>CM073547.1:24112500-24615000 GCA_037074615.1 Leucaena leucocephala
CTAAAATATATAAATAAATTTGATTTTGAGATGAATTATAGTTTATAAAGTCTTCTAATAGAAAAATTAACAATGTTTGGGTCTTCAGATGTAAATTTCCATTAATGTGAAGAAAAATTTAAAAAAAAAATCATGGCCACCAAATTTTTTCATATGAAGTGCCTTGTTACATAAGATCCTTTTGGAAGATTATTTTTGTAAAGCTAAGATCCTGTGATGTGACTTTCCTTTAATCCACAGTGTCATTTTGCTGTTATATTAAATAAAATAATAATAAAAAATATAACATATTGTTGTCATGATCTTGCCCAAATTGAGGGCAAGGTTTGGTTGAGAATAGTTTAATAATAAATGTGATCTGATAGTGATAATGGCAATTGATTTGTTGATTTTTTTTTATATAATTTTTTTATATAAAAAAGTATATGTGAATTAAGTACTGATATCCTATTAAAGTTAAAGTACAGTTTTAGAGTTTAAAGAGTATTTATAGGAGACTTATGAGATCGCCTATTAAATGATCTCTCACAATAATAGTATAAATCGAATTTATATCTTTATAAGATACATGTTCATTTTTTACTATATGTATTAATTTTTATTATTATTTTTTTGTTTGATTTGCTGAATTTATCACAACTTAGAGGAAAAGATGAAACTTGTGCTTGTGGGGTTAGTTCAATTCCAACTGGGTCCAGCTTTTATTCCTTGGCTTATCTGTCTTTATTATACATTTAATTTAATTATTTATATATAAAATAGAATAAAATAAAAATACAGTTTTGAATAATATTTTTCTCTCGGCATTATTGATTTCTAGAATACTAAGAAAATCTAGAATTCCCCACAAGTTACGTAGTTCCTACTTCCTAGCATGGAAGCCGGGAGGCCGCAACTTAACATTAAATTATAATATATTTTTTTATAAAATATTTTTTAAAATGATGAGAATTATTTGTATTATTTTATTTTTTTTAATGTGTAATATTATATTTATGTTTAACACCTAAATAAGAGACAATTAAAAAAAATGCTAGAGGCTCATTTCTAATCATATTCCCAACTACAAGCTTAATTTAAATTGAATTTCAATCATTTTGAATATATTTTTAATTTAGACCCGTGATTAGTTTTATTAATTGCACCCAAAATAGAATAAAACGTATCTTTACAATTCATTAAAAATATCAAATTAAATTTAAAAAAAATGTCAACCTTACCCAAAGAGCTCAATTCTGGTCATTGTCTCACACTCAAATCGTAAAACGCAAAGCGTGGAGGTTTCTGCACACTATTTAAAGACAAAGGTGATCGATAAATTAGATAAAAAAATATCGCATTTATTTTATTAAAATAAAAAATATTTATTACAAAATAATTGTAACAAACATTCGAGTAAATATTACATCTTGACATTTCTGTATAAAGAATAATTAATAAAATAATCATAGGTAAGTCAATTTCAAGCCTTAATTTAAACAGTGGGTGTGACGAAAAAGAATAATAACTGAATATCGATAATTTTTAATACTAGAATAATAATAATAATAATATAAAAAATAGTTGTTGATTTTTTTACCAACAAAAAATAATGTTTGATAAACCAACACACAAATACATAATAAACAGGGCTTTAAACTTTATTTAAATATTTTAAAAAATTAAACTTGTGATAATTGCACTTCATAATTAATTTGTTTCCTCTCGACAGTATCTTTATTCACACATAAAGGCAACTTTGTTATGTTTCACAAAAGAAAGGCCAACTTTATACTAAAATTGCAAAATCAAGGGGCTAGGGGCAAATCTGTCTTTTCCATCTCCACATTCAGGTTAAGAAAACAGGGCAACTCAAATTTGACCAATAATGTACAAACAGAAAATTTTATTGTATTTTTTATAACAAATAAATTATATTAAAAATTTATTGTGAAATTCGAAAAAATTAATTTTTAAATTATAAACCAAAATTATCATATATTAGTCATTTTTTGGCCAGCTATCTTATGCTAATCTACATATTTTTATGGTGAAAAAAAAATTAAATGGACAAATCAATTTTTCTAGTCCTCCTTGTGCTATTCTTTTTTTTTTTTGGATCTTTAGAGTGTTAAAAATAAACATGAGCAATTTTGAATTTAATTTTGAATTATAATATTATTTACTATAATTTTGTAAAAATAATGAATGAAAAATATTTTCTTTTACATATACATGTATGTTATAGTGAAAATATATAAATTATTTTTTGAATGGGAATATTTTGCTGTAAAATATATATATATATATATACATTTTAAATTGGGGGGGTATTTATGTAATTCCAATAGAGCAAAAAGTAGATAGAATTATAGAAACAAACAAATAGAACTGAGTTTGGGTGGGGTTGGGATGGGGATGAGCTGTCAAGAGGTGCATTAGATTCTTTTAGTTGTTGCTCACCTGTTTTCCAATCCCTTTCTCCATATATTTATTATTCATGCAAAATAATTTATTCATAAAGCTTAGCTAATATGCCTTTTTTTTTTTATCTCTAATTATTCACTATAACCTATCCTTGTCCATCTAACTAAAAAAAAAAAAAAGATTATTGACATTAGAGCACAAAGATATATTCTTCATGGTATCAAAACTCAATCTTGATTAATCGATCCTCAACTAATTTTCTAACGGGCCCCATGACGAGTTTTTAATGAGTCGGTCGATTGAATTTTATAATCTTTCTCTTTTTATTTAGCTTAAAACAGTGTTATTTTTTTAGTTTAAAAATTAATACGTTAGATTTTTTATAATTTATGCATGAGTGTTTCATTTATTTATTAATATTTTTTATTTAAATATTATTTTTTAGGATTATATATTAATATTTTTGTATATTTTAATTGTGGTTGGATTAACTGATTTAGTATGTGTTTGGCAACAACGTTTAAAAATTAATTTTTTTTTAAATAAATAGTTATTTTTATCTATAATTGATTTGGTCAAAATAATAGTTTTAAATAAATTATTGAAAATAACTTTTAGAATAGTAAAATAACTTATGGACTATCCAATTACTATCTTACTCCTACTTTTTCTTATACCCTCTTTCATCTCTCATTTCTCATATCTCATATCTTTTTTTACCCTATCTCCTATTTTCTCTCTCTTCTCTACCCTCTCTCATCTTTCTTATTTTTTTTCTACCCTCTCTCATTTCTTATACTTTAATCAAATCATATCCTTTTTAGTAATTTATCAATATAAAAAATAATTCTACTACTAATCATCTAAATATCTTTATTTTTAAAATCTATTTTTTTAAAATATATTTTTTAAAAACTAATCCAAATAGCCCCTTAATATGGTTGCATCATTGTTTTGAGGGGTTAAGGATAATTGCAATTTTTAATACATTGATATTATTATGTTTTTGGGATATGGTTTAAATTTTGTATATGTTCATAAATGAATAGATAATAAAATATTTTTTTGAGTAAACAAGAGACTAAGATTAATTAGCTAAAATTCAAATACTTACTTTACATCAAGTTATCCTCACTTCAGAATTAATTTACTATTATAAGTCATCAGTTTGCTTCTAAGAAAAGCTACTTTATCACACACGAAAAAGGGATTTACCATTGGTTTTCAAAATGAGTGATATGGATAATTACATCATTACATAACGAATTTAATTAAAAAAAAACAGATCCCTAGTGAGAAGAGTTTTAGTTATTTAAATATTAAATCTTAAATTTAATTATATATAAATATAAAAAATATTTTTAAAATAATTATCTTTTTGTCTTGGATTTTTTTTAATATCCAATACTATTAACAAGTGACTAATCTGATTTTAAATAATATAGACGTACAATAGGAGTTATTTTTAATTGAGTCAAATAATACTTAAATTTAATTTAATCATATAACTGTATAGAAAATATGAGTGTCAACTTAAAATTAAAAAGGCATGATAATTTGTGTTATTAACAGTGTAATTTTTGTCCAATGTTTCCTATTTACAAGTCATATACACAGCGCCATTTGCACACTTGGCTGGTTGCATAATTTGTTCTACTATTATTTTGATTTATGCATCATTTCGTTAAATTATTATTATTTGAATTTATTTTTTAAAGATTTAATTTAAATCAAAATTTTTTAGTAGATTATCATATAAGACAGAACTTATATCAAATTCATAAATAAATTTATAATTATTTATAAGACGATTTGTCACAAGATAGATTGGGACTGTGATAACACTATTTTTAGGATAAACATTGATACATTTCACATCTCATATCCCATTTTGATCCCTATCAAGACTGAAATAAGATATGAATTCCTAATTTATTTTTAAAAAATAATAATATTAAAAATTTAACAATGTTGAAACAATTGGCATTACTGTTAAAATCAAGTTGGCTATTTGCTCAAGAGCATTCTCAGCATCAGTAATGTTTTCATCATTATCTTTTGAACTAATGATGATAACTGGTTCTTCATATTGCTACACAAACAAAAATGTGAGACAGGGTTCAATAAATGGTAGTAGTCTGAAAATTCATTGGTAAAAAACTACACATAACATACCCTTCATGCCAAATCCTATTATGGAGAAGTAGGCAATGCATCAAATATCAACAAAACTAAAAGAAGTTCTCATCAAGGGATATGGTCACAAATTTTCCCTTCATTCTTACTAAAAAAATTGTACAAGCAAATGATATACAAAAATTAAAAGAAAAAAAACACAGGCTAGACATTACAATACAATATACCGATTGAGATTGAGTTGTGGAGTACTAGAGATAGAACAAACAACAGAGTGCTGTAGAGGAGTGAGCGAAGTCATGAGGACTGAGGGGGACTAGCCAACTGAGGGAGAAAGTAAGATTGAGAATGTAGACTATTAAGGGCTGCTGGTCTGTTAGGGCTATGAGTACCAAGTGCTAAGGAAGTGTGACTGATTTGAAGCGAAACCTGAAGTGAGAGTGTGAGACTATAAGACAGGCTATACTCTGTAGGCTAATATTCGTAATTAAAAAATAATGGCATATATGTTTAGGACATGACAGTACATCCTGAGAGTCATACCAAGATAAATCATGTTATGAACATTTCTCCTATCTCGAACTAATAGTTTTTGGTCTCGGCCCTTCTTGAGATAAGAGAGACCCGTATTGAAATCATTATAACTAAGTCGAGATATCTAAGACGTGATATATCTAAACACCCCTAAGTATATATATACACATTTTAATATATAATAATAGCAAACTAGCAAATGTCTATATATAAATTTACAAATTATGATATATATTATACGCATAGTACAAAGATGTACAAGTGTTTATAAGTGAATTTACAAGTGTACAAACATATTTTAACAACTAACAATTATAAAATAACAAGTGTAATTAAAAAAAAAATAACCTAATGAATATAAATATCTTAGATCTAAGTTTTGTTCTATTATTTATTCTAAAATTGGATAGGGGAAAACTTAATTTAAATGTATTTTTTTGAATTAAAATCACAACCCACAATTATGTATCCACGAAATAATTTATTTTGAAGATTACAATCATTTGATCTATCATATATCAACGAAATATGTCTTAAATATGTTATTATTCACATTACATTTTGTAACCTTCAATATTTGAGTCTAAAAAATATATTATCTAATTTATAAAAATCATATATTTAACATATTAAACTAAACTATATTATATTATGAATAATAATAATATGCATTTTTTTTATATATATACTATATCTTATATCATATATATTGATTGATGATTGATAATCCCAAAAATTCTGGCAAAATAATTCCCAAAAATAATAAAGGAGACAAAACAGCCTGGAAATAATGGAAACAGTTAAAATCACACGAGAGAGACACAAGGAGGGTAGTGTGATGATATAAACTAATAAAAGTATAAAAACTGATTGGGGCAGGACGTAGTGTAACATTTTAAATAAAAAATATAAATAAGCAATCCTTTGATTTTAAGATCACTTGTCACTGCGGTACTAAAATACAAATATGAGCAGGGATTAGATTAGTAAAGCTATAAATTAATTTCTTGATCAATTTAATTAAAATTTTTGATCAAGTTAAATTTTATTTTAATCTCTTTGGTTAAACTTGAGATGACGTTTTAAATAAAAATATAATATCATGTTATATTTATGTTTCAATAATTATTTTATTAAATTATTTGTGTTATTGGGTGTTTTATTTACTCATGGAGTTAAATATTGATAATATAGGCTAACTCGTTGAAAACAAGCTAGTTCGCTCTGGGTTATGGGGAGGTGGGTTGGGATAAAAAGATCAGTCTCTTAATAGGTTAATATTTAATTAACTCAAATTTAAGTGAGTGTTTAGTGACCAGTAAAATTTAAATTTTAAACATAAATTTTGCTAAAATTTAATTTTTAAATTTTTTTAAAATAAATAACTATATTTATTAAAAAGAACTTTTAGATTAAACTATGGTTTAAAAATAAAATTTTAGATAAACTAGTCAGAATAGTTTATGAAACAGTAAAATAGCTTATGGACTAACTAATTACTATATTACTCATAATTTTTATTACACAATCTCTCCTCTCTCTTCGACACCTTATCTCCTCTCTGCTATATTTTCTACACCCTCTATCATATCTCCTTTATTTTTACACACTCTCTCCTTTCTCATATCTCTTATACTCCCTCTCTCATTTCTTATCTTTTATCTCTTATATTTTCTCTATCTTATATTTAATAATTATACTATTTTTTATAATTTACTAATAATAAAAGTACTTTTGAAAATAACTATCTAAACACTCATTTATTCAAAACTATTTTTTATAAGCTCTTTTTCAGAAGTTATTTTCTAAAAGCTACCCAAATTTTTAAATTTTTTTTTATCCAAACATGCCCTATGTCAACCACTTTTTTCTCTCTACTTTTTAAGTTTTTTAATATAAAATTTAAAATAATATCAATAAGGGGAGATGTTAGATTTATGCATAAAAAATTCAAATTTAAACTAAAAATAAATAAAATATAAATAATATAAAATTTAACCCGTATTTTTTGATGGATTCCTAATCCAATTTATCACCTCTACATGGAGTAATACATTTTTTATTTAAATATTATTTTTTAAAATTTATATTTTTATGCATAGTAATTAAACTAAATTATTTTTTGGATTTTCTTCCCCGTACACTATAACTGATGGATCCAAATATTTTGTGGTTAAACTAAATTATTTTAATTATAATTAAATCGATCATTGTCAAATTACCCACTCTTCAACCACTGTCTAAACCTGTTTAAGTGTTTAACCGTCAATCTAGTTTAGGCTTGTAAAAGCAAACAAGTTTTATTGCGATTAAAAATTAATTTGCTAATTTTTTAGAATATCTTTAATCTTTTTTAAACAGATACTACTCTCAAGTTAATATATTATTATTAAAATCTAAAATTTGTTAAAAACTATTTTGTAACCGCGTGGTAAAAACTGGAAATCCAAATAAAAACATTGACTTTGAAGTGGAGAAGGAAAGAAGGAGGCTGGGGCAGAGACAAAAGTCGATATATACGTTTACGAGACCCCACGAGTGGCCTCCTGCTTCTTCTCCTTCCTCTTCCGTCTCCTTCCTCCTCCTTCTTCCCCAGAGGCCTCCAACCACGCTCTCTGTATCTGAGACACTGGTCAATCGGTGAACCCCACCAATTTTTTATACCATGAACTTGCATCATCATCATCGTTGAATTTCTAGCCTAAATAAATAACCCCCAAAAATTTATTAATTTTAATATTTATTATAAATAATCCCTCTATTTTTTTGTCCTCCTTCTTCCCCACCTCCTTCCCCACCTAAATGGAATTATCAGATTTGCAAACCAACTCATCCACTCGTCACCACCACCCCCATCACCAGAACAAGCAGCAGCAGCAGCAGGTTTCCTCCACGACGTCGTCTCAGGTTGTGGTCCCCAGTTTCGATGGCAGGCCTTCGCCCTCTTCGTCTTCGTCTTCCGCTTCTTCATCATTCATGGGCTCCATCTCCATCCAAGCTGGACTTTCTTCTTCGACGACGTCGTCTTCTTCCTCAGCTTCGTCTTCTTCTGTTTCCTTATCCAATAATTCTTCTTCTGTTTCTGCTACCACTGCTTTGCCTTCTGCTGCTTCGGGTTCTGGTTCTAATGCGTCCGCTGCTCCGCACCTCATTGATGCTTCTTTGGCTATCGCCACCAGATCTGACGCCCACCCGCCGGCTCGGCCTGGAGGGGTTGTGGATGCTGTGAAGAAGACTCAAATTCAGCAGCAATTGTCGATTTCTACGGCGGTGACGGCGGCAGCGAACAAGAGGTCTACCAAGGATAGGCATACCAAGGTGGATGGACGTGGACGGAGAATTCGAATGCCGGCGACTTGTGCGGCTAGGGTTTTTCAGTTGACGAGGGAATTGGGGCATAAGTCCGACGGTGAGACAATTGAGTGGCTGCTGCAGCAGGCGGAGCCGGCGATCATTGCTGCTACCGGTACCGGCACGATTCCGGCGAATTTCTCGACACTCAACGTGTCGCTTCGGAGTAGTGGGTCGACGATCTCGGCTCCGCCTTCGAAGTCCGCTCCGCATACGTTTCACGGCGCGTTGGCTCTCAGTGCTCATGGTCATCATCATCATCCTTATGAAGAACCTTTCCAACACACTGCTCTCTTAGGATTTCATCCTCACCATCACCACCAACAGCAGCAGAATCAACCTCATCTACTGACCGCCAACCAGATTGCGGAAGCGTTTCCTGTAGGCGGCAGAGGCGGCGGGGAGAGTGGCGGCGGTGACGCGCCCGATAACTATCTGAGAAAACGTTTCAGAGAAGATCTGTTCAAAGAAGATAACCAATCACAGAACGAGAGTGGAGGAAGCTCACCCAAGGCATTCAAGAACAATCTACAACAAATCTCGCAGCAACAGGAGGCCGCTGGATCTTCGGGCCTTCTCCGTCCTACGAACATACTACCCGCCGCCGCCACCATGTGGGCGGTAGCACCAGCTCCGGCGAGTGGCGCAGGCAGCACAATCTGGATGTTACCCGTGAACGCCGGAGCGTCCGGTTCAGGTTCGTCGCCGGAGACCCAAATGTGGCAGTTTCCGACCGCACAAGCTGGTTCTGCAAACAACACCGTACAAGCGCCTCTACAATTCATGCCTAGGTTCAATCTTCCGGGAGGCATTGAATTTCAAGGAGGTGGAGGGAGAGGGGGCTCTCTGCAACTGGGTTCCATGATAATGCCTCATCAACATCATCAGCAACAACAACAACAACCATCCCAGCATCTCGGGTTGGGTATGTCTGAATCTAATCTAGGTATGTTGGCTGCTCTGAATGCTTATTCTAGAGCTAGTTTGAATATGAATTCTGAGGGAAATCACCCATTGGAGCATCAACATCAACACCATCAGCAGCAGCAGCAGCAAGGAACAGATAGTGGAGATGAAGGTCCTAATAGTTCTCAATGACTTACAGGGACAAAACAACAATTGGTTAGTTTGCTTAATCATCATCTCTGTATAGAATAACAGCTGGATTTTCCTTTCATGTTGATTTTTTTTTGTTTTTTGTAATTTGTGAAGCAAGAAGTGGAGAGTTCATTGGGTTTGTTTTTTGCAGATTATTTGAAGTTGAATTTGTCATAACGAGTGCTTGAAAAATATTCCATGGATGTTGTTGGTCCTCTCAGTCAGAACTGAGCTTCTTAGATGTGTGGTAGTTATGTCTTTCTTGTTCATCATCATCATCTTCTTTTTCTTCTTCATCTTTTTGGTTTATTGATTTTTCTTCCTCCCTGTTTTGAGGAAGTTGATTTCTTGGGCTTTGATTTTGAGGACTCTGTAATGTGATTTTATTAGCTTGATCTGGTCCAAAGGGACTGACAGTTAGCTGGCAGAGAGAGCTTGTATAGGAGGAAATTTTATCTTGGTACTGTCATTTACTAGTTTGCTTCTGTTGTTTTTTTTTGTTTTCTTTTGTAATATATATTGGAAATTTAACATTAAATAAAAAAATTGAAAGCAAAATTTCAAACCCATCTTCACTTTTTATATGCATAGGTTTCAATTTTTATTGATGATAAGCAAAATAAGCAAAAAAAAAAAAAAATCAAACTTTTTCTGTGTTTCCTTATATGAGCTGTTTTGAGCACAAAAGGTTGTATGATTAGAGAGTGAGGATCCAACTAAGCAAAGATTATTATAAAATTAAGAAGAAGAAAAATTAGGATTTAAATAAAGGAATCTGAGTGAAGTAACTGTTGTTTAGTAGCATTCACTTCATAGTTTCTATGTTTGAAGATAACTCATAGCAGGCATGTTAGTAGCATTCTGATTCTAGTTTCCACCAGGAGGACCACCCTACGTTCCTTCCCTTTCAGTCTGTCTCTCTCATTAATTACTTCCATTTTTAGCCCTTAAAACATCAATTTGATTGTTTTTTTTTTTGTTAATTTCATAATCATAGAAGGATATGTTTGGAAACAACTTTTAGTCTACAGAGCACATCTTAGGATATGTTTGACACGAAAAAAAAAATTGAATTTTGAAATAAAAGTAATCTTTACATATTTACATTGAAAAACAAGGAAATAATGAATAATATTAAGTAATGATGTGGATCATTAATAACTTGTTTACGTTATGGCAGATAAAATGGGTACCTATTTTACTAAGAATCCAATTATATTGTCATTGTCAAATACCAAAATATAAATGGCTAATTAGTAAATATTAATTTAGATAAAATAAAATTGATAATATTTTACTTATTCACTGACCAAAACTGATAGCTCTTTTTATTTTAATATAAAAGCCAATTGTTTGTGTGTGTATCAGTGTACATAAATATATATATATATATATATATATATATATATATAGAGAGAGAGAGGGAGAGAGAGGGAGAGAGGGAGAGAGCCAATTGTATGATATGAAAAATAAGTAGCTAAGCAAAGCTTGAAAAAAGTTTACAAGTTGAAACATAAAACCTGCAAATATAACTATTAACAGTTGTCTAAACAGATGGCCAAATATAACAAGAAGTTCGGTTTGATTGATTAACTGAGGATATTATATTTATTATAATTGACTTATTTATTTTTTTTAATCTATTTAAATTAATTAAATAATTTTTATATTATAGATAAAAAGTAATTGATATTTAATTAATTTTTTATACTTGATAACCAACCACTATCCATTTAATAGCTTGAATAAGTAGGTATCAATATGCTTTGATCAAAGCGCAGCATGTCTACTCTAATTATAATATACTTAATGTTGTTATTTGATAAATCTCTCTTCAAAATTATTTATAAATTTCCCATTTTGTGTTATTAATTAATATTTTTATAATCTCTGACCCCCCAAAAATAAAAAATTGATTAGCCTCTCGCAGTCAATTGTTTAGAATCGATGCTTGCCAGCTTTGCCATCAATTGTACCATTATTTTCAAACTAAATTTTCATGTAAATTTATATTAATTTAGAAAAAAAGTAGTAACCTAAATATAATTCACTATAAATTTTATATTTTAAATTAATAATAGTGCACTTATCACATTAATTGACATTTACAAATAGGTCAATATTTAGAAAAGAAAATAATTTTTTTTGCAATTTTTTTAAAAAATAAAAGATGTGTAAGGAAAAGCAAAATTTATTAAAGAAAGATAACTTTGTGAGGAAGGCAGGGCGGCAAGGAAAAGGACTGTTGGTGTTGACTTGAACACTCAATTCATTTCACATCTTCCACTTTATTTTTTTTCTTTTTCTTCCTTTTCTGCAAATTTTCTATCATTTTCCATTTCCAGTATGCTACACTCATCCACTGCAATTCTGTTTGGCCAAAAAAAACAGAATCTCCTACAATTCTGTGCCGTATATTTAGAAAAAAATATATTTAAATCTTATATAAAAAATTTAATTGTAAATAAGTCCAAAAAAAATATTTAACAGGTCCATGAGACTTGAAATTAATTTTTTTAAATTATAACATAATATAACTTTCTTCTGGAAAAAATAACTCAAGGAATAGGAATAATAACTTTATTAGAAAAAAAATAGCAACTCAAATAAAAAATAATAATTTAAATAATATGAATGATAACTCCTAAAAAAATAAATAATAACTAGAGATAAAAAAATAACAATGATGCATTTTTTAGAGATAATTTTATTATTTCATAATTTTTAAAAAATAATCATAAATCTTGCGAGACTTTACAATCATTTAATATTTTTGAGTATTTTTTTACAATTAAATTTTTTGTATGGACTTCAACACAATTTTTCTTATATTTTAATCCCTTTATTTAATTTCACATGCTCCTATTAATTATAGTAAGTTATAAAGTACACAACTTTTTTCCATATATCATAATATATATATATATATATATATATATATATATAAAATCACATTATTCATGTTTTATAGAAATTATGTCTCATAATATATTCAGTTTATTTTACATATAATGTCAAATTTGTATCAAAATGTATTATTTATGGGCAAATATAACTAGCTTACATTAATAAGTATATTATTCATTTGTATAGGATGCATTTTGTTAGATCATAGTACCCACATATTAGTTTAAGATTGTGAAACCATTTTATTACCAATATGAAACTGTAATTTTTTTTAAAATCCCAATCATATAATATTTTGACTAAAAAAATTAGATACTTAAAAATTATATTGATATTTTATCATTAAAAAATTAGTCCTAAAATATAATATTTTAAAAAAAATATATTAAAAACTATTTACGCGTCTTAAAATTTTGGATCTGCTGAAATAATAAAGGCCCAACAATTAAAATTGCAGATAGGCACATTTAAAAAAGAAAAATTGAAATGCATGATTGAACGGCAAAAGCCAACCAAAAAGGAAGAGGGTAGGTTTTATTTGGTGATTTGTTTTAATATATTACGACATGATATTTTGGGGTGGCAAGTAAATCCTCCATAGGATTCCGTATCTTTTTGTTTAAATTTTAATGTGTCGGCTATATGTTTCTAGATACGCATTTTAGTCCAATTTAATTTTTTTATTACCCTACTCACTTCGGCTTTGACACTTTTCTTTTTTTATATTATTTATATATATACGAGTAAGTGATCAATTCAGATTGAGGTATAACAACCAGATTGCCACTTTCCAATATTTTTTAACAAGATAAAATTAAAAAATAATTTATCAATTTATTATTATTATTAAAATTTTAATTGGTTTATTATTAGACTAAATTCACTTAAATATTATTTAACAAGACAAAACTAAACTTTCAAGCACACTATTGAATTAATAAAAAATATTAATTCAACAAATTTTATCGTTAGATTTCTAGATATGCATTTTAGTCCAATATAATTTTTTATTACCCCCAATTCTTTGACACTTTTTTCTATATTATTATTATATATTTGAGTAATTAATCAATTTAGATAAAGTCTGATAACTAGATTACCTCTTTCCAATAGTCCTTTTTTAACAAGATAGAATTAAAAAATAGTTTATCAATTTATTATTATTATTAAAATTTTAATTAATTTACTACTAGACTAAATATCCTCAATTAAATATTATTTAACAAGACAAAATCTAAACTTTCACGCACACTATAAAATTTTACTTTTTATCCAAAAGAAATGCCCTGCCTCCAAATTCACACTTTACTTTCTACATTCCCCTTTTAAAAAATTGAATTTAATAAATAGTAGTAATAATATATCAAACCATATGAAAAATAAAAATAATAAAATTAATCCTAAAAACTAGTAATAGAGGCAAATAGGTAATATAGGGTGCTTTCTCTCTTTTTTTTTTATAAAAAATTGCTAAAAAAAATTTAAAATATGATATTTTTTTAAAAAATGTAAGTACATAGTTACATAAACCTAAAATTAATTTTATAATAATAAATGGGTTTGGATGTCATTTAAATAAAGTCCGAGTTTTACTTTTGTGAATAAAAGGAATTACACCAAAAGTATTCCCATTAAAATCGTCAAAATTATATTTTTATACTGCCCCACAAAACCACGTTTTATAGTGATGTCCCCCCTAAAACCACGTTTTTCTTCAAATAGCGTTTAAAGGTTATTTCTACCAAAACCATATTTTATGGTAACTCAGTACAACTGCAAATATCTTGGCAAAAAAAAAAAAACACCCCAAATATCTGAGATATATATTTTTTTCTGACACAAAATATTTCAAATTATATTTTCAATAAAGCATAATTATTGACATTTGTAAAATATAAAAAATCAATCATACGTGAAGGAGATCAATTCCACCCCCCCCCCTTTTCCGATTAAATGAACGGTGAGGATGAAAGATGAAGACTTGGATATGGTGGTCACGGATGTACAGTGGAAGTGGAATTGAAGTTTTGGGGACCACTTTATGTCAGATGAATAAAATCCAACATCAAATCCCACGCGCTTGACGTGCTCCAATCATAAACCTACCCAAGTGAGGATTTGGTGGGAGTGGATATTCCTCGAGCGCGTGGGCTCACAATTCACACACAAACATTCTCTCTTTTGCCACCCTGTCAAGTAAATAAATTTGACTTTTACGTCCATAAATAAATAAGAGAAAACTGCTGAAATTCGCAACTGTAAAGTTTATTTTTAAAAAATATTTAAAATTTGTTAGAACTCAAGTGCAAGTCAGTTAAATTTTTTCTTTATTTATATGTAAAACTAAAAATATATTACACTGCAATTAAAGAAAAGTATAATATCCTACAGAAAATATATTACACCATAAATTTTGTTATTGAGAAAATTTTCAGCAATTTCAATTCATATATGAAAAGTGAATAATTTATATATTAACGTGGATATAATATATATATATTATGAAATAAAGGAAAATCTACAAACAGCCTAAATTGTCGGTGTTGAACAAGATCCTGCTATGCCCAGAAAGGCAAGACTCTACAGGATACCCAGTAGTAATGCACAGCAAAACCAAGATCTTCTTTCATTTATTTTTTTTAATTTGAACCTGTTCAAGTTTAAATATCTGAGCAACGCATGTGTCAAAATTAGTTTTTTTATTTAATTAAGAATATTAATCCCTTTCAAGCTTTGAGTACAAATAGATTTCATCTCTTCAAATAAATATATTTTCTAAAATTTAAACTTATATATTTTTTTTATAAAAATAAAACTACTTAATATTTCAACTAACAATTATTAGTGCCTGCGTGGCAGAATTCTAGTTATAACAAAGATGTATTTAACGTCACACCGCCTTTGTCTCTATCTGCAAGTGAACAAGTTGAGAGGGCAAATTGGAGGCCGCCTTGATTGCGATTGGCAAAAAGTGATAATAATATCATTTCTACACTGTGCAGTTCACAAATTGGTGCAAAACTAGCTTTTATTTTAAGTGAGATACGTACGCTATATAAGATCAATTACACAGAAATTACATTGGCCTTTCGTTTCTGTATGGAGTGTTAAAAGAAGCAGCAGCAGCAGCATCTGAAAACATGATCATATCATCAGGATGCCAAATGAACTTGACAGGAGAGAGTCTGATTCTTCCACCTCCAACTGCACCCGGAAGAACAAAGGAGGAGAAATACTCGATGACGGACCCCGTGGCAATGTTCCTTCCTGGAGTTAATTAACAGGAGAGAATAGTAAAATGTAATGTTAAAAGAGTATGTCACGTTGATCTTGAGGAACTCTGCCGTCTGAGAGGAAGGGCAATGCCTTCAATCAAGGGAGCATCATCATCTTCAGGATGCCTAGGATGTCTAACAGGTAAAGATGTACTAAGCGAACCTGCACATGGTCGATCAACTCGCATAAATCAGTAGAAACCTTGTGTACTGCCAGCGAAAATGAGAGCAAGAGACTTATTCTGCTTTCTTGAGACTAAAAGAGGTAAGGGCTCGAAGTAAGCGAAGCATACCGTCGGCCATATCCTTAGTTTTGTGAAGAAGAAAAGTTCCTGAAAGGATGGTCACAAACCCACAAATCTCTGTGACAACTTGTGTTGGACTTTGCCTATCCCAGTCCTGAATCGAATTCAGAAGGAAAACAGGGATCAATTTTATTGATATGACAAAAGATGGCGAGTATGGGTTGTGTAGATATCAATATAACTAGAACATAGACACAAAAATTCAGATAAAACCAGTCATAAGCTTATATTTAACAGCTTAAAGTTTTCAACTTGTTATCCTCACTGCCGCCCTCATTCTCTCTAATTATATTCAATTTTCATTCTTACAAGGAACAGTTGGTGTTAGATCCTATCAGTGAAGAAACGGTAGAAAATCAACTATAGTGATTTAAACATGTGCAAAGAAGGCCGCCAAAGGTGCCATTGTAGAGAGTTGAATAGATGGCGCCTTTACCCTTTTGAAAAGATATAGAGGGAGACTAAATGCATTTAAGAAAGCTATAGAACAAAGTCTCACAGTAGGCAACATATTATATACGGAAAGCTAGTTGTTTATGAAGTCCAATGGGGTCATGCAGTCTATATAGCTAACTTTACTTAATAAGATATAACTCGTTATTGTTGTTGTTGTTGATTCAACCTGAGGTATGGTTTCTGAGAATAACACCAGGCAACAACCACCTTGAAGAAAATGGTCTTTCATGTCACCTTGAACACTAATGTCTTGTTGAGGAGGAGGGGGTTGGGGAGGAAAGGAATTATGGGAGGGATTGGGCTTTCTTTCATAGGTTTGTAACTTTTAAAAAAGAAAGGAAAGAATTGGTGTTGGGAAAAAGCTGAGTCCCACATAAATTTTGCACGGCACATAATCTATCCAAGATGGGAAGGAAAGGAGAGAATTTTTGCTGTGGACCTCACACAAAAAATTTAAGATAAATAGAAATAAAAGCATAAAGTTTTAAACAAAAATGAAAA
The DNA here is from genome assembly GCA_037074615.1 of Leucaena leucocephala. Lineage (NCBI taxonomy): Eukaryota > Viridiplantae > Streptophyta > Magnoliopsida > Fabales > Fabaceae > Leucaena > Leucaena leucocephala. The sequence continues at coordinate 24,129,470 of CM073547.1, forward strand.
AAAAAAATCTTATAATAAGGTAATTTGACATCTTTATATCTCCCTATATTATTTCCTTACCCTTCCATCATGAAACCAAACAAAGGGAAATGTCACTGCCTTTACATCCTATCATATCAAACTGTAAGACAACCCATCAACTTTCTTTTCCTTCCCTTTCTATGATACCAAACAAGGCATAGAGGAACATGGTTGATAATTTGCAAATGATTCTAAGCAAGGGATCTTGTATAAATATTAAATAAAGACTAGAATATATCCAATTTCCAAGGAGTGTCTAAAGAGCCCATTGAAAGTACAGGTGAAGACATACAAACAACGATAAATTTTAACTTGTCTCCCTTAATCTCTATCTTTACTATTGCTTTGTCTTCTGCAATTACAACTTAGGATACACTAGTAACATTTAAAAGAACAGTAAGACCAACAGTTAAATATCTATAAATATAATGCATAAAAAAGATACTAAAAGGTAAACTACAATCACTTGCAATGAGCCAAAACTGTTCAAAAATAGATTTTATCAGACAGTCAATCCAGATAATCTGAACACAATCATCACAGACTTGAAATAAAGCAAGGACGTGGTATCCACTAGTATCAATTAGCAAAGCGAACTTACCTTAAACATGATAATACTAGCCAAAATGGTTAACGATGTGAACGTAACATAATATATGGGAGATACCACTGCTGTATTGAAAGTATCCAGTGCCTAAATTGCAGAAACATTAGAATAATTATCATATAAATAATAAAATCAAAAGCACTAGTCAAAGAATCAATAACTATAAAATTAAAGAGGCGAGTATATATAAATAAAATCAATCTACTAATTGTTTTGCAGCAGCAGCAAACATGATCCAAAGACACGCAACTCTTTAATCGAAAAGCATGTCACAAACAAGTTAGATAAAGATTATACTTCAACTGCACAATTTTATCTTCTTAACAATATAAGACATAAGGTGTTGAAATCAAGAAAACTGGAACACCAGGCATAAACATGAAAACACATGATACTGTAAACATTCACATCATTATGTGGACTTTCCAAGGACAATATGGAACTTGAAAATGAGAATTCATGAAACTAACAAGAAAACCAGGAATATTAATCAAGTTACCTTATTTAGATAATTCATTTGGGTAAGAACACAAAAGATTACAACCAGTGTGAATGCCCAAGTTTGGGGATAAAGAAGTTGATTCATCCCTGACAGAGTTAACTTCAAGGCAATTCCAAGTGCCTTAACACTCATGACCTGTCAAAGGATAACTTTAGGATAAATCACTCAGAAAGGGCATAATAAGGGAAAGGTAAGACAACTACAAAGTTACCAACAAGAGGATAATAAGACATACCGACAGAGAACCTACAAGGGAACAAACACCAATGTAGACCATTATGTGTGTCTGACCATAGAGTGGAATAAAGTAGATGATGAGAATGAAGACAGCTATTAGAACCAAAGCTGCATATAAGATAAATGCTGCCAAAAGAAAAATTACAGTCCCTTGATTAGAAAGGAAAACCCAATGTGATATTTTGGATAAAGATATAGTCTCAGCCAGAAATCGGACTACCTGGATCCATAGCAAGATCCCAAACTTCTGTCACTGATGTGATTTCTTTCTCTTGAGGTGCGTGTAGAACAATTGTTGTTGAACCCACAACACACAGAATACAGCCAAGAATTCCAAACAAATGAAGCTTCTCTTGTAGAATAACATAAGCAAGTGCAGCACTGCAAGACAATATCAGATGTCAGCAACTAGGCCAAAAAGTCAAGAATAAATATAAGCTCATTTTTTTCTTGCCTGATAATAACGCTCAGAGCACCAAGTGGGGTGACCAGTATAGCTGGAGCAAATGCATAAGCTGCAAAATTAGCTATCTCTCCAACAATCACTGTTTAAATCACAAACACCTGTTAGAATAAATTTCACTCCTCTTACTAATACTAACTGCACAACTCAGTTTAACAAACTCATTTAAGGAAATTAGGCAATTACTCTGGATTTATAAAGGTTCTTCACAGGCTAAAATTTTCTTTTAAAGTTGATAAGCTACATTACGTTCCCCACTTTTAGAATAAGTATGAAGTAGTAACTTGCTCAAAGCAGGTGCCACAGGAACACTGGATATAACAAATCAATGACAAACAGCCTAAGAACATAACTCAATAAGAATTTCCATTACAATAATATTTATAATTTATAATTAATATTGTAACTGTTACCTACCAAACTACTATTGAGTTATACACAAGTACTCACGATTTCCCCTTGCTCTCTCCAAGGAACCTTAATTTATTAGCTTCTCGTTTGCTCAATAACTTGAGCTCTTCCACAACCCCAATCAATCCTTAACCTTGTTCTTATCAGTTTCTCATATGCACAGGGTTGTCGAAGTGTTGAAGCTCATTATTTTGATAGGGTTTCAAAATCACCTTCTACTGTTTTGATTTCTAAAGCACAAAGGAAAATAAATCACAAAAATGAACCAACTAAATGTGACTTAACTTGCTAGAATTCAAAAGCACTCAAACCCATAGCATCTAGATAATTAATAAAAACAAAGTCCAGATTTGATCCAGTAATCAATCCACGAAAGAACAGAATCATATATAACTCACTTGTTATCATGCCCGCCCACCAAAGAGGCTCATACAAGTAAGAGTAGCCTCCATTTCCTGCCAATCATTGAGGAAGTTAGTCACCGTCAACCTTGATCCATCCCAAAAATGGCGTGAAACAAAAATAAATAGGATAACAATACAAGGGAAACATGCACTAAACAACATCCATCCCAATAGCAAGAGTGGGCACTGGAGACATACAATTACAAACTCAAGGTAAATGAAAGCTGCTCCATTTCACATATAATAGATAACAAGGCATCCCAAGCATAAAAAACACAAGTGTGAATTTCATTTAACATGGCATCCCTATTGCCTTTACAATATTGCTGTTTGTGCACACTTATTTAACATTAACACAAAGATCAGGTCAAACTCTATTATTCGGTTCAATTACCTGAGCACAACTTTATGCTAAACTTGACAAAGACTAAAGGTCTAATGATGAAGTAGTTAAAAAAATAAGCAAAAATCAATGAAACAAAACATTCACACAAATTTCAGATTTTGGTCAGTTCAGAACATGCTGTGCTCATGTAGTAGGTTACATCTAAAAATTCAAAAAACAAAAAAACTCCAGATCCAAAATTTTATTTTCAATGCATTCCTGTCATCTATTACAACAAAAAACCCAGAAACATATGGCACCGGAACAAAACTAAAAAAATGAGATTCCAAGCCTGAGATGATACCACAGTGACGAATAACTACATGTTAAAATCTGGTCCAATGTTGTTAATTGATAAGGATGCTGAAGATGGACTTATTTTTGGTGATAACAACAAAGGTAACGTGATGTAGGGGCAAGGGCAGCATGTAAATAAAGGAACAAGCTCATCTAAATCAAAAAAGGGGGGACAAAAGGTTGAAGTTCAACATCAATTGCCAACATTGAGGAATTACAGGCTGATTCAGATGAGATAGAGGAATAGGTTGAAGGTAATAAATCCAGTGAAGTGGAGAAGAAAGTGTTGAATTGGTGGGCTGGATCTGAAAGTTTCAATCTAGATAACTAATATGATAGTTGATAGGCTTTTAGATCATTCTTTTGTCTTTAAAGAATGTTTTGAACTTGAGTAGTGCTGGTGTCATTTGTTAATAGCTGATGATTGACGTGGCTGCTATATTTTTTCCCTGTTCACAATCATAACCTTTCAGAATTTTTGCCTTGAGGAATGAGGATGCCTTTCACCTTTAACTAGCTCGTTCTGGTCCTTAATGGCACCTCAAAGATTTTATGGGAAAAATGACAAAAAGAAAAGACACGTGAAAGCATTATACTAGTTCTGAGTCTGAGTTCTTAATGACACCTCAAACCTTCTAGGACTGAGATGACTACATCATGACAAGTAACTAACAGTTAAACGCTGGTCCTTAAAAGCAAATATTTTATGAAAGGAAAATTCTCTTCAAATCACTATATATTACAAACCCAAGTCGATATGCCACGTACCTATTAAGGAAGAGTAAGCATCCATATGAGATCAAATTTATCACGTAAATGATATGATACCATGTTCTTTATACCCACTTCGATCCAATGGATGCTAAAAAAGAACAGCAGAACGAATCTCAATTGATCAATTGAATTCCCACCCAAACCCGCCAAACCCCATTATATCATCACTGCACTAAACCCACACTTCTTACATTATTCGGAAAATGACACAACCAAAACTCATAATTAATAAAAATTCGAGGGGAAAAGAGAAAAACCTGCCCGTACTCCGCTAGAAGCAGCCCTCTTCAAGCCTTTCTTTTTCACAATAAAACTCATAATTAATAAAAATTCGAGGGGAAAAGAGAAAAACCTGCCCGTACTCCGCTAGAAGCAGCCCTCTTCAAGCCTTTCTTTTTCACAATAAAACTGGCACCGATGAAGAAGCTAGACGACAGAGCAAGACAAAGACCCTTCACATTATCTGATGACATCCCCTTATATGAGTCACGCCAGCTGGAATTCGCCATGGCTAAGAAAAACCCTTACTTCGCGCACAGACAATGCCGAATTTCCCGAGTCCTCACCCAGTGGGAACTCCGACTGGGTAAAGGGTGCAAGTGGATCTTCTGGGCAAACAAGACAAAGCAGATTCCAACGCGGATTTTCGTCGGTTATTGCAGTTTAGTGGTGGATATAGCTGCGAGGTTCCTGATCGGAAATCAATAAAACATAATTGGAGATGAATGGAAAACCATTTAGGGTTCCAAATTTGAATTCACCGATATGGAACTAACACTCTTGTTCACAGTGCCAGCAAGGTTGATGACGATATTTGTTCTACTCTCCATTTCTTTACCATCGTGGTATCCAAATCCATATGTTCTGTAGACTCAAATGCGGAAATGGTTATGGAGACCCCAACGTGCAACTGTATATGTATGTTTCTTCTCTCTCAAGTTCGGCTTTCGTTCCAATTCTGGCACACTATCATTTTGATCTCTTAATTTATTAGGATAATTTAGTCCTTCAATTTTTTCCCATCAATTGTTGAAGTTTTAATTTAATTTATTATGTTTATAGATTTTTCTTTGCCAGCACTTTAATTTACTATACTTTATTATCATATTATCAAGAATAAAAATTTAATTGCAGATGAATATCAAATTTGCGCATCCAAAATTCAAAATTCCAAAATAATGAATAATGCAATTTGTTTCATAAAATTTGACATGTTGGATAATTAAGATTTAATATTTAAATGTTATGAATAAAGGAAATATATATTCCAACTAAAATACTGAACCAATTATTAGAATGATTGAGACAATAATTTTTAAAGCTTGTAGTCTATTTGATCAACCTAATTATAATTAAAATAAAAAATTTAAATAAAGAATATATTAATCTATAAGTAAGTGAAATATTTATGTATGAAAAACAAATGATATAATAAAATTAAATTATTAAAATATAAATATATTGATTTGATATTTTTTAACTTAAAATAGCATCATTCCTTTCTCAACAAGCTAGTTTACAATTTATTAAGGGCATGTTTAGTTGCAAACTAGGGTTTTAAAAATTTTTTTTGGGTAAAATTTAAATTTTAAAATTTTTTAAAACAAATAGTTATATTTATTTAAACGATTTTTTTTGACTAAATCATGATTTAAAACTAAGATTTTAGAAAAATTGGTACAAGTTGCTTATAGAACAGTAAAAGAGTTTATGAATTAACTAATTATTATATTACCCCTACTTTTTTCCATACATTCTCTCATAACTTTTTCTTATATCCTCTCTTCTTTTTCTCCTATTTTTTTTACATCATTTCTCATCTCATCTCTTATCTCTCCTCATTTAATACTCATACTATTTTTTATAATTTACTAATAATAAAAGTATTTTTAAAAATAACTATCAAAACACTCATTTATTTAAAATTATTTTTTTCATAAACTTTTCTCTAAAAATTATTTTTTAAAAGCTATCTAAAAATATTTTTTTTATAAATTTATTTCTAAAATTTTATCTAAATAGTCCTTAAATTGACCGAAGCAACTTTGAGTTGGACATTGGCACAACTATTTTTACCTACTTGACGCTCAATAATACTCTAATGAACATAATTACTATCTTTTACTTTTTTTATTTAATTAAATATATCTTTAATTTTTTGAGATTTAGAATATAAAATATTTTTATTTATAATGCCAAGTGTATTTTCTAAATTTAAATTTATATTCTTCAAGGTTGGCCTTTTATTTGTGTCCTAATCCACCTACCATATATGCAAAGAGCAGCACTATCAATCTTTTATTACTTTTAATTTGCCAGCCACTGTGATTGGTGGAAAAGGTGTATATAATGTTTCTGTGTTTTGGTTATGGAATATCATTTGCATCTTTAATTGCCAATTTCGCCGGTGGGTTTGTGGAAAGTTCTTTATGAACATTCCATCGTGACCCGGGTTCGAAATTTGGTACTCCTTCCATTTCCATATCAAACATACCCTCTAAACCTTATGAGGTGCTTCAAAGTACCTCCCTTTTGTTGTGGGCCATACCTTCCCCCAACCAGCCCAACAACCTCGGTCCAATGTAATGGGCGGGGTTTAATTTTTCTAGTTATTAACTTAATTTTGCTTACCAAAAAAAAAGTTTATTAACTTAATTTTAAATTTTAATTTTATATGAGAATTGACATAAAGAATAAGGAACGAGTTCATATTCTATAAGAATACGAGTTTTATTCCTATTTTCGTTGTGAAAGCTTCCTTAATAGACGATATTATAAGTATCTTATAAGTACTCTCTGAGTCCTCAGAGTTGTGTTTTAACCTTGATAAAGAACTGATACCAAATTTACCTACATTTTTTTTCTATAAAATAAAATAATTCTACAAATTTAGTTTTTATAATTTTTAACTTAATTAAAATATAATTTTTATACTTTAACTCAATGTAATTCAATTTATATTATTTTAAACATTTGAGATTTTAGTATTTAAATTGTATAAAGTATATATTTTTATTTTTAAAATATAAAAATTGATATTTTAAATAATTAAAATTATAATTTTAAATATATAATTATACATGAGATTTGGTATCTTATTTGTCTCCTCGATTCATTCATTCCAACATGTGCCCTCGAACCCCATTCATTCATTCCAACGAGTAACTTAGCACTCCACGAGGTGTTTTAAAGTACCTCTCTCTCGGACCTATGACTTCAGTACTGCGTAACTAAATAAAATAGATAGAACTTTGATCTCGCCGAAATCAAGAGTTAATTTAATTTTTTAATAAATTAAAAATATATTAATTATAATTAATATAATAATTAATTAATTAATTTAAATAAATCAATAAATATATAATATAATTAGATTTAATTAATTTATTTTATTTTTACTAAATAATTTATTTTAAAATACTGTCAGATGTTAAATGAATATTTTTTTCAACGAGATTCAAACTATTTAGTCTTTTCTATTAAATTCAATCTCCATTAATTTTTATATAATTAGTTGATTTAATCATATTTCAGTATTAAAAGACCTAATTAAAAACAATTTTCTTAGATATATTTTTTATATTCACACACCCTAAAATTTGAGCCCTCATGCTTATATTTTTTAAAACTGTTCAGCTCTTACCACTCTCTTGTCAACTGTTTTTTATTTGTTTTAAATTATAATATAAAGATTTGTAGTGCATCTTTTTTTTATTTTTTAAAATGTGAAGATTATCTTAGGAAATTAATTTAACTAAGTTATGAATAATATGGTTTGTTAAAAATTTTAATTTTAAATGTTTAATATACCATGATAAAAATGAATTCAACGTAATTTTTAATCCCTCGCGTATTTGTTTATGGTAATTTCGTTTGTCTTGTAATTGGAGCCTTTTAAGAATTAGATTATAGATATGTCTCCTAAGTTCCACTCAGGACGTTGAGATGCATCCAATGGCCATTTAACACGTGTAAATGATGAATTGTACTTAAAATATTATTGGAATAACAGGGTACCATTCTCGCTTGTGGCTTTCTGGAGCATTCTTTCTGGATGTTTTAAGAGGTTTCAGGTTCGAGACTTGGTATGATATTATATACTCCCTCTCTTTTCTTAATATAACAACCTATGAGGTACTTTAAAGTACCTCCCTTTTGGGCTTCAACAAGTCCGACCCAAGCCCATGGCATTTTTCTGCAATTATAGAATATTTTTTTTTGTCTTTTGTTTGATAAAAGGAATAATTTTCTTAAGGACTGTTTTTTTTATACCTTAACTTGTTTGTTTGGATGGAGAGAAAGTCAAGGAGAGATGAAAACGAATAAAGAGATTTGTTTTTCCCTGTTTAAACGAATGAAGGAAAAGTAGAGACGAAAATAGGGTGTGGAATACTAGAATCTACCCAATTTTCTCAAACTTTCTCTCCTCATAGAGAGGTTTGGAGAGAGAAAAAATCGCCCTACACCTTTGGCTAATTTCCATTATTTTCAATAGTTTTTTTTATGATGTTTGATGGAATCAATTTAGGTGCTTATTATTTTCATGAGCAACTTAAATTTGTCAAATCTAAGGCATCTATATTTGATCTAGACAGTATATATTTAATTTTATTTTTTATCTTTATCTTTTTTAAAGAAATTATTTTAATGGGGTATAAAAAATAAAATAATAATTATTTCTTAACTTATCATTTTTTAAAAAAAATATTTTTTATTTAAAAAGTCAGTTAAAAAAAATTAAATCTACACAATTCAGATATAATAAGCTTACAACTTGTTGCATCCACTCCTAGTTGTACTTCTTTAATCACTACTATTTCTCTTCATAAATTAAAATGAAACATTTACTATTATTGGCACAGGAACATCCTCAGTTGGCATCTCTCTCAAGTTTCAACAACTCCTTCCATCCTTTCTGTTGTTTTGTTTTTTTGAAACTATTTGGCATTTCTTAAAGGCGGAATGTAGGCATCAATCATAAATCAATCTTAGAGGGTATTGCCTAGCACCCGTGTTTAGGAAAAAAAAGACCAACTTTTGCAATCAAAAGTTAAAAAGATGGACTGAAAATCTGAAAATCCACCTTCCCCTTATACAATATCAGAGCCTTCACTGCGCATTGCGCCCCTTGGTTCACGAGTCGAGACTCGGAACGTCGTTGTATTCATTCATCTTTACAGGGCAGAATAGTACAAAACACGAAGAAGGTGTCATCTTTCTCCACAGGAATCTTCCGCATCTCACACCTGACGGCGCCGTTTCTGTCTTCTCACATTTCACAGCGTCAACCGTCATCATCCCCATCTCCGATTTCAACCGCTTTCTGCAGTGGCCCTCGTCACTATGTGGGGGATGTCGACCCAGCCTCGTTTCTCAACCACGTCTTTCCACATTTCCCTCAGATCTCCCATTTCGCGCTGTTACGCTTCACAGTCTCAGTCTCTGGCCCCCTCCGTCAATGGGAACCCCGGAGGTACAGCGTCCGAGAGGCAAGTGATTCGTCTTGGTTTGCCCAGTAAAGGTCGCATGTCTGCTGATACTCTTGAACTTCTCAAGGTACCTTGGGCTTTTCTGTTTCTGATGCTGCTGCTGGTGCTTTATCAATTTCTTTCTGGGGCCCCAACGGTCGATGAGAAAATACGGGAGAATAAGTTTTCTTTTGGTAATTCGTTGGTGGGTTAGTTCCAGAGTCTCCACATATTGCAATTGAACTAGCTTGGATATTTTGTTCGCTCAGGAAACAGATTAGGCTAGTTTTGCTTGGTTGTCATGATCAATCTCTCTGCTAAGTTGAAGTCCCCCAAAATGCTATGTATAATTCTTGTGAAGCAAGAAGGAAATGTGGGAATCGAGTACAAATAGCCATTAGAGCGAAGATTTGTGTGACTTTGAATATTTGATTATGCTTTGTGTTTATTTTTCTTTATAAGTTTTATACTCAAAACTGGCCTGGTAATACTAAGTTTTCACTTGTTTATTTTGCGCATTGCCATCTCGTTACCCTTCAATCTTCTACAAACGTAAAATCTGACTTTTTTTTAAATGATCTCTCATGTAAAGGATTGTCAGTTGTCCGTTAAACAAGTCAATCCCAGACAATATGTAGCTGAAATTCCTCAGGTGTGTTTCTCTTTGCCCTTAATTTGGTGTATATTTATAGTTTTAATCTTCATCAGTTAATGTTATAGAAATAATGTGTTCCGTGTAGTTTGAGTTCCCACCTACCATATGGAACACATGCATGCCCGCATATATTTAAAAACCATCCATGTATGTGAGCAGATTCTGTGCTGTGCTGCACAGTATAGGTATTAATAAGAACAATTGAGTCTAGTACTCTAGATCTGAAGTAATTAATCGAAAGAGCTTGTTGTTTATGTACAATCATTACAATCATTGGTCACACAACTCATCTACAGAGGCATCACAATGACCGATGGATAATGATAGTGTATACCGATGGATAGTGATAGTGTATGTATTTCTTTCTTGATTTTGATATATTCCAAGATATGAAGTATATAGCGTTAATGGACTTATTCTATTGCAGCCGATTATTGTTGTACTAGCTGCTCCTGCTTCTGCTGTTTAGTAGTGATATCCTCATTAATGTCGAGTATTTATGAATTTGGTCTTATTGTATGTTAGAGTATAAATATTACAATCAAATTTAAATGGTACAATGGTCTTTTGCATGCCTAGGTTGCTTTGGCAATTTCAGGTCATGTCTTTCCATCCTGGAAATGATTTCATAAATGGAACGGAATACTACAAGATGCAGGATTATTATGATATATGCTGCTTTACTAAACTCTTCTTATTCATCAAAAAGCCTCAATCACTCTGTATATATAGTGAAGGAGCATCTATATACAAATTTGCTATTTTTCTCCGTCTATGCTATTTCCTTGAACTACATGCCAGGAAAACTCATAGACTAGTTGTTGGTCATTCATCCTTGGTGCATATGAAGACCATGGTCTGGATTTCTTCCCCTTTTATAAAACATTGCTGAAACCATGGGACTTGCATGGATGATATAGAAGGAAGGCATATACAATGGTTATTTTTCCACACCATCTGTGTCCTTTCCTTTGCTTCCTTTTCTTGACTGACCCTGCATCTGGCATACTAGTAAAAATGCATATAAACTGTTCTCACCATTTTATATCATATGCTCATAAGTACTTCTAAATGCTCTTGGCCCTAGAATAGTTTAATGGTCATTAATCATTTATTTTTTTATTTTTTTCCTGTTTTGTAGCTCTCCAACTTGGAAGTTTGGTTTCAGAGGCCAAAAGACATAGTAAGAAAATTGTTATCCGGAGATCTTGATCTTGGTTTTGTGGGTCTTGATACGGTCAGCGAACATGGTTGGGTAAGTTCAAAGATACATGATATAATTTGTTGATTTAAATTAGGCTTCCTGGTATTTGTTCTCATTGACAAAACAAAACAACTTGCTTCATGAAAAGGCAACAACCTGGCAATGAAAAAAAAAAAGAGACGTGGGGCAATCCCGCATATTCAGAATAAGACATACTTACCACACATATATCAGGGGTATAGATTTGTTTGTTCTATATCTCTGGGGCATATCCTTAGTTTTTACTCTATAGAGAGAATGCGAGACTGGGTTGCAATCACCAATAAATGTTTTTGCACTATTTGCTATATAAAAATATTTATCATAGACATTTAAAATTAACTTCTTGTAAAATTGTCTTGTTTTGTATTTTGGATGATCACCAAATATGTATCTTAAGAGTTGCATGTGCCAGGGGGAAGAAGATCTTATACTAGTTCATGAGGCTCTGGATTATGGAGATTGCCGTTTATCCATTGCAGTGAGTTAACATTTTGTTTTAGCCTTACTGCCACATGCTGCTCCTGTTATTGGCTTTTACATCAAATTATATCGACTTACTCTGTTGTTTCAGATTCCCCAATACGGGACTTTTGAAAATGTAAATTCACTGAAGGAGCTTGCACAAATGCCTCAGTGGACAGAAGAAAGGCCTCTGCGAGTTGCTACTGGATTCACCTACGTAACCGTTTCATTTTAATGTTACTAAATTTTTCATTTTTGGTAGATTTCCTTTCTTCATCTTTTCATAAAAAGTGAATCATGATCTTATTTCTTTCAGCTGGGTCCAAAATTTATGGAAGAGAATGGGATTAAGCATGTGGTCTTTTCATCTGCTGATGGAGCACTGGAAGCAGCTCCTGCGGTGAGAGGCAGCTTGTACTTTTATGGAATTTTTTTCCCTCTAGCTATTCTATCTCATAACTTTTTTTTTCCCTGTTGGTGGTTACTGTTGATTGCTAATTAAATTTAATTATTGTTGATAGATGCCGATAAATCTGTTCTATAGCTTAATCAATAGTGGTCTAATACAATTTTTGAGGGAAAATATAAACAAACATGCTCTGAATGTCTAGGGATGACACAGATGGTATAGCCTAACATTCTTTTGCGTTTTTATCTTTGTATGTTTGCACCTGAGCTGAGATAATTATGTAATTAACTGCTGTTCTCAAACAATTTAGAGTAATGCTGATGTCATTTAGCACACATGCAATTTATCTATAATCTTTCTTTGTTGCTCTTAATTAGATGGGGATAGCTGACGCTATATTGGACCTTGTGAGTAGTGGGACCACACTGAGAGAAAACAACTTGAAGGAAATTGAAGGTGGAACTGTGTTGGAAAGTCAGGTTAGCAATTTTCTTTTCTCAGTACAATTGGTTGGTTCTTTGTAAATTGTAGGAGCCAGGCAGTTGCTTTCGCTGCGTCATATATCGGATTTGTCTCATTTGTGCAATTGGATATTTTTCAGGCTGTTCTTGTTGCAAGCAGGAAATCCTTGATTCAAAGGAAAGGAGTTCTGGAGACAACTCATGAGATACTAGAAAGATTGGAAGCCCATCTGAGGGCAATTGGGCAGTTCACGGTGCATATGTCGAATTTATAACCCCTTGCCCCCAAACTTGGTTTTTTTGGCTCTTCTATCCCTTTTTCTGATGCCATACTTGTCAGGTTACTGCAAACATGAGAGGAAGTAGTGCAGAGGAGGTGGCTGAGAGAATATTGAGTCAGCCATCCTTATTGGGGTTGCAGGTATGATATTGAGAGAAATCAAACCCCTTGTGCTTGTATGATTTGGGGTAGCTGGGGGAACTTATCCCTCTGGCATTTACTTTTTGCAATTGCGAACTGTTATTCATATTATGCGTTTGTAATTATGAGTAGCATCATGTTTTTAACCACAGCTCTTACCCAATTTAAAGAGTTGCAATTGATTGATTATCTTCAGGGACCTACTATAAGTCCTGTTTTCTGCAAACGCAATGGGAAGGTATCGGCAGACTACTATGCCATAGTCATATGTGTGCCGAAAAAGGAACTGTACAAGTCTGTACAGCAACTGAGAGCGGTGAGACCATCCATAAAATCTCCAGTTTTCTTTCCCTATCTTTATTGGGGTGGTGGATTTTTGAATGAATAGACAAGGGAGGAGGTATATTTAAATCGATAGTTTCCATTACATGTCTCCTGTCTTCTAGAGTTGTAATTTTTTCATTCATCTGACCTGAAGTTATCGATCTAGGTGACCCCATTTTATAGCATTTGGACACATCTTTAATCTAATATGAAACTGACCTGGACCTGTGCCGGTTTACCTATTTTTTGGTCTATCCAGCTGCTCTGTTCTGTTGTCTTGAACAATAATAAGAGTTCGGTGGTCATTAGCAAGAGGGGTTATGGCTTAGGAGCTTCATCTTTAATCTGTTGGATCTTTTCAGAACTGCTCATGATTTTGTATGATGTATTTATAAAATGCTTGCTTTGTTGAACTGAGAGCCTGAAGTCAGTGACTACACTACCTTTGCATCTTTTACATCTAATATGGTTCTTATAGTTCATTTTTAATTTGGTTCTGAAGTTGGTATCTTTAATGTAGGAAAGATAGTGACACAAGGAGTGAATACGTGTAGGACCAATACTTTCGTTCATCCCACTTGCTCCCTCTTTTCTTCTTATCCCTCTTACACTAATATTCCCCCGCTCTTATATTAAAGACTAGAGGTATTAGTACTTAATGTCCTTTTAACTTCTATATCTATAGAAATTCTAGAAGAGTATTACGGTGGCTGTCAAGGGCCTAAAACAATACTCTTTCTTTATCTGGGTTTGAGATTGGCTACAAAACATAAATATTATGCGATCCATATAACTGATTTCATTTAGTAGGATATTGTTTGTTATTGTTATATGCTTTTAAGTTAATCTGAGTCCGTGAGTTTGGTTTTCCATTTCAATCGTTTTGATGCAGATTGGCGGGAGCGGAGTTCTCATATCGCAGTTGACCTATATTTTCGAAGAGGAAACTCCAAGATGGCGCCGACTTCTCTCGAAACTTGGGATGTAGCTACTTAGATGGTTAAATGGTGGAGGAGAGCCTTTTGTTCTTGTTATTGGTCAAATGGCCAAAGGAAGGACTTCTTCCACTTGTGTTGTTAAAGCCTCAAAATGAAGATGAAGATGATGATGACCAAAGGCCCAGGTTTAAGCTTTGCAAATCCACCATGGGACATTTAATGTGGCAACGCTTTATGCATATGATGATCGCATCTACGTATTCTGCTTAAGGGTGATGAACTTTTTTATTCTTGGGTTTAGAAAGGTTTCTTAAGTTCATTGTAATTTATTTTTGATCAAGTAATTTTGTTTTTTCTTGGAAATATTATTTAAAGATTTAAACTTTTAGTGTGTTTGATAGATTTTTATAAAAAAGTTTATAGAAAAAAAATAGTTTTTGTAAAAGAGTTTTTAGAGAAGAGTTTATGGAAAAAGTGATTATGAATAAATACATGTTTGGATAGTTATATTTAGAATAATTTTTTATATTGATAAATTATTAAAAAATAAATAAGATAAAAAATATAAATTAATCATTAGCATTTTTCATAATCTTTGTGATGAGCAAACTATGAGCAATGATGGCAAATAGTGAGTGATGAGCAACAAGTAGTGAGAAATGACGATGACTCACTGTTTCTTCTCTCTAAGTAGTTACGATGACCTATCGCTTTCTCTCTGACTAACCAAATTTGCGAAGATGACTTGTAGAGGCTATTAGGACAGTGGTATGGAGGAGCGCGGCACGTACGTGAAGGAAAAGTAGAGAACAGAAGAGAGAGGACAAAGAAGAGGATATAGTGGGGGAAAATAGTAAATATGTAATATATAAATTCTTTTACTGTTTTAAAAGCTATTTCACGAAGCTGATACAAAATCATCATTTTAAACTATAGTTTAGTTCAGAAGTTCTTTTAAATAAATATGACTGTTTGTTTTAAAATTTCTACATACTAAAGTTTAAACAATAAATCCTTTTAAAATCTAAATTTAGAATTATTCAAACATGTCTTTAATCTTATTTAAAAAGAATTAAATATTTTCACTAAATTCAATCATAATATTGAGTCTGAAATTTTTTATATATTCTTGTCAATGTCTGTAGTTAGTTATGAAGGTCCAAATTTGACTTTTTACAAATTTAATTTTAATAGGGATTTTATTTTTTTTGCTAGTAATATATACATATATATTTGTCTGAGTGATTTAAAATTAATTTTTGCAAAACACTATTAACCTAAAATTAGTTTTTACAAATAAAAATAAAAGTTGACTTTCACAAAATTGGATTTTGCGCACAAAAATTGAGTTTTAGTAACTGAAAATTAAATACAAAGGCATTTTTCTGTTGGCCTACCACCCATCCATTTATTTATTTATTTATATAAAAGCAGTTAAAAAGAATAAGTACAATTGAGCTTGATTTTCTATCAATTTAAGTCAAAATAGAAATACTAAATTTTGAAACATTGAAATTCTATATTAAAATAAAGTCATTATAAATTATGATATTAATTTGACTAAGTTGACGCAATTTCTTCAATATGATGATTCTCCATGATGTACCTACCAAACATATAGGTATAATTATCGTATACTATATGTATATATGCCAATATTTTTTATACGTATAAATATGAATTGGAGAAATAATATATTTTTTACATAAAAAATATCTCGAAAGGTTTTTCTTTGGTCAGCTCCCCAAATTCCTTCCCGAAACTCGGTAATATTTTCTGGAACAGAGAATAGTACCACAGCAAGATGCTGGAGTCAAAACTAACGACGAACCTCAGAATTCGAATATGGTTCAACTTAATTAGGGTTGGCATTTCAACTTAATTCGGTTTTTGGCCACTGAGAGTGTCAGACTACACCTTTGACTCTCCCACTCTTGACAAAAGCACTCTCTTTTCGCTTCTGGTCACTGCCGGCGCCGCCGTGTTACTTCACTGGTCTTTTTTCCCGGTGGAGAACTCGTCGTCGGAGAGATCTAAGACGTATTAAGAATCTGGCTGCCATGATTGATTGACTAATAAATTAGTATTTGGAAAGGCTGAATTGCTCTCTGCCTGGGAATTGGAAACTACATTGTTAATCGAATATGGATCTTCTTCTGGGTCTTCTTTTTCTTGCATTGGTCTCTCTCTTCACCAGCCATTGCTCAGAAGCTATTGCTACTTCGGTCCCTAGCGACGCATTGTCGCTTCTCAGCTTCAAGGACTCTGTCTGTAAGGAATCTTCTGACCTTCTCTCCGGATGGAGTAAGGAGTCTTCTGAAAGTTACTGTCAATGGCACGGCGTCACCTGCGAGAATAGGCTCTCTGGCAGAGTTATTGCTTTGAACTTGACCGGACTTCGCGGCGGCGAGCTCACTCCTTCCATTGGAGATTTGTCTGAGCTTCGGGGTTTGTCCCTTCCTCATAATATGTTCTCCGGTGAGATCCCGGAGACTCTGGGAAAGCTTCGTCTTCTGGAGGTTCTTGAGCTTCAAGGAAACAATTTTTCCGGGAGGATCCCCTACCAGATTAGCTATCTTCCATCTCTTCGCATTCTTAAACTCTCTAATAATGCTTTCTCCGGTTCTGTACCCGGTAAATTGATTGGCTCTGGAAACGTTAGCTTCATTGACTTGTCGAATAATCAGCTTTCTGGTCCAATTGTAGATAGTTTCAACACAATCTTTGAATTTTTGAATCATTTGAAGCTGTCCCACAACTTCCTAACAGGTGAAATCCCCTCCGAAATTGGGAAATTCAGAAATTTGACGACGCTTTTACTCGATGGGAATATCTTAGAAGGCGCTATCCCTTCTGAGATTGGGTATATGACAGAACTCAGACTTCTAGATGTCTCTAGAAATAGTCTCACCGGAAGGATTCCAAAAGAGATAGCCAACTGCCGGAAACTGTCGGTGCTTGTGTTGACTGATTTATCCGATGATAATGCTTCCTCTGATGAGAGCTTGGTGAATAGCTTCAGAGGAGAATTCAATGCTTTTGTTGGACATATTCCTCCGCAGGTGTTGTTGCTTCCAAGTTTAGAGATTTTGTGGGCACCAAGAGCGAATCTTGGCGGACGGTTGCCTAGGGGCTGGACAGATTCTTGCTCGCTGAGAGTACTCAACTTGGCAGAGAATTATATTATCGGGGGCATACCAGAAACCTTGGGGATGTGCAGAAATTTAACTTTCCTTGACTTGAGCTCTAACAATTTAGCGGGCTATCTTCCTTCAAAGCAGCTTCAAGTTCCATGTATGGTGTACTTCAATGTCAGCCGGAACAATCTATCTGGCACACTTCCAGGATTTGGAAAGGAAAGCTGTGATTTAAGCAGAATTCTAGGTTATGCGCATGTTGATATTCTAGTTTGGGAATCTCTAATGGATGCTCTCACTGAATCGGGTTCAGAAGATGCTGTTGTCATTGACCATGATTTCAGTTGGAATAGCTTTACGGGATCTTTACCTTTATTCTCACTAGGTGATACTGCAAACAGTAAGATTTCCTACACGCTATCACTAAATAATAACAAGTTCAGTGGAACTCTACCATATCATCTGGTTTCGAACTGTAATGATCTCAAGATGTTAAGGGTTAACTTGAGTGTGAATCAACTCTCAGGTGGGAATTCACAAAAATTGCTTCTTGACTGTTTGAAGTTGACAGAGTTTGAGGTTGCGTACAACCAGATTGGGGGTTCAATTGATCCACATATTGGCGACTATACAATGCTCCTGCGCCTTGATCTGAGGGGGAACAAACTTACAGGATTTCTGCCTGATCAATTGGGAAACCTGAAAGGCATGAAATGGGTGCTTTTAGGAGGGAACAATTTAACTGGACAAATCCCTTCTCAACTTGGTCAATTGGCTTCCCTTGTTGTTTTGGATCTATCTCACAATGCTCTTACTGGCACAATTCCTGCAAGTTTGACAAATGCCACAACTCTTGAAACTCTGTTGCTAGATCACAACAAGCTCGATGGGGAAATACCTTCATCTTTTTCCACTCTTTCCAGTCTTGTTGGTTTTGATGTTTCTTTCAACAACCTTAAAGGTCATATTCCCCATCTTCATCACCCAAGTGTTTGTGACTCCTACAAGGGGAATGTACACCTGCATTCATGCCCCGATCCGTATTCTACCTCACCTGCTTATCTCCCAGTCCCTCTTGAAGTCCCACATTGGCATAGACGAAAAAAATTGAAGACAATAATAATAGCTGTGGTCTCTTCAGTCTCTGTGGTTCTCTGTGTACTAGGAATAGTTTTGGTGATCACTTTTGGAAGGAACAAGTTTGGTCGGCGCAGCAGCCTTCGAAGCAGACTACTAGTTACCTTCCAAGATGTTCCAATTGAACTCAGTTATGATAATGTTGTCACAGCCACAGGAAATTTCAGCCTCCAAAATCTAATTGGAACCGGTGGGTTTGGGTCTACTTACAAGGCTGAACTATCCCCTGGTTTCCTTGTTGCCATAAAGAGGTTGTCTATAGGTAAATTCCAAGGCATTCAACAGTTCGAGACGGAGATAAGAACCTTGGGGAGAATCCGGCACAAAAACCTTGTCACTCTCATTGGCTACTATGTGGGAGATGCCGAAATGTTCTTGATATACAACTACCTTTCAGGTGGGAACCTTGAAACCTTCATACATAACAATTCAGACAAAAATATGTTGTGGCCAATTATCTACAAGATAGCAATAGACATAGCAGAGGCCATAGCTTACCTTCATTACTCCTGTGTTCCTCGCATAGTTCATCGTGACATCAAGCCCAGCAACATCTTACTTGATGAGGATTACAATGCCTACCTTTCAGATTTTGGATTGGCTAGACTCATGGAGGTATCTGAGACCCACGCCACAACTGATGTGGCAGGCACCTTTGGGTACGTTGCACCTGAATATGCCACCACTTGCAGGGTTTCTGACAAAGCAGATGTTTATAGCTTTGGTGTCGTGTTACTAGAATTAATGTCTGGAAGGAAGTCACTTGACCCATCTTTTTCTGAATATGGAAATGGGTTCAATATTGTCCCGTGGGCTAAGTTGCTAATGACTGAAGGTCGTTCTTCTGAACTGTTTTCACCTGCTCTGTGGGAAGCAGGACCTGAGGAGAAACTGTTGGGGCTTTTAAAAGTAGCACTAATCTGCACAGTGGAGACTCTTTCTGTTCGGCCATCGATGAAACAGGTTTTTGAGAAATTGAAACAACTTAAAAGTTAAAACTTTCAGAATCATAGTGTACAGTAATAGAAAGCCGTTCATGTCTGCTTGATTATACTGACCGTGACTCATTCCCTAGGGATACTGACTCGAGAGAAAGTGTGATCTTCAAGTTCTATTATGCCTGGTTGCTTTGAAGCAACCTTTTCTTGTATATACGAGGAAGATACAAGTACTTTGATCTCTCAATTTTAGTGACATGGATTCTCTGCTTTCTCCTTCAGCAACGCCCATTACTTAGAAAATCACTGTTAATTATTTTATTGTTCACATACAAATGGCTAATTTTAAAATGCTCGATTTTACTTATTCAATATTTAGATGGGATCTCCAAATGACCACTTATATGCTATCTTCACTGACGAGAGATTGATTCTCATGTAACTTAACACGTATCAATAAGGATCAATTACTTAGAAAGCAATTTTTTTCTTATATACAGGATCGTAATTTTTTTTAACGCATTTAAATGCATTTATTTCTTCCACACACACATGCATATGTATGGCAGTTTGATATCTCATTTTATATTTTTTAATTTTGGAAGCCTTTGAATGTCCATATCTTTGTAATTATTTAATATCATGGTTTGACGAGATCGTTTTGATACAATTTTATGAGATATGCAATTGAAATTAAAAAAAAGAAGCATAAATCTAAAAGATAGAAAGAAGAATAGAAATTGCAGGCATAAATCTGGGGAAAAGAATTGGTACTGATGTAGAATCTTTGTTCTGGAAAGATGCGTGGACCAAACTTAATACGACTCTGTTGGAGGTTAATAGGGATCTGATTCTGTTTTGTGATACCGCTGAAGGAGTTTCCGACTGAGTCATAACAAAGTTCATAATGCTGAGTCAATATTCGAGTGTCGTGTTGGTTTTGAGGATAAGGATCTCCCACTTGTTGATACCACTGATCGTCTAGGTCTCTTTGAAAACAGCAAGTGTCCTTTTGGTTGCCGTGGAGAGGAAAACTTGATGATGCATTTACTTAAAGAGACCGTCAGCAGGTGAAAGAAAAATGGAAACAATTTGCTTCACCGGAACATTGGGACAGCTTCACTAGTCTAAGCGGAATGGAGTGGGTGAAATGGAATCTCAGAAAATTACCTTGGAAGAACCGATTTTCTTGTGTTTGCTGGGACAGTTTGGTCAAAAGATGCAAAAAATTGTTCAGTACTGATGAAGATTTATACGCTGATAGTGCTCTTAACAGCTTTTTCAGGGGCATTCCAGGACTTAGAAATGAAGCTGAAACCTGAACAGCCTCATATTGCTTCTGCTGGCGAGTCTATTTCAGGATAAGATCTGTTGTTATTATTGTTATAAAAGGACTTTGTTAGATGTGCCTATACTCTGGCTAAGCATATTTAGGATTTGTCTGAGCAAAGTTGCATTTTTCATGATCCTCCATCTTGGGGTGTGGAGATAGAGGAAGATGAAAGAAGTTTGCTTTTTGAGAGAAACACCATGTAACTAATGTAGTTTGTTGAATCACTTCTTATGCAAAATAAAAAAAATTGCAAACGTAAGGTTAAATTGAACATTTTCAAAATACAATAACTTTTAAATTTTAGTTATTTTTTTATTTTTTTTTGGGAGTGGCACGTTATGTAATAACTTATCTCAAAGGGGTAAGAAAGACATTATGTAATGGATGGTTTGTTTCACCTATTTTTTTCGAAATAATGATTATGAAACAAATTAAACTTTACAAGACAAAATTTATATTTTATAATTTATAAATAATGTTGTGAATCTTTTTTGATTGAAGTTCTTTCAAAAGATTTTTTTCCCATCAATAAAATTTAAACTTTTAATTTTATTAAGGAATTGATCCTAGAAAACAGTTGAGTACAATTTGGCAAGATTTTCTATGAATTTAAATCAAAATAGAAATAATAAAATTTGAATCTACATTCAAATAAAATACAAGTGACATTTTCTTAATTATGAATAAAATATATTAATTCATATTGCTTAACATTTTGAATAAAATAAATTATGATATTAATTCGGAAACCATAGGTATACTTATTACATATATTTGTGTATGACCCGTACTTTTTTTGATGTGTGTGTATATATATATATATATGTATAAATATATGAATTGTAGCAATAACATATTTTTTACATTAAAAACATCTTGAAAGTTTTTTTGACCGTACGGGCCTGGCTTAATAAAATTTTGTTATTTTTTTATGATTAATGCAATTAATAAAAAATATTACTATTACTATTATTACTATTATTATTATATTGTTCCTCTTGCGTTTTTGGATGAAGATTTTTTGGCTCTTGAAGGCGAACAAAATATTGTGGCGCCTACACTGCGGCGGCCCGCTCCCCAAACCCCTTAAACCCTATTGTGTCCCGAAACTCTAATCTTTTTTTGGAATAGAGAATAACACCAAGAGCAAGATGAAGAAGGATTCTAAACTCAACGATGAACCTCAGAAATCTCAACAACAAATAGTGGAATCTGATTCAGACTCTGATTACGAGGTAGTATCATGTTTTTGTTATTTTCTATGGAATAGGTGTTGAAAGACTTTGTCTTTCTACGCTTTCGTGGTTGAAAACAAATTTCTCAAATGTGGAAGACAGTTCCTAGGCTCGTTCACTTCTTTCATAAAATCAGCTCAAAGTTCATCTTCACTTCATTTGATACAATGCAGTTTTCATACCTTACTATGCGAGCAACCATTTCTCTATCTCAGCAGCATAATAACGATATTGCGTCTTTTGATCTGCCTGGAATCTCTTCGCTTTGACTGCCGTTTCTGGGTTATGGGCGCATTATGCAACTTGGCGCTTTAACTTATTTTTTAAGTAGTTATGTACGGTTGTAAATATATTAATTTGACTTCCAACGTTTTGATTTTAGGATTCTTCTCAAGATCACGGGTCCGAGGATTCAGATACACCATCGGAATTTGAAGATGGAGAAAGTGGTTCATCGGGGGATGAGGTACTTTTCAATTGTATCTGGCCTACTTTATAGTCTTGCAACGTAATGATGTACACTTACCTTTTTTTTGTTTTGGGAAAAAATATTCTAGGATTGTTTGGGACATGATGACTCTGAAGATTCAGAAGCTGGAGAAAGTGGACCGTCTGAAGATGAGGTACATGATCATTGTGTTTAGCAGCCATGCTAATGCTGTATAAGCGGCAAACTATAATTTGTTTGACGTTTTAAAAATTGTTATCTGGAACTGTACTATTTTTTGCTAGCTGTTACCAGTATGTGTAAGAGTTACCATGGCAGGGCTTTGTCAACACAGGCGGTAGTCATGCGTTGGGTGATGCTAATGATCCAGAAGATGGAAGTGAGGACTCTGAAATTCATCAGGGAGCTGAGAGTGATTCTTCTGAAGATGAGGTCCTCGTCCTATTATCTTATAGTTGAGTTAAGTTTTTCCTAGTTATCCTCCTCTAACCAAGCTTGACTTTGTGTATACTTTATTTTGCCTTTGATAGGTGGCTCCCCGAAATACCATTGGAGATGTCCCTTTGAAGTGGTATGAAGACGAACCTCATATTGGATATGATGTCAAGGGAAAGAGGATAGTGAAGAGGGAAAAGCAAGACAAATTAGATTCCTTTCTTGCAAGTGCTGATGACCCAAGCAGTTGGTTAGTTTTATATTTCTAATTTTATGTTATTCACTTTATTTGTGTTTAGATGATTTTCTCTTGGCAAAGATCTATTAAGATATTCCTATCATCCTGTATTGTTTCTCTGGTGGTGTATACTTGTTCTTTTTATCCTGTAATATATGTTTTGTGAAAAAATAAGCTTATTAGTTTTATCGATATCATCTTCTCTCTGGGAAAGTATGTTAATTTTATATCTTCTTGAAAATTTAAGGCGTAAGTTTTATGATGAGGTCAATGATGAGGTAGTGGAACTGACTAAAGAGGAGGCCAGAGTTATCTCTAAAATGATCAAGGGTCAGGCACCTCATTCTGACTTTGATCCATATCCGGTCTGTAGTTGCTATCCATTTTTTGTTTATTTTCTCTTTTCAAGGCTTTTAATCTTGTATAATATATTTTTAGCAATTAGTTTATAATATTTTTGTTCTTTAGTTTGATGTTTCAATGAATATTTTCAGGATTATGTTGACTGGTTTAAATGGGATGATTCAATTCATCCATTGTCTAATGCACCTGAACCAAAAAGAAGATTTATACCTTCGAAATGGGAAGCTAAAAAGGTAAGCATGCCTTCATTTCCTTTTTCTGGTGTAAAATGAAATCAAAATTTCCTTTGTACGGTTAGATCAATTGGTGATTTCCTTTGTTATGCACACACTTATACAATTGTGCAGGTTGTGAGGTATGTTAGAGCAATTCGTAAGGGATTAATAACTTTTGACAAGCCAAAGGAGGAAGATGGTCCCTATCTCTTGTGGGGGGATGATTCTGGTTCAACAGAAAAATCAAACCATTTAGCTTACATTCCTGCACCAAAGCCAAAAGTTCCTGGTAATGATATGGCTCTGGAGTTCAAAAGTTGAACATTTTTATTTTTTTTAAATTTTTCCCCAGAAAAGAAATTTAATTGATTTTATCTTGAGGTATTCTTCATTAGAAATATAACTTGATTATGCTTCTTAGGCCATGAGGAGTCTTACAATCCTCCTCTAGAGTACATTCCAACCCAAGAAGAAATCAATTCTTATCAGTTGATGGATGAGGAAGACCACCCTAAGTTTATTCCTAAAAGGTACTGTGAATTTGGAATGCACATATTTCTTTTCCCTTTTTCGTAAGTTTGCTAATAAACATCAATTTTCCCAGGTTTACGTCTCTGAGAAGCATCCCTGCATATGATAATTATGTGCAGGAACGTTTTGATCGTTGTTTGGATCTATTCTTGTGCCCTCGAGTTCGAAAGAAACGTGTGAGTATATTACTAGAATGAAAAATAATCAATTGAGTGTTTTTTGTTTGAGATGTATAATTTTTCAAAATCATTTTCTTAAAATCAACCTCTTAATAGTTTATACTCTATCTTTTTTGTTTGTTCCAGCTTAATATTGATCCTGAATCATTGAAGCCAAAGCTTCCAAGTCGAAAGGATCTTAAGCCTTACCCGGTGGCATGCTATATTGAGTACAAAGGTCATGAAGATGCCGTTACATCAATTTCTATTGAAGCTTCAGGGCAATGGATGGCATCAGGTATGGATGGTGATAATATATTTTAGTTTCAGTGAAGTAGGGATGGAGTTGGGTCTCCTTATATTCTGTTTTCTTTAAAGGTTCAAGTGATGGAACTGTTCGTATCTGGGATGTTCCAACTGGTAGATGTCTTAGACGGTGGGAGATTGGTGAAGCCATTACCTGTGTTGCTTGGAATCCTTTGCCTGATATGCGTATTCTTGCTGTCTCTGCGTAAGTATGGTTTGAGTGTTTGTAAAGTGTTTTGATATTGTCATAGATACTATATGAGGATTTCCTCTTGAATTTGAATTAGGATTTGGCATTGTGTATGAATTAATGGAAAATTTTCTGTAGGGGACAAGATTTACTTATGTTGAATGCTGGTTTGGGGGATGAAGAGGAACAGCAAAAGATTTGCGAGCTTCTCCACTTGGAGTCATCTGCACCAGATGACTCAGGTTAGTGTTAGCTATAATTTCTTGCTTCAACACACATAGAAAACTTATTTAAAAGAAGATTCCAGGAGGTTCCAAATCGTGTTCCATAAGAATTCTAAGATAATACTTACCAATTCATGTAAACAAAGATGTGGTAAAGACAAGCGGAGAAATAGGCAGAATGAGGATCCTCTTACTGAAAGTTTAACAACTGGTAGCTCTAGTCATGTCAACACATTTTTTGTTTTTTTTGCTTCAACCTAATGCAATGCAAAGAGCACCAAAACCTCAGAATTCACCTGCCTGCTACCACGAACTCAAAGTCTTCAAACTAGCTTATGCATTGCCCAACTAAACTTTTAATTGAAGTAGAACAAATTTAAGTTTGGAATTGAAAATTAACTGATCAATAAATGATGATATAGACTCAAGATTTTAAGGAGCACATGATTTCTAATGGTCCAAGCCTATTATTCTTTCTTATTTTCTTATGTTATGTTTACAGATGGAAAGTCCCCTAGTGTGAGCTGGCTTCAAGATAATAAACACGAAGGTTTAAAGTTAAAGCATTTTAAGGTATTTTCTTGCTGGTCTCCAGAACGAGAACATTTTAATTTGTCTGTAGGATTGAAGTTGTGGAATTTTATTTGACGCCAATTTATGTGTTCATGTAGACTGTTTCTGCGGTAGAATGGCACCGAAAAGGTGACTACTTTTCAACAGTGATGCCAGCTGATATCCTTTTTACGAGCTGCCTCAGTATTAAGGGTTTTCTTACATTTCAAGTGTAAATTCAAAGTTATAAATACCTTAGTTATTATTTAATGGCTAGTTGCATTAGCATTTGATATGTCTAACACTTTGTGTCTTGAACGGATTTCTTACTACAATTTAACTTGGTTCTGTCGTGTTGAGCACATTATTTGGTGCAGAAGGTTTTTGACACTTCTAATACACTTAAAGAAACATCATTTAGGTCTGATATGTTATTTTTCATGCCATGTCACCAATTCAAGTACTGCATACTTAATCCTTAGACCGTATTGAAAATAAACTGTACTTACTGGATCTTTTCCCCTTATTTCTGCTTTAAAATACAAACATCAGGAATCAGCTCATTCTTTTTCTTGACCTGTTCTTTACGTGAAACAAGATCAGTTCTGATTCACCAATTATCAAAGAAGCTTACGCAAAAGCTTCCATTCAAGTTGCACGGACTTGCTGTGAGGTCCACTTTCCATCCAACACGTTCCTTCTTCTTTGTTTGTACTAAAAAGACCGTCCGTGTGTATGATCTGTTGAAGACCAAGATCATAAAAAAGCTTGATACTGGACTCCGTGAAGCTTCCTCCATTGCTGTTCATCCTGGAGGTACGATTACTTTTGTTTTATTATGATAATTATACTCTGTTAAATACTTTTCCTGTAGTCTTATTGCCATAAAGTTAGTCATCATAGATTTTTTTTTTCCATGCATTCCTTTCAGGTGATAATCTGATTGTGGGAAGTAAAGAAGGGAAGACGTGTTGGTTTGATATGGATCTTTCATCTAAACCTTACAGGGTCCTTAAGTAAGTTTTGGCATCTCTTCTTTTTATTGTGTGTTTGTGTGTTACAATTAAACCTATTAAGGGCAAACACTTCAAAAGATGATGTTGATGATCTTAAATACTCTTGCAACTTTACAGGTGTCACCCAAAAGATGTCAACAACGTGGTCTTTCATCGATCGTATCCATTGTTTGCTTCGTGTTCAGATGATAGCACAGCATACGTTTTTCATGGGATGGTTTATTCTGATCTCAATCAAGACCCTCTTATTGTTCC
The DNA here is from genome assembly GCA_037074615.1 of Leucaena leucocephala. Lineage (NCBI taxonomy): Eukaryota > Viridiplantae > Streptophyta > Magnoliopsida > Fabales > Fabaceae > Leucaena > Leucaena leucocephala. Next base: position 24,156,666 of record CM073547.1, read on the forward strand.
TTTAGAAATCCTCCGTGGCCATACAAGTTCAAATGGAAGAGGTGAGAACTTATACTATATATACATTTGGTATGCTCCTGAGACATAAGGAGGGAAATGAGGTGTGAAAAGATGGAAAAATGACTATTATATCTCTATATTATAAGAGTTAGATAACTACTTTATATAGATTAAGGGAATTAGTTAATTATTTGTAAAAAATATGTGCCTCTTTAATAATTTACATTGGAACTATACCTTAATAGAAACTCCCTCAATAAGTTAATATGTACAATCAATAGGGATAGTTCAAGGAAAAATTATAAATTTAGGAGACAAAGTATATTTAGTTCTTACATTTGGGACTAAAACTAACTCTTATATTTAGGATGTGAAGGAGTATTATTTTTTTTTTTGAAGTTTGAAAATTAGGGGCATGAATGTCATTTCACTGTGTTGCAGGGATACTGGACTGTAAATTCCACCCAAGCCTGCCTTGGTTATTCACTGCTGGTGCTGATAAAGTTATTAAACTCTACTGTCATTGAAGATAATATGGAAACTCTACTCAACACAAGTATATGTGAAAAGGCTTATTATTATTATTATTTTTATCACATGTTTTCAATTTCTGCAATATTCACCACTCTGCAGAAATTGAATATCATTGTCATTTAGGCCTTTTCTGGCTCTCAAATTTGCTGCAATATTTGTGGGAAATTGCCTCATTTTATTGCTGTGAATCAGTTTTGTATTAATTATTTCACATGTTGTAAACCAGCCGTGCAATAGACAAGTATTCTTTAGACGGACATTTTATAAAAATGCAATGATTTTATAATTTTTCTTCTATTTATATATATATATATATTTTTATCATTTTCGTTATTAGTTAAATCTTCTTTCAGTGAGAGTTGATTGTTGTCTTTCAGTGAGAGTTGATTGTTGTGTCTGATTTCATGATGAAAACCTAATCCGGTTCAGTGGGTTAGACTAACGAATCAGTTTCTTGGCTAGTCTTGTTAAAAGTTTTGGATAGGTTAACTTGGTTGGATTGAATTTTTTGCTATCACATCATTTTTAAGTTAAGAAGAAAAGAAAAATATAGCATTCCATTATACTCATGTTTTTGTTGCGTTGGATTGTATTATACATGAATATTTTTTTTAATTGTGATTAATGATGTCTTTTATATTTAAATATATTTGATGCAGAAAAAATTATATTTAATATATTTATAATAGATGAATATATTTATTTAATAAATTATTGTAACAAATTTCTAAATAATTAATATATTATAAATTTATTGAAATGTTAATTTTTTAATTAAATTTTTTGATAAATATTTTTACATAAAAATACTTTAAAAATAATTATAAATTTAGAAGATAAAGTTTATTGAGATATTATATTTATAATTAAAATAAATTTTTTATCTAACTATTATATTCAGAATATATTTTGAATGAAGATATGAAATGATTTTCAATGGTTTAGATTACATCAATGAAATGTATTATTCAAATAACTTTTTTTTTATATATTTTCTTTGTTAATAGAGAAAGGATATATTTTATTTGCGTTAATATGTTTTTACGTGTTGGGTAAGTACCAAGCAGCATTTTGATCCAAACTAGAGCAAAAATTGAGTTAGTTGAAATAATCAAAATGGAGCGTTGAGAATTGCTTGGTTAGCTTTTCATTGGCTTATATATAATTTTGTAGTTTCAAATCTTGTGATTTTAATATGGATATTGCAAATCTTCTTGATTACCGAAGATTTAGATCAGCATCTCTCTGTCTCTCTCTCTCTCTCTCTAATAACTCTTGCTATTAGTATTTATATGCAGATGTCATTATGAAGAAATAAGGAGGGGATATTTATTTATCATTCAAAAATTTCTGTATATAAAAAGATTTTGTTAAAATATGACCATGTAAGCTAGAGAAACTCTATTCTCAGTTCCAGACACAGAAAGGGAAGGATGGGTGCCTATTTACTAGGCTCATCAAGGGATTTGGAAAGTGAGCATAAGAAGGAAAGTCTCCCCCAGAATTCTGGCTACCTTTTTAGTTAATAATTATACACGGAATAAAAATAAAAAAAATTATTGAACTATTTTATATTTGTAAAACACTAATAAATTAAAAATATGTTGTATTATATGCGTTAATTGTTTTAAAAAAATAATTAACAATTTAATGCCCTCGCTTGGGCATGTATTTTGGATGTCATTAATGGTTATTTTACACCAATTGTAAAGATTAAAGAGCTGAGACTAATTTTAATTATTATTATTTTTTATTTTGAAAAATATTATATTAACTAAAATAGTTTATGCTCTTAGTAGCAATCACGCAATGCCACTCAATTCCATAGTCATCCCAAAGTGATAAACCCTAAACCCTAAATTCAAAATATAAAAATAAAACAAAAAGGAGAAGATAAAATATTAAACCATGAACCAAAATCATATTGAAAATGGAGAAAGTACCAACACCAAAGAGAAGCAAGCCGCCCTTCCATTTCAGCATATGCAAATGCAGCAAAAGAAATACTTGAGCAATCCGACTTAAAAATAAATGTATATACTTATTATTTTTATTTATCTTTTAAATCGGATTCTAATATCTTTTATGTAATGTGTTCGTTAATATACTTTGTTTATTCTGTACGTGTTTGTTTATTTTTAATTTATATGCAACACATGGAGGTAGCTAAGAGAACACAAGATAATTTAGCTCCAATATGAATCCTTTATTTCATTTCAAGTAAAACCATTTGAGTATTGGATATTTCATCCTGCAGCTACATACATACTATACAAATATAAAGTTCGGGACGCTTCATTTGTGCCTTTGTTCACAAAGAATTACAATAGCACAGTGATTCTCATGTTTTCATCCTAAAGATTAAGACAACAGCTGAACCGCGGCTACGGTTGGTATCTTTTCTCGCAATTTTTGTGTAACGGCAACACGCACGGTCATGACACCGGCAGCTGGACCCGTGATCCGGACCTTCACTATTGGCTCTTCAATGGCTATCATCTCGAGAGTCCCTTGAGCCGCTCCGACAAGGAACGGCCTTATTTCCTCCAACACCTGAAGCAGTCATTAATAATTTGATCTGTATTAACAACTAATGACAACATTGAATAACAAGCATTTCCCAAGTAATAGAGAGATTGGAGACTAATTACATCAATGATCAAGATAGAAGGTTGCCTCATTCTCCATCAACAAATTAACAGTTTGCGTTTTGCAATGGCAATAGTAATTAAACGAGTTTTGACTTATTGATGTTAAAATTGAAACAACACTTAAAGCAACGCTAACAAATTACAAATATGTCACATACACTCGGACGATAAGCTTCTACTGATCTTGTACCAATCTCATAACCCATAATCCCAAAACATAAGATGAAATGAAGAACCACATTTATCCACTAATTGGACAGATAATTTTTATGTTCTAATTCTATTTTCACCACCATCAAGGCATCTTTCCTTTGCTGACATGCCGTATATAACTGAACCTGAAATCCCGCAAGCCGTCCAGCAGATAGAGTAACACTTCAAATATCATCCTAGAATATAAACCAACAAAATGCTAGCAGTAGTTTCAAAGGTTCAGAGGTTTTACTGTCACATTTGTCTGCCATCAAAACTACACAAGGATCCTAGCTCTTGACAGAGCAAATCCCAGTTTAACAATGCCATTTTATCAACATCCAAGTTCCATTTTTCATCACATATAAAAACTATCATGACAGCAGCACGGACTGAATGCTGAAAAAAGATCCTCACATCAATACTCTTCAGTCTTACTTGTTATGAATTACATAAATCATATTTTATTTGATAGTGTGATTCTGTTTTGCCACTTCTGTTTCAACCACTCCTAGCTTCAAATAAATATATATAAAAAAAAAACTCAGGCTATTTACCGAATATTGTTCTAGAAAGCATTTAATGATTTGTGAATGGCAGACAAGGAACCTTGCTTAGCTCAATAACTGGAGTGTTTAACAACGTGAGTAACCGTAGTAAGTTGTTTCATATCCAGTTTTATATTTTCCATTACATAATTAACAGTAACAGCAAATCTTCAATCTTTGACTTGATTTCTTTTCTAATTAATTACCAGGTATTAAAGAAAACATCTGTTTCTCTTTAAAGAATACCAAGTTCCTTCAATCAACATGCCACTCGCCTTGGTTATTTCTTTAATTAAGTCAATTAATGTTGAACATGCTTCCTTTTCCAGATCTAATAGCATGTGATGTCTTCCTCTTAATGCCTATTCTGTATGTCTCTAATGTTGTTCAGGGAAGAACACAACCTAAACTTTGGAAGTTCTATAATAATCAGTCAACCATAATTAATAGAAATGCTAGATAGAACACAAACATAATGCTAGAGGATGCCATAACTAACCTTCTCAATATTTTCTTCATTTAGCTCAAGGCCAGTTTCTTCATCAGCTACTTGTTCTACTGCCACTATTTCAGGGATCTTTTCCATTAAACGACGCTCAATACCCAGTTTCATTGTCGTAACAGAAGCTGGACAGGAGCCACATGCTCCTTGTAGCTTCAACCTTACAATATTGCCATCAATTTCATGCAAAGCCACATTCCCTCCATCAGAAATTAGATATGGACGAACTTCATCCAGCACAGTTTCTACATTATCAGCAGTTAGTGGCAATTCCACAGCTGGATCTGGAATAGCTACAGCCTTCACTACTGTACAAGGAACATGAAAATAAACCTTGAGGAGTTTGACATTTCAGCAAGAGTGAGAAGAGGATTTAGAATTACAGGCAGACCCAGGCACCTGTGGCTCTGTGCTACTACATTAAAAGAGGTGTAATGTTCCACATATTGATCAACCGATTCTTAATAGAGATGTAATGTATCAAACGTACTTTATTAGCCATGCACAGTAATATAATTATATATATAAACATATATGTGCCAGTTTTAATCTGAATTTATCAAACTAGGAGGTACATTTAGTCTTTTTTCTTCGATTTCTTTCTGGAAATATGAAAATAGGAAAACATTACAAGGTTACAACTAAGTTTTAAATTCAGTTAATTTCAACCCGGGGCAATAAAATCAGTCTTGCAGGGGCTTCACAATTTAATTTATCAGTTAGGTAAATCAAACAGAGCCAGCTATTAATTTGGAACACCTAAAAGATGGAGATGAATAGGATTGAATGGATATAAAGGTTTGGCATCTCTGGTTCCTTAATCAAGTTTTATGTTTTACTTTCATTAAGGTTCAACATAATTAGTAAGAAACCACGGATTGATGAATACTGCCAATATAATCATTAAACTAGATAAAACAAAACAAAGAGAAGCAACTAATTTCTTGCAGGAAGAGACATGGGGATGAACACAATGCGATTTAACCCATCATTCTAACGAATGCAATGAATATTCGTTTCGGAGTCTTAACTCATACCTCACAACTTTCACCAACTTCCCAATTCCAGACAACGATGGGTTCTTTCAGAAATTCAATTATAACAGACAATACGGCTCGAGAGTAAGTGGAGAAATAAAAAGAAAAATCAAAGTACTAACCGAGCCGTCGTTTCCCATGTGTCAGACGAACTCGACCCGAGCGACACAAACTCTGCCGCACCAGAAAACCTTTGTTCTTTAAATTGACATGGTTGCCGAAAAAGCTTGTACCCTGCGATTTATCAGTAAAGAAAAAATCCGATTAGAAACATATCGTTTGACAATGAAAATTATTCATGGAACAAAAGGAAGCGAAAAAAAAAAACCTTTGAGGAACGAGAACAAGAAGGTGATTCTAGGGCTTGTTGGGTCCTGCAGTATGAGGGCGTATTCAGAACTACAGCTTGCATCGCTGTTCTATTTCTATTCAAGCGATGTAAAATGAAGTTCAGAACCGGCGAGTGATCGAGATTCTCTTCCCTTTTCCTTCAGGCCGCCGTTCTTCTCTATATATCTGACTGTTGTTTGGCGCTTCATGGTTATTATATTTTATTATTGTTATCCCTATTTTTTCCCGAAAATTTGAGGCGCAAAAGCCGAAATTGACGAGTTCATATCGCTCAATTGGTTTTGGCCCAAAATATTGTTTTAAAAAATCCTCAACCCAGAGTCAATTTCGACGTAACTTTGATGTATAGTAATTAATTTCTTCACTGTTTATATTTATAGTTAAATAATGAAAAACAAAATTTATTAAGAGAGTTATTTATGTAAATATAGAAGTTTTGGGGAGTTAATTGCAAATTTCAAAGTTCAGAACTATTATTTAAAACATGGCATAAAATTTAGCCTTAATATAAATATCAATTAATACAAAAATATAAAATTTATAAAAATGATACTGTTAACTAAATCAGAAATAATAAGATTTATTGTGGCAAAAAATTAATAAGATTTATTAAATTAAATATATAACCCCAATACTCCGCCCAAAATCACAGCGAACCGGGCTGTAGAAGATTCGTAGTTTTTGCTGAACCGGCCTGTCTATAAGTTAAAGCTACCGGTTTTTCAGTTTTCCTGCGCTGCCATCACCGTCGCAGACATAAAATGCCGCCGAAGAAGAACAAGCAGAAGCAGAAAGCCAACTCAGCTTCGTCGTCGAAAGCAAAGTCACAGCCCTCCTTATCCGGTCCGAGGCTGCAGATCTCGGCCGAGAACGAGAACCGCCTCCGCCGCCTCTTGCTCAACTCAGGCCGGTCCACGCCATCATCTCTTCCTGCGACGGACGATGCTCTCACCAAGGCTCAGAAGGCCAAGAAGCTCAAAGCTGTTTACGAAAAGCTCTCTTGTGAAGGTTTCAGTAATGATCAGATTGAGCTTGCCCTCTCCACTCTCAAGGTATCTATGTCTTGGCATCGTTGGCTAAGAATCATTGATCTAACTATGGGGAATCTGATTATTGAAATATTTCTTCTTAAAAAAAAAAAAGTAAAATGCCAGTTGTACTAGAATGTAGTGGTAGTTCTCACACACACACACACACACACAATGTAGTTGTGGTGCGCGAAACCACACTCCAGTTTCTTTCTCCTTTCCCTTCCTAAAGTTTAACTTCACTTGAACGCATTTTTGAAAGCCAGGACTTCATTTGGAGGATTATAACCCAAAGCAAAAGGCTGCTTTCCATTTCTGGCACTTAAAGAAAATAATAAAAGATAGTAAGAAATCTGATACATATAATGTGAAATTAATCAATGTCTAATGGTTTAGTCTCGTATGATTTTCAGCTTCTGTTTATGAGAATATTAAAAAGTTGAGTTTCTCACATTTCAACCATTCCTCCTTTCTTATCTTCTTGCCTGTGTCCCCTATGTTTCCCCCCAGTAACAACTGTGTTATTATTTCAATTCTATCTTTTTCATATACATTGCCCAAATATTTTCAACTACTGATCATACCATTTCTTTATTGATATTTCAATTTCGTATTCTGTTTTCCTGTTTTCTGCAGGAAGGTGTTACATTCGAGTCTGCGCTTGATTGGTTATGCTTGAATTTGCCCGGGAATGAGCTTCCATTGAAGTTTTCTTCTGGAACCTCGTTGCATTCTAATGAAGGTATATTTGTATTATATTATTTCTATAAGATTATTTTAGGTTTGTTTGTAGTATTAAATTGTTAATTTTTTGGCATTTTGGTTACTGAATTTCTTATCCTCAATGCCTTATAGGAGGTTCTGTTGGGGTTATATTAAATCAACGGGATGATTGGACTTCTTCGGTGGATAAATCTATTACAACTAAGCAAGAAAGGCCAGAATTTTCTATTATCGTCAAGAGACAGTGGGATGATGATACTTTAGATTCTCGCCAGCCATCTCAAGCAGATTGGATCAGGCAATATATGGAGCAACAGGAAGAGGTAAGTGCAAACAATGGCACTAAGTACGTCCTTTACAAGGGGCCCGAAAGCATTAAGCTACTTGTAAAACTGGAAATGGGATTAACAATGAGGTAAATTTTATCACAATGGTACAGAATCTAAGGATTCTCTTCACTTCGCAATTTTCAAGTGCTTGAGTGTATTATTTGTTGTCTTTTGACATGAACCTAGCCATAAATGTTGACGTTCAATTCTAGGGGTTAATTTAATGGTTGTTTTAAGATCAGAAAGCAGTACTTTGTCTATTATCAGAAACATTACATATGAAGCTGAGAAAGAATTCCACTGGTCTGTGACAGTACTGGACTTCAGGTTAGACAGGGAAAATGTGCCTGAATGGGTTTTGCTGGGCCTTTGATTGGATGGCCTTTTCTGAGATAGAAACTGCTGGTGCTTCATTTTGTTTCAGCAGGAATTGTTCATTGCATGATTAAAACGTGTTTGCAATGTGTAAGATGGAGCAACTGGAGCCCATCATTTGGTGCTTTACTGCCAGTACTGGTCTTTTTGGTGTTGGCCATCCCCCATGTCTCATTAAAGAAACCAAACAGCCTATTCCAAATCTACCAACCCACATCATGATGTAGACAAAGATGGTTATTTGTGTCTGAATTCCTCAAAAACATCACTCATGTATCTGGCAATAAATCCCCATTAAGCCTCTAGGCCTTATTATACAATTTACAGTCTCCTTTTTCCTCGATAAGTTATTAGTTTGATTTTATTATTTGCAGGATGAACATAAAACTTGGGAAGATGACATTCTTGAGGAGAGAAGTGCCAAGAAGGAGGTATTTTCTTTCCTGTTGGTGTCTTGTATGGTTTCTCGGAGAATATCAATTGATATTTGGCTGTAGCTTGTAAATATGTAGCATTCAGTTTTGATTTCATTTCCATGGTTCCCCCTTCTTTGTTGAGTCTTTAACATGCTTAAAATATACATGTTGAAGAACTCTTCTCTTGTTCTATAATTCTCTTATAAAAAAACTCTTTTTGAAAAATTTCTTACTCATAACTGTGGTCCATTATTTGTACAATAAGCAGTTTGAAGTTTTTGTGTTCTCTTCCTTGAACCAAACGGTAATATGTTGAATTGGTGCGGCTTCCTAGTTTAGGTGACCTGACTGTTGGATTTGTTTTCTTCCTTGTAATAAAAACTTTGGCTTTAGTATGATCAGGTAAGGTTACATGTGTTTAGTTATAGTGATATATATAAGTACGGAAATAACTGTTTGTCAGAAAGTTAACATCTTTGTTTTGCTTGGTCTTTGTTAATTCTGTAGGGATAATATAACAGTAGAGTATGAACTGTTGTAAGAAAGTTAATGCTTTGTTCTGTTCGGTCCCTGTGAATTTAGTAGTGATAGTTTAATGTTGTTCAGATAACTCTAATGAGTCTAATTTACCCTTGTTTTTTATGATAGGCCCATGAGCCTAGATCTTATGATGTTATTGCCAAAGAGTACCTTTCTGCAAGGTTGGAAGCCGCAGAAGCTAAGGAAAAGGGGGATAAGAAAAGTCAAGAGCAGGCAGGCAATATTATCCGGAAACTGAAACAAGAATTGTCTGCTTTAGGTTAAGTTTAACTTCAATTTCAATTTCAAAATTTTGTAGCCTTTGACCTGTCTCATATGCTTTTACTGTACTCTGAGCAGGGTTATCGGATGGAGCTTTGGCTGCGCAGCATGAGCTTGAAATAGCTTCTAAACCTGCATATGAGAAAAGAGCTTCAGGTCCTGAGCCTGTTGATTGCCCTGAAGAAACTCCATCTGATGCAGAAGGTTATTCATCTGTTATTTTGCCACATGATGAGATAACAGTTGACAAAAGTGATGCAAAGCAGCATAATGTGAAGGAAAATCCCGCTAATTCTGATATGTCAGGTGCACAAGTCGTTAGAAAGGATTCTGCTGAAGAGGCAGATGATGTTGAATTGGGTGGTTTCTTTTTGGAGGATGCCCCATCTAATGAAATGTTGCCCTCTGATATTTTAGAATTACATAAACAAGAAAAGATTAAAAAATTATGCGAGAAGAAGAATTTGGAGAAGTTAGATGGCATTTGGAAAATGGTAAGTTTGTAGGCTACATTCAATGGCACTTAATGAGTGATATTTGATGAAAATCAAGCATCTGAGTTAGTTTTAGTCATTTTACTGTTAGATAAGGAAATCATATTAATGTTATTGTGGGAAGGGGCAATTTTGAGGAAATCATATACCTTGTTGAAACAGGAATCAATGACATCAGAGGAGTGATATTTTAATTGATGGAGGGGAATTTTATTGGGCAACTTGCATATAATTTTTCTTTTTGATTTTTGCAAAATAATAAATGCTCCCAATATCCTATTTGAATTTAGGACCCTTGCATTCTATCATTTGTTCTTGAGCATGAGGCGTGCCTAACATGGGCAACTTGTTCCTTTTTTTGTCTATATATCTCTCTTCATGTCATAATATGATAGTTTTTTTGTTTTACGTCATATTTTAATTAACCATAGGGAGACCCTCCCAAAATTCCGAAGGCCGTTCTTCATCAACTGTGTCAGAAATCAGGGTGGGAAGCTCCAAAATTCAATAAAGTTCCTGGCAGAGGAAAGAGTTTCTCCTATGAAATAAGCATATTGCGCAAAGCAAGTGGGAGGGGTAAGAACCGGAAAGCTGGGGGGCTGGTCACACTTCAGCTTCCTGATGGAGATGAAACTTCTGAATCTGCTGAGGTTGGTTCTTATTCCTCTCATTTCCATGTTTCTTCTCAAGTATTTTGATAATATAGAAGAAATGAAAAGACTCTTGAGAATAAATGATTTGCTAGGTACCTCTATGTATTATTCTCTTCTATTCAATAATTTTGTTTTTACCTAAAAAGATTAAATAATTTGCTCAATATTTTTTTTTGTAGAACTTGAGTTGCACCGCATTTTCTGTTACGGATTTACTTATTATTTTTATTTATGTGCACACGCGCACACATACAACATTGCTTATGGAGTGTGGAGCTCTGAATGGATTCTTGAAGGTCAGGATATTTACAGATAAATGTAGAGAGTACAAAAAGGAGGGGTAATGCACCTCTTCAGATGTTTAACAGTCAAGAGAAAATGAATCAGATAAGAATCCATTAAGACATTAAAGCTTTCAAATCTCTTTGCTTGTCAAAAAAGAAGATCCCCTCAAAACTGAACTAACTGCTAAACTGAAGCCAAACGATTCTATCCTTTAACAAAGTTAAAGACGAGTTACCCTTAAATGTGGGAGTTTTATGCCCCAATCAAATACAATATATAGCTGCATGAAAGTCCACCTCCTAAAGGATTTATTCTCCTTGTACAACAGCCTCAACCTTATCAACAAAAATTGCTGTGTGGTGATATAAAAAGAAATTGCTGTACGGTTTGTGAGCTGACTTACAACTTCCCAAAAACCTGCTATTGCACCAGGAAGGCTTCATGCTTGTTTACAATTTTCTTGACTGAGCAAAGTTAAATATAGATTTTTTTATTCGCAAATGTTAGATGGCTTTGGTCCAGATATCAAGCTTGAGATCATTTTGGTGAATAATTGGGATTACTTATTATATGCCCGCTAAGGAATTTAAATGCTTTGTGGATGGGTGATTCTGTAAGTCATTGAATATATTGGCTCACCTTGCAGGAGATTAATATTTCTGAAGTCACTGCCCAGGATCTGATGGATCCTAATTTTAGTCAGTATCAGTAATTGTGCATAATTCATACCCTAACCTTTGACTTGTTGGCCAAAAAGAAAAATCCTTACCTTTGACTGAGTGGTTTAAAGTGATATTTGCCTGTTTGTGGGGTGCTTTCTTTTTGCATAAGTGGCAAAAATAATTAATTGACTTTACTATTACCTCTCTTTGTGGACTGTTTCTGAAGAATTCTCTAGCTCTTAAACTTTTTTGCAAGGCTCAATTTGCTCCCAATTTATTTGTTATTATTTCCCAATTATGTGGAACGGTTCTTATTTTCTCTCCATCTATTCCCTTGTTTGCTTTATTTGACTGTAGGACGCACAGAATAAAGTGGCATCATATGCACTGTTCCAGCTGTTTCCTGATATCCCTGTTCACCTCCCAATTACAGAGCCGTATGCTTCACTTGTGATGCGGTGGATGAAAGGTTGTTTTCCTTGGTTATCTTTGTCATCTTTTGATTGAATCTTACTCGTAAAATTTGCATTGATAAACTTCAATGAGATGAATTTGGAACGCTTATAAAATTTTTACTTCTATCATTTTCTTTCTGAGGATGTCTATGTAAATCATTTAAACCCTTTTTATTAGAATGATGTTTGTTTTATGGTGGATATAATGCCATTGTTTGTTCATAAGTTGACTCTTACTGGAACATTTCAAAACTTTCAGGAGACTCATCAGCAAGGATTGAAGAAAGGGAGGAAGATCGTCGGTCAGGATTTGTTGATTCACTTTTGAATGCTGATGGTTCTAGTGAGACTACATCTGTTGTTGATACATATTACAACGGTCCAGAAAACTTTGATAAACTTGTCGAAAATAAAAATACAACTCCTGCCAGTGTTGAACCAAAACCTCAGAGTAAGTTCATCTACTTCTTATTCAAAGTGCTTTCAATTCAATATTCGATATTTTTTTAAAAGGATGGGAACACATTTTGGATTTAAATATTGATGTTGGTTGTTGGAGTTCAATTTTGAGACGTTCTGGGTTCCTGCAAGTAGCCTATTCATTTCTGAATCAGTAGTAAGGGGGATGAATCAACATGCACATATTTTTGTAAAAGATGGCAGCTAGCGCTCAGATGATAATGATATGCTATTGTAATAAATACATTACAAAATAACACAATAAGGGGTTGGGGGTAGTTACGGGAGCCAGTTGGTAATTAGCTAACAGATTCATTATATTGCCTATAAATAGATATTAAGCACCATTTGTAAAGCAGACTATGATGTGATATGGATTTGTGCCAGTTATTGTTCTCTGTTTCTCCCCCTTCTTATCATAACTTTAGCATTTCTTTATGCAGGAAAAACCTATAGTGTGGACAAGGAGAGTTCTGATTTGAGGCAGGCACAATATGATAAAATGAGAACCCAGAGATACCAGGTCTGCACACATTTTTTTCTTAGTTTTTTTAATGGCTGTCTCTATACTAAAAAACTAGTGTTAGGTTTATGATTGGTATTTTATAGTTTGTGCAGTATATTTCTTTCATTGAACTTAACCTTTTATATGAACAATTAGAGTAATGACTTTGCTTTCATCACATGAATTCTTTTCATGGTTTCAGATTTTTTCTGTCATGCATACCCTAATTATGCTTTCTTCTTCTGGAATATTTACTAATAGAGAAAATTTTTTCTCTTCTTAAAGTGTTTATTGGATTAGAAAAACTATAAATAAGTACAGTTATCTCCAGAATCTTAAACTAGTTGCATAGACTTTAAAGCTTCTTTGTTTGTGTAATGCCCTCTTTTTGGGATGAGACTCGAGTTGTGCACAACGCAACATAGACAAGGTGACATCACTCCAAATCATATGGCCACAACTTGATATGCATGTTAAAATGTTTTACAAACACAAGAATGTGGACATGCAAACTTTGAATTATGATTAAGCTTAATAACACTATTAACATAGTTTATATGGAGCATGCTTATGAAAAACATTAGATAGTGAAATTTAACTTTTTAGTTCAGCAATGTATAGTTAGGTGTTATGAGGGTGTCCTACTGGGTGTTTATGCCTGCTATGATATGCACAAGATTCTGGCTCTGCTATTCATATGTTCTTGCTCTGTGTATGAGAAAATGGTTTCACCATGGTAAACATGGAAGGAATTTTTATCATGTGATAACATTATAAGAGTTGTTATTCACGGAACTAGAGGATAACAATTTTTGGTCCATTGATATCATGTAGTTTGCTGCTTTGACTTTGCTGACTTCATATTCGGAAAAATTTTGTTTGGAAGGTTGGAATATGTAGATGTGATTCATGACCATTACATCTCTGTTACTTTTGAGTTCCAAAATAATTAATATAATTGACTGTTTCTGCTTCAACAATTTTTTTTCAACGTCTTTGATCCTTTGTTAGTGGTCACATTATCACGTTTTCTGCTCCAGGACATGTTGAAAAGTAGAGCTGCACTTCCTATTGCTGCGCTAAAGGGTGACATATTACAATTGCTGAAGGAAAATGATGTCCTTGTTGTTTGTGGAGAAACAGGCTCTGGAAAGACAACACAGGTGATAATTCAATTTTTGTTTGTGCCAGTCTTCTTGCTTTTAGTACGTAACAGCTTTCGTTCTTCCTGCCTTTTTAAATGTTTTTAACCTGATTGGTATTTAATGTAGGTTCCACAATTTAACTTGGATGACATGATTGAATCAGAATGTGGTGGATACTGTAATATTATCTGCACACAGCCAAGGAGAATTGCGGTGGGCACAAAAGCTTTTTCTTCCCATTTGATAAATCTTATATTTACTGTAGTTGTTCAGCAGTATATTGGATGGCTTTTTCCTAGAGGGCCATCATCATTGCAAGTCTAATGAGCTGGTTGTTTAATATTCAATTTTTTTTAATTCTTTGTCTCCAAACATGTTGGGACTCACTTGTCCTGATGCTGATCAGAGTTTCCAAAATTTCTTTTCATTTCATATGTTAAAACAATTTTATACTTTTGCTATTGCGAAATATAAGTGATTTGTATTTTGTGCATTATGTTTCAGGCTGTTTCTGTTGCTGAAAGGGTTTCAGCTGAGAGGTGTGAACCGTCACCAGGTTCAGATGGTTCCTTGGTTGGTTATCAAGTCCGTCTTGACAGTGCCAGGTGTTTATTTGTCTTTTTATTTTAAAATTAAGATTTGCAGTATTGAACTGATAGAGCTTCAGGCGGTTTTCTGAAATAAATTATGATATTAAGTTGGTTGATCTCTTTTCAAGTAGTCAATTTTAATTTATACTTTTGGGATGATATATGAGCTTTAATTATTTGGCTAAGAGAGCATTTATACTTGTTATGCAACTTGGAGAAATTGTGTAGATGGCTCTGAGGAAGATTAGTGAAATGCATTAGAATCCAATATCCAGTATAGTTAAGTGGCCCTTAATGGAAATCTATTCTGGAAAGAAAAGAAATATTTTGAAAGGGGATTCTAATTGTATTGTACTGGATATTTTCTTTTATTTATGTTGATAATTTCCTTGTAGTCTGTTCTGTAATTGAAATATTATTAACTGACCATTTTCATGGTAGGAATGAAAAAACAAAGCTTCTGTTTTGTACAACGGGCATCCTTCTGAGAAGATTGATGGTATGTCATTCTGTTGAATCATGAATATTTTTTAAGTCTATGTTATTCAACGTGATGCACACATCTGATCTCAAATGTGAAAGATATTTCTGCTGTGTAAGATTAATAAAAAATACTGTCATGGTTTTTTATATTGTAATATTTGATTTTTTCTCTAATGATAATGATATGAATTATAAAATATTAGGTTCTTTGGATGCTATCTTTGTATTCCCTATTCCTTTCTTGTTTTAGCGTACTTTCTGACATCTATTCCACTCAGCAAAAGCATGTTGGAGCCCTCAAATTTCTAGGAACATTTTTTTTTCTTTTTCTCTAATTTTGGGTTAAATTTCTATTGTAATTCAAGGAAACTACTGGATTCCTGACATTGCTTTTGTCATTCTAAAATTTCAGGGGGATAACAGCTTGACTGGCATCACTCATGTCATAGTTGATGAAGTGCATGAGAGGTCTCTGTTGGTGAGTTGTGATTAAATTATACTATAATGATTTACAAGCTTATGCTGAAGAAAATAAGCCATGATTGATTAATACATGGGGTTGGTGGTTGTATTTTTTTTTTCTATCAGACATGGAGTTGTCTGTATGGTGTCCCTGAATTTCATGCAAAAGAATTTAGGTTATCTTTAGATGTTAAATTAATAAGGCATGGATTCTTGCTGGTTCTGATAATGACACACAATCTTTTTCATTGTTTAATTTACTTTAGGAAGAAGAAATTTAACCCTCTTTAATAGGGATGCCAATGCTTTAGTTGGTATTTTGTTGGTTCATCTCTCGTTCAAACTTTAATATATTTTCTTTCTCAGGAGTGATTTCGTTTTGGCCTTTATTATTTAGATATGCTGAGCATAAGTTTGTTAGGAGTTTAAAGAAATTGGAGAATTATCTCTGAGTCCTAGAAGTTGTCTTGGAGGGATAGAAATACTAATGCCTCTAATAAGGCCTGTGAAGGATGTATAAAATTATGCCCCTTGATATTTGCCTTGGTTTGGACTTCTATAATCTTCAGGAGTCCAGCAATCTTAATGCTAGGAAATAAGCATTGTGTAATGCCCAAATCATTACTGGTTCTAATCTGTTGTTTGGGCAAGACTTTATTTTAGAAATATCAGGCACTACCATGTTAAAATTACTTTCTTTGGCTTGAATGTGATTTATAAAATTTCTAATCATTTGGAATTTTGTGGAACAGTAGAGGTTGCGTTGCTTTTCAATTTCTCTTTCTGTAGTGACTTTTGTCTACTCTATGAATTTTAAGATGTTGGATACTAAATGGTAAATATATATTTATATATTTAGCATTTCACTTTTGACTATGGCTGATACTTTACTTAATGCGTGCATGTGTGTTGACTCTTGGATCTACTTTCCTTAGGAAGCAATTGATCTGGATCATTATGATTGATAAACTAGTGTAATGAGGAACTGATGGTGTCAACCAAAAGAGAAAATATTATGGCTGTAACTAAATAAAAGCTGATAACCAAGAGGATTTTATAGTTAATATCATATATGTTATTTATCATTTAATAATTTAATTGGACAGGGTGATTTTCTTCTTATTGTTTTGAAAAATCTGATTGAGAAGCAGTCCTTTGAAAGCTCCACAAGACTGAAGGTCATTCTAATGTATGTATCCTAGTAATCTAATTCTATTGTTGTCGTGGAAATATTAGTGTAATATAAATATTTTTATTTATTGATCTTTTCTTCTTTTTTGATTTGTATTGAATTTAATGATCAGGTCTGCAACTGTTGATTCAAGTTTATTTTCAAAATACTTCGGTAATTGCCCTGTGGTTACTGCAGAAGGCAGAACTCATCCTGTGACAACTTGTTTTCTTGAAGATATATATGATCAGATCAATTATCGGCTTCCTTCTGATTCTCCAGCTTCTTTAGCATATGAATCCTATCCCAAAGAGAAGGTAATATTGAATTGTGTCGCCGGTTATTGTTTTTGTTCTCTGATTTTGAGATTTATGTAAAATTAAGTTGAAGTTTGATTTCCATATTTACTATCCCTGTGATTGTTAGACATTACTGTGGTCTAAATTTGCACTGTTGTATAGCATTTGAAAATATAATGGAATTTGAGTGCAAGAAGAATGATAACTTTTCACATTAGTTACTTGAATTTGGATTTTTTTATTACCCTTTCCTGAATTTATGATTTGTTGCCATCTTGAAGTTCCAGAGAGGTCCTGTGACAAATAGCCGGGGGAAGAAGAACTTAGTCTTATCTGCATGGGGTGATGAGTCTATGCTTTCTGAACAACAAATTAATCCATGTTTTATTTCAACTAATTATGAATCATACAGTGAACAAACCCGACAGAATTTGGTAAGTCCCTTGTAAGATTCAATATTCACGCCACCTTATGTTGTGGCTGTAACCTGACCATTCAAAAGTTCTTTTCTTCAGAAAAGATTGAATGAAGATGTCATTGATTATGACCTTCTCGAAGATCTGATATGCTACATTGATGAAACTTGTGATGAGGGTGCCATACTTGTATTTTTACCTGTAAGAGCATTTTGGTATCCTTTGAGCTGGTATGTTTATCTGTATATTTTTTCCCAGTGCAAATACTTATGCTTTTTCCATTATAATTTAACATACCAGGGTGTATCTGAAATAAACCTATTACATGACAAGCTGGCAGCTTCATACCGGTTTGGGGGGCAGTCCTCCGATTGGGTTATTCCTCTACATTCACTGGTTTCACCCACTGAACAGAAAAGAGTATTTTTACGACCTCCAGGAAATATACGCAAGGTAAGTTTGACTCTGATATTTTTATCCTTGCACAGTGAATTAAGTCACTAATCTAATCCTTTGACAACTAAAATAGTAGTAATTTCCCGTTTTGGAGAAGAAAAATGTATTCAAATTGGGCTATGATCTATGCACTATGCTATGTTGATACTGCTGCAATTATCATTTATATTAGAAACTTGTATTTCTTGCTGAGCACGGGAATCTGGCACGTATGTTTCTAATATTTTCTCTTATGCTTGGGCTTGATTCTATCCCTATTTTATTTGGTCCCACATGTAGTGAACCCTAAATAGTAGGAAGTGAGATGAGTTATGGGCGGTGTTATTATATGTTTTGATTTATTATTTAATAACTATTTCTTTTTACCGAAAATATGAAACTTATAATCTCTCTTCTTCTAGGTTGTTATAGCCACAAATATTGCAGAGACTAGCATAACAATAGATGATGTAATATATGTAATAGACTGTGGAAAACATAAGGAGAATCGGTACAATCCACAAAAGGTATGTATTCTTTCTCAAATTTGAATGAATTATTCAAGCGAACTCTCAAATGCTTATTTCTAAAAATGATATAAGATGTGTGTGTGGGTAATTTGCTCTCGGATTTGATTTTATCAGTTTTCTGATTGATTTAGAAATTGTCAAGCATGGTTGAAGATTGGATATCTCAAGCGAATGGAAGGCAACGCCGAGGTAGAGCTGGACGTGTAAGACCCGGAATTTGCTTTTGTTTGTACACTCGTCACAGGTTTGAGAAGCTCATGCGTTCTTATCAGGTATTATTTTGGAAAAGAAATTTATTGGATACCTAAGTTTGTATATTTAATCTTCAATGCCCTAATATTTTTTTTTCTATGGTCTCATCATTTTCCTCCTGTCAAGGTACCTGAGATGCTTCGGATGCCATTAGTTGAATTATGTTTACAGGTTAAACTATTGTCTCTTGGTTATATCAAGCCATGTTTGTCCAAGGTAAACAACCATATTTTTTAAATTTAAAATGTTCTCATTGATCAGATTTTCATGTAATTTTGTGAAATATTTTTGCATTATCAGGCTTTAGAACCTCCTAAGGTTGAAGCAATAAATTCAGCTATATCTTTATTGTACGAGGTACTCTCTACTCTCTCAGATTTCGAGTTACTGTGGATTTTATTTAACTATACATTTAACCTTATTTAATTGTTAGAAACTATAGGCTTGTTTCTGATCCCCACTTGAGAAATTCTGCTGATTGTTAAATTGGAATGTAATTCTGCTTATTTCTTGCATAAGTTCCTTTTATTTCTTAGGAAATTGTTGAGTCAAGAGGACTTCCTAACCTATTCATATAATCGTTTTTATCATCTTTTTTAAAACTGTTAGTTCCTCAAAAGCTTGTTTTCCCTTTTATATAATCTGTTATTCCCTTTTATATAATCTGTTCGTAGTTCTAGGTGAACATTGGGTTTGTTATAACACTGGAGCAATTTCTCATGATATGCTTTAAAGGTCTTGGTAAGAATTAGGTGAACTGACCCAGGGGGGTAGAATTTGAATTTGTTTGCAATTTGCAGTTCTTGCAATCATGTTTATTTGGCAAGAAATGATCAAATGTTCCTTCACACGTTATGAAATTGGTCTGTGCTTGTGGCCTCCATGTGGGGCCCATGTGTTTCAAGGAAGTCCCGATAACTGATGTGCAACATAATTGATCAACTTTATTGTAAATCTTTTTTTTGTCTTTTTGGCTTCGTGGCTTTCTTTGTTTTTTTCTTGTTTGTTTTGTGCTCAAGGATATCCCAGCCCACCCCCGTTTTTTCACATTTTTCCTCTAAAAATATTTCTTCTATCTAAATATCTTCTGAATTCTTTCCTATAATTGGAAACGAAATCTTGTAGGTTGGCGCTCTTGAAGGAGATGAAGAGTTGACGCCTCTTGGGCATCATTTGGCAAAACTTCCTGTTGATGTATTAATTGGAAAGGTATGCAGTAAATCATTTGGTTGAATATTTCATTTCCAATGCTGATGTCGTTAGTTTTGGTTTTGTTTTTTTGCTTTCTAGCTTGCGCTTGTTTCATAATGTTGATATTTTTCTCCAATTGGTATTTCCCATAAATGTAGAACCAAATCTATGCTTATAATTCATTTTTTCATTAGATAGTGTCAATTTTTAAAACTATTTATGTTAGTCATCTGTATTCATTTTGTGTTTTTTCTCAAGATTTTTCAGCAGCCAACTAGATCTTAGTCACTTTCATCAATCATTCAAGTTAACTACTTGAATACAATGGCACTTCTATTTCCTTAATCTAGTCTGAATTGATATCAGTGGGGCATTTGGGGCACTATTGTCTTCATCTAGGCACCAGTATCCTAGCTGCTCCATCTAAGAATGAGTTACTCTTGGACCCTATAAGTGGCTTTCTTCTTTTGAAAACTGAATGTCTCTGCATTAACAGAATTGCTACACATCAGCTAAGCTGATCCCTCTTATGTTTTTTAATTCTACATATTTCTTTTTGCCCTGAAAATCATCTTATGTTGTTGAATTTTCTTACACGTATAAATCACCATCATCAACTTGTTGATTTAGTGATTTTCAATTTCAAGTGAGTCATACTTTTAGAATTTTTTCATTCGATCATATTTCTTGTAGTTTGGATTTGTTATTTTTTTTTTTTAATTATGACTAAGTATTCCAGTCAAAATGAGGTGTTGGACTCAGCCTTGTGCTTTCTTCTGTAAATAAATGTTAGCAATATAGATCTTTTTTGTCAAAACTATGAGATGCTTTGTATTGTTTTTGAATAGGATGCAGTTTACTGAGAAGTGGGTTTTTCACATAATGATCCGTTGTTTTTGTAAATGCAGATGATGCTGTATGGTGCAATATTTGGTTGCTTGTCACCAATTCTTTCAATTTCAGCATTTTTAAGCTACAAGTCCCCATTTGTATATCCTAAGGATGAGGTATTCTAGATCTCCTTATTTTACACTGCTTCACTTCTTGATAAATAACTTGACTTTGTACTAAATCCTATGTTGATCTTCAGAAGCAAAATGTTGAAAGAGCAAAGTTAATGTTGTTGAATGAGAAACTAGGTGGGCCAGGTGACTCAAATGATGTTGACCGGCAATCTGATCACTTACTAATGATGACAGCATATATAAGATGGGAGAGGATTTTGACTGAGGTCAGTCTGTAATTGCAGTTTTTTTATATACACATGCTAAAAAAAAATCATTATATGGTTAACTTGGATTATAATCTTGTCATAATCCATATCATGTTTTAACGTCGTACTTAGCTGGTGGATATACTAAAGCCTGTAAAAAATCATATGCATGCATACATAGAATTTGGCCGATGTTTTCCCCCCTCATTTTACAGTATGTTTTTATTGAGAACTTGGTAACTTGGTTCTAATTAACATTGTGATTTTCAATTCTTGTAGAAAGGTGGTAAGGCCGCCCAACAATTTTGCAATTCACATTTTTTGAGCAGCTCTGTGATGTATATGATAAGGTGCTCTTTCTTTCTGTCAGCTATTATGTAAGAAGCTAAAGGGCTTTTTCTTCAGCTGTCTGTTATGGTTTTTCTATATTCATTATGATAGGACATTGGCTTTTTGAATCTGTGGTGTTTTTTTTTCCCTCTCTTATGATTATTTTATCTATATCCAAAAGGGGAGTTCGACTCCATTAACTACATCTCCTATATATGAGTGAGAAGGCTATTTATGGAATTATTTTTTAGCAGTATATCATTTTCAAAGTACCTACATTTTGGCTAATGGCCTATAGCCTAGTGGTATAAAAATTCCCCTTTAAGTGGGAGGTCGTGGGTTTAATTCTACTTATAACCTTAAGCTGTTAGTATCTACCCCTCTACATAAATAAATGAAAAGGTACCTCCATTTTGAGCATAGTTGGGGAATAATGTATTGAGTTCACCTCGATCCATGAATTCAATGACATAATTGCCCAGAGAAAAGAATTATATCATAACCAAACTTTATTTTTTAAATTTCATTTGAGAGAAATACTGGAAAAAGAGATGAGAGGAGGATCATCATTATTTAGATACTCACTGCCAGTGATTCTTTCAGCAGTAACATGCTTTGATTGGTCCATGCCTATTGATCATGCGCGTGCATATACTTATAGCATGCCGTAAAAATGGCATCTGCGTCACTATTTCTTACTCTTGTATTGTTATAATAATTTAGATCTGAGAATGAACAAATGTGCATGTGTAAAAATTAAAAAATATGGTAACCCTATACTGTTTTGTGAACTATCTTTGTTTAAAACTGGTGCATGTTCTTGTATGTTAGGGATATGAGAATACAGCTTGGAACTTTGCTGGCAGACATTGGGCTCATCAACCTTCCTAAACATTATCAGGTGGTCCTGCTTTCTCTAATTACACATAGGACTACTATTGACTGTCGAGTTCATTTTGTTTAAGATCTTAACATCAAGTCACACTGAAGATTTGTTCGGTTAGATTTGGAAGCTTGATTGATATCAGTTCATGCAATAAACATGTAATATGAGCAACTATAGCTGAAAAGCTTGTGCACAGCAAATGGCTTATTTTTTTAGCACTAAATTATCAGCTTTAACTTGTCTCCCATGATTATTAATTGCTGGATGCCTTAAGAAGTTAAAATTACAGGGGAGACTTCTTTATCTGCATCTTGCCTCTAATTTATGTTCTGATCTGCTTCAGATGGATGGAAAGAAGAAAGGGAATCTTGACAACTACCTTTCTGATGCGTCTCAACCATTTAATATATATGCAAATCATTCATCCATTGTGAAGGTAAGGCTGGCAGAGATTTTGATTAAGATAATTAGGCAATACCTATCTT
Organism: Leucaena leucocephala; assembly: GCA_037074615.1. Classification (NCBI taxonomy): domain Eukaryota; kingdom Viridiplantae; phylum Streptophyta; class Magnoliopsida; order Fabales; family Fabaceae; genus Leucaena; species Leucaena leucocephala. Next base: position 24,179,554 of record CM073547.1, read on the forward strand.
TTCTTCGTAGCTTTTTCTAGCTAATGCTCTATTACATTGCTTTCTCTTCATTTTCCTGTATCTTGTCGTGTTGAGTTTATTCTGTCATTTCATCAAGATGCAGCTTTCTTAATGATCCCATTCAATATGTTGGAACTATGGCTTACAAATTATACCTTTTTGTTGCATACCATTTGAAATAGTATACCATATATTACTTTATTATTTTAAAGGTTTCTGAGGTAACTCTTGCAGGCAATTCTATGTGCTGGCTTATACCCCAATGTAGCAGCCAGTGAACAAGGCATCGTTGCAACTGTTCTGAGCAGCTTTAGGCAGTCTTCTAGTTCTGCAAACACTGATCGTGTAGTCTGGTATGATGGAAGAAGAGAAGTTCATATCCACCCTTCTTCTATCAATAGCAGCTCAAAAGCATTCCAGTACCCCTTCCTTGTCTTCCTTGAAAAGGTTTGTGAACAATCCTCCTGTTGAAGTATATCAAGCCACCTTTCTTAGCATAAATATTTCCTGTCCTAAAAGTTGGAACAAGATGGCCAAAATGCTCTACAGTTCCCGTTTCTTATTGTATTAAGACTAACATTGCGCAAAAATGCATCCAATTCCGTTGGGTTCTTTGACAATATGTACTAATTCATTTTATTTTTTTGACATAATTCTAATTTAAGTATTTAAAGTGTTCTGGGTATGTAATAATACTACGAACTGAGTTATCGTTCACATGATTTTGCATGTTATATTATTGTAAAATTCATTCCTGCGATTGAATTTGTTTGAGATCAGTCTAACAAATGAAATTGTCAGGTTGAAACGAACAGAGTATTCCTGCGAGATACTTCAATCATTTCTCCTTACTCTATTTTGCTCTTTGGGGGCCCAATTAATGTTCAGCATCAGGTATGCTTTCTGATGCTTTCAATTTTTTGGCAGGTGGGGTGGGTGTGCTTCAATACTTAATATTAAAAGATTATGGTAAGGCTATTTGTGACTTGTGAGGGACCGGGAGAGTCTTAGGCATATGGAGGAGATCTTCATTGGACTTTGTTTATTGGATTTTGTGGGAAAGCATAAGTAAATGAGACACCGCCTTATGACTTAAAACCTTGTGGTATTAGGCCTACAAGTCATTTCTACTTGTATACTTCGCATACTACCCACTTTTACTTGCCATCGAACCCAACCCAACACTATTCATGGGACTTCACTTGACAGTTCAAGTTTTCGAGTTGAAATGTTATTGATATAGTATTAGACCCCTATGACTAAGTGGTCAAGTGTGTGATTCTTGCCATTCTCCAATACCATTAGGATTCAGGGCTCGGTATGATAGGCTTGGGCTTTGTCTGCACTTCAAACCCAAAGGGCTCTAGTATGAGGAGGGGACATGTCAAAGCTCATGATAGAACTATTTATGATTCTTTCGTTTAACTTTTGATAGTAGATTGGTAGTAACTTACTGCATATAGTTTGATATTAATACAACTGAATGTGATTTGCAAGAGATAGTTGGGATTTATTCTTATTTGTCATTAAGTCCGGATGGCGAAACTAAGATTTATTGCTTTTGAGTAATAGATTTAGGTGTTTTAAGGGGAGTCCTTCTTAGGATTAATGATGCTCGTTTTGGAATTTGGAAATGATCATCTTTTAAATGTTGTTCCATCATGTAGACTGGACTAGTCATCATCGATGGATGGTTGAGACTAACTGCTCCTGCCCAAATAGCAGTCTTGTTTAAGGAGCTACGTTTGACTCTTCATTCCATTCTGAAGGAACTCATTAGAAAACCAGAGGTGCCTTTTATTGCTTCTATTCCACAACAAATCATGATGTTTTTCGTTGTTTAACTTGGAACCTCTTTCATTTTTAGACATGCATGATCACTATTTTAAGGTCCCTTGGTTGTCTTCTGCTTTCAGGTTGGGATTGCTCTGAATAACGAGATCTTAAAGTCTATCATCAATCTTCTGTTAGAAGAAGGTGGTGTCCCTAAATAATTGTGCATCAACTGGTGAGCAAAGTGATTTCTCAAAATTATAATTGTTCACCTTACATAGTATGAAGAAAGGCCAGATCCTTCGTATTATAATCTTTTTGGTGATTCTGTTCTTATAAAGGAGACATGCTTTCTTCTCGCTGGGAAGTCGATCACTTCAGGGGTTAGATACATCCTGTCGTTGAAACAGATGCTCTGAAATGGCTTCACTAGAGAGAGGTGGGTAGGTAGAGAGAGAGAGAGGTGAGAGATGGATAATGGGGGAGCCACTAGGCAAAAGTGGGTCCCACCTCTTCTCTTTACTCCTCCAAACTTGAAAGTAATATGAACTTCAGAAGATCTAGTTCCTGATTGCACATTTTATTTCCTAACAGGGTGATCATGCCTAGCCGCGGAGCTCAGGTGGTTCTGCTGTATGGGGGGATATTATCTTCGTCCCTGATTTACAGTTCCAATAATATATATATATATATATATATATATATATATATATATATATATATTATAAGCTGTTCTTACATGTAAGTGTATTACCATTGTGCTGTTTCTCTTATTCTTATTGGGGGGAGAGAGAAGAAAGCAGCTTGTCTTTTAGTGGCTGTGAAGTTCAAGTTGTAATGTATAAATTATAAAACAAATCCATATAATATACTAAAATAGCAATCCCCATCCCCGTATAGTTTTCTTTGTATAATTTTTCTTGGTAAAAAATTCTATAAATTACTAAAAAAATAAAAAAATTACGCAACATGTTAAAATAATAGCTACCAGCTATGTATGTCATGCAAAATTCCTCCTTCCAAAAGCAATATCCTTTGTTAATATATCGCTTATCAAGCAAGAAAAACAAGGTTATAATATCTCATGATTTCGACGAAAGCTGTGATTCCGAACTCGCTAAAATTCTTGACACCTGCAGTTTGGCTATCCATGCTGTCAGTTCATATTGGTCAATGTTTCTGTTTTTTGGTTGACCGAGGTTCTTACATGCATTGCATGTGCCCAGATTAAATATTCTGCAAAATGATTATTATTGAGATGTGACAGAAGTCTACCCAGAAAACACAGAAATTAAATATCAAATATTCCTCTACGTCTTATCTTTATTATAATAATTAATTAATTTTTTTAATAAATTAAAAAGATTAAATAAATTAGTTAATTTTAATTAAATTAAATTTTAATTATGATTAAATTTAATTTGTTAAGTTAAATTTATATTATATATTTTTTAATTTATTTAAATTAATTAAATAATAGTTATATTAATTATGATTAATTTATTTATTTTAAAAAATAATTAATTTTTATATTATATAATTAGGATTGAAAATAGTAGTTTGTAAAAGCAAAGCACTTGTAACTAAACACCTGGCGATATCGTAGATGCGCACCACGTTTATACGTGTTTATATATATAGGTTTTGTTTGAAAATTTTTATAATCTAAGTTTTAAAAGAATTTTTTAACCTAAATTTAGTGTAGAAAAATTTTAAAATAAATAATTATATTTATTTATAAGTATTTTTAGATTAAATTATTATTTAAAATTAAATTTTTAGATAAATTATTGAGAATAATTTCTAAAATAGGAAAATAGTTTATGAACTATTTAATTACTATTTTACTTTTATTTTTTTATACTATCTCTCTTCTCTATCATCTCTTTTTTCTCTTCTATCTTTTTCACTCTATTTCATCTCTACTATTTTTAATAAAATTATATATTTTTTATAATTTTTTCAATTATAAAAGTTTTTCTGATAATAATTATACAAATACTTATTTATTCATAATTATTTTTTTTATAAATTTTTCTCTAAAATCCATCTTCTAAAAATTGTCTAAAAGTCTTTTTTTGCATAATTTTTTCTCTCTAAAATCCTATCTAAACACACACATATACATGCTTAGAAGGTCGAAAGTTGAAACAGAAAGTTCCATTTGAATAAAATTAAATTGTAATTAATATAAATATAGTTAATTAATTTAAATAGATTAAAGAGTATATAATATGAATTTATTTTGTATAGTTAAATTTAATCATAATTAATTAATTTTACTTCTTTAATATACTTAAAAGAATCAACTATATCTTATATTCAACCTATTTAGAAATCACGAAAACGTGGTTTCAAAAGAACTTTTGGGGTAAAAGTTTGGTTTAGGAAAATTTTAAAACAAATAGTCATATTTGTTTAAACAGGCTTTTGAATTAAATCATGGTTTAAAATTAAAGTTTTAGACAAGCTAGTCAGAGTAGTTTATGAAATAGTAAAAGAGCTAATGAATTAATTAATTACTATATTATCCTTATTTTTTCTTATATCATCTCTTACTTTTTCTTATACCCTCTCTCATCTCTCCTACTTTTTCTTACACCCTCTATCTTTTCTTTTTTACACATTCTCTTCTCTCTCCTCTTATATCTTATCTTTCCTTATTTAATACTCATACACTTTTTTGTAATTTACTAATAATAAAAGTACTTTTAGAAATAACTATCCAAACACTCATTTATTCAAAACCACTTTTTTTTTCATAAGCTCTTCTCCAAAAACTATTTTTTATAAGCAGCTAATTTTTTTTTTGTCATAAACTCATTTTCAAAATTTTATTCAAGCCATTAAATAACTAGTGTTTTTTTTTGTTACATAACTACTGTTATAAAGCACAAAAGACACATACTGTTATAAAGCACAAAAGACACATACCACAACACAATCTGGGTCCCTAGGCTTTGTTGATTGTTACCCTAACTTCATATTTTAACCTCGATGGCATCAAAACCTTAACTTGTTATGGGGTTGAAGAAAAAGATGGTTCGAACACAATTACCCGTAAAATAAGAAGCTTGATCATCAACCTTGTATTATTGTGCCGTAGCAGCGATCAAATTTTGAAGATCCTGAACTGAAAGTGTGTTTGGAACACACAAAACTTATATTATATTTTAAAAAATTTTAAAATAAATAGTTATATTTATTTAAACAGATTTTTAAATTAAAATATAGTTTAAAATTAATATTTCAGATAAGTTGATCAGAGTAACTTATAGAATATTAAAAGAACTTATAAACTAACCAATTATAATATTATCCCTATTTTTTCTTGCACCATCTCTTCTACTTTTTCTTACACAATCTCTTCTATTTTTTCTTACACCCTCTCTTCTACTTTTTCTTACACCCTCTTTCATTTTTTTCTTACACTCTCTCTTCTCTTATATCTTATCTCTCCTAATTTAATACCCATACCCTTTTTTGTAATTTACCAATAATAAAAATATTTCTGAAAATAAGTATTCAAACACTCATTTATTCAAAACTATTTTTTTTTATAAACTCTTCTCTAAAAACCTTTTTTCTATAAGCTACTTAAAAATCTTTTTTTTCATAAACCTATTTTTAAAATTCTATCCAAACACATGTTAAGTAAGAAAGTTTTTGAAAACACGTTGAGTAATAACTAGAGTTTGGAGTCATTTATTTGAACAAAAACAAGTAATAGTTCAGGTAATAATGGTGGGCAATACTTGTTATATCTAGCCTCATTGGATCGCCAACTTGAGTAGACAAATTGGGTTCAAAGATAATCAGTGAGACATAAACGTTGTAGAATCAAACCAAACACATCTTCTCCAATTTCTGACCATTTGCTGATGTTATTATTATTGATTCTTCCTTCTTCTTTCAAGTTCTGTAGGCTTCAAAAAGATGCTTATATTAAACTATAATCAAGATTCTGGAGAAAATGCTGTTATTATCTATCTTCATCTTCGTCCAACTCCATTTCTTACCAGATGCATCATCCACACCCTCCTCCATCACCCAAAATTCAACTAAAGGTAACTTGAAATCCTCCAAACCGATTGGAACACAGTAAAAGAAGTTTCTTGTCATACCCAACAACACTCAAAGCATATGAATTACTGCCTAAAGCAGACAGTGACACCCATGTAAACACTTCCATCGCTGTGTCAAATGAAACTAGTCTCTGATAATCCACACCAGCATTCTTCATCGTATACCAAAAGATAGATCCATTAACAGAGACATTCTGACAAAATTTTCGCACTTCTAGGCTCCCAATTTCTCTGTATTCCACGTGCTTAATCACACCATAAGACTTAAATATTTTCACTATCCTATAATCATTAACAATAGCACTGAACCCAAATCCAAAAGAGAAATCCCCATCCTTAATACTCCGGGCAACTTTCTCTCCTTTCTAGTCCCTGGATTCCATAATAAAAGACGGGAAGCGGATCGAACACAGATCAGGCCGTTGCGGGAACCAATGATCGAAACACGACGCAAGTTCCTCATGTAAGTTGGCTTCTGAACGTCAAGGGCATGCATCTCACCACAATCGACCATAAATAAGTTCAAACGATCATCTCCATCTCCATCTCCGACAAGGGCTTCTTAACGTCAAGGGCTTTGATTACTGGAGCGGTGGAGGTGGTCTGCGATGAAAGATGGAGACTTTACGAGATTTTTCCAATATTTGCAGACACATTAAGATCGGATTAGGGATTTCACTGGAAGTCGCTTGAGAATGTTTGCGATGATTTCTTCATTAAGAAATGGAGTGTCGCCATGCGCTCCACTGCGAAAAACAATTTTTTCAGGTAAATCAGCGAAGCTATTAGGGTTTGCAAGTAAGAACGTGCCATGTTGCATTGCAGCCCTTTGTACATGGCACGTGGCAGAATAATTTAGTCACGTGCGTATTAATACTATATATTCTTTGGATTTTTATTATGATGGAGTGATTAGCAAAACCATTTTAGATTATGAAGATTTTCATTAACGTTATCCGAGCCATGTAGAGTTTAAGCCACTAGAATCTAAGTAACTCTTCTTTATTGTAGAATATCTCTTACTTGCTCCTCAATTCACATTCAGAAAATTAATGTTAATTAATTTTTATTTAGTAAAGATTATTTCTTGTTCTTTAATAATTAAAGACATGATGAATACTATATCTATGATGATAAATTATTAATGGGATATTTTATATTTAATATTTGATTATTTATTTCGTATTAGACATATTTATATTTAAATGTTAGGTTTTGAAAATTATCGTTAATAAAATTATTTGATTTTTATATAATATTTTAATATATAAAAATGTATATATATATTTTTAATTTTATCATCACAATTTTTTTCACTATTAAAAGAGTAATTGTTAATTAAATTAATATATATTTTGTCTACAGGTAATTTGTTGTGTGTGTTAACCTGGAAATCCAATGAGAATCGGGGTCACTGAAAAAGCGAAGCCATGAACAAACACTTCACTCTCCCTCTCTTGCGGTCTCTCCTGCCTCGCACTCTGAATTCTAGACCATGGCAATGGCAAAGCCATCTTCCTCCTCCTTGCTCTACCTCTTGTCTCTTCTCTACCTGATCTCTCTCTTCCTCAACCACTTCTCTCGCTTCTCCTTCGTTCTCGCTGATTCGCATTTCGAAGGCTTCGAAGCGGACAGCGAGGATGATTCCGATGACCAACCCATATATCCCACTTCTCTCCGATCACCTCCATTGACGCAATCCCACACCACTAAACTCACCCCTCCTGACCCGGAACCATCCCCGAATTCTCCTTCCGATATCCAGTCCCCACCTTCGGATCTTCCCAAGACCTCACCCACCACCACAGCCTTTGAATTCTGGGATGAAGATGAATTCGAAGGCATCCCCACTGAGCAACCCGCCTCCGACACTCCTACTCCTGAGGTAAATGCTAAACCTGTTGGCAATAGTTCGGAATCAACTGATTCTCCGAAGCCTGTGAATGTTAAAGGTTGGCATTCGTTTTTGATTGAGATTGTTTGCGGAAGTTTTCTGATCATATTTTCCGTCAATTACTTCTATGGGAAACGCGAGAACGAGAATATTGCCCTTGCCTGGGCTGCTCAATTCGCTGAGAAGGATTCGATTTTCCAGAAGAATTTTAGTCTTGTGGGGATTGGGGAAGGTGGTGATGATTCTCCATTGCTGTTGAAAGAAGGGCAAACAATATTCAAGTTCTACGCCAGTGGTAGAAGGTATTGCCAGGGGCTGTTGGCTACGATGGAGTTGAAGAGTAGGCAGGATCTGATATCAAGGATATACAACATGATCGTGGCCACTAAGGACGAAATTACCTTTGAAGCTTACATGAATGAGGATGCCATGGACCACGTGGTGTTTGCCATGGCGAAGAAGAAGGCTGCAAAAGCTATGCAGAAGGATGAGAGAGATTTACAGAGGTTTGCTACTCTTCTTTCGCCTCCGAATGGGAAAAAGTGGGTGGCTGAAGAATTGACTGTTATTTCAGAATCAAGAGAAGTGGCTGCTGATTTGATTACCGAGGCGGTGCTTGATCAGGTTCGAACTTATTTTGTTTACATTTTGCATTATGTTATGTGGAGCTTGATTGTTTCTAGTTGGTGTGTAGTTTTTGAACCTTTTTTATTGCTCAATTCCACGCAGAGTTCCTCCATTTCAAGTCCATGTTTAAACCATTAAATGGTAGCATTACTTATTATGACTGTTTGCATGTCAATGTGTATCAAAGAAACGAGGAACATTTATGAACTTTCTGTTGCCGACATGGGTTGGCTATAATTATTTGGAGTGAGACAATAGTTATAAAGAGACACAATGTAAAAGGAAAAAGATTGTTATGAAGATTGGGCGTGAACTTGTGTTACACACTATCTCTAAATGATTGAATGCGTCTTTGGCTGTAGTGATCCCAATTTGCAAAATGAATCTCCAAATATCAAAGCCTTGATCCCCTAGCGCTCACTCGCTCTTTTTGGTGGGCCTTTCCACATGCTCCTTCCCCCCTTTTTTAAAGTGGCGATGTGGTCCTGGTAATGATGGATCGGACTAAAGTTGTTTGCTTCCCTAAAAACAAAAAGATTATATATATATAAAGAAGTTACGGAGTGTGACCTTTTAATTAACAGTTTATCTAAAAATTTAGTTATTGATAAAGTATAATAGCGTTGCACTATCTATATAGCCGACATCACTTAATGGATAAGGCTTGTTGGTAGTGGTAGTGGTGTGTGTTTATAATTATTTTCTACACAGCTATAAACTTTATCTTGGATCAGCTGCAGAGTTACCATTTTGTCGAAGTTAAATTTGTTTCTTGGACAAAAAATTGAACTTGATCAATATGATAACAGGTGTTCGGTGACAAAGCTTTCGAGAAATTTGGAAAAGGTCTCATTTCTATGCATTTCTCTGATCAACACCCAGGCATTCACAGGAAGGTAGTGGTGTTCAAGTTTTTGCTTCCAGGTGCTAGCAACATGGCTGATATATCACGACTGGTGGCTCTTGTGCCGTATTACATTGACTTGATTGGCAGATATAAATTAAGTTCTCAGGTTGGTGAATTCAAATTCGCCGTATCAAATTACAGTACACTCACAACTTCTTGTTCATGATCTCACTCAAGCACAATATGATTACATGATTGGCTTTGGTTTTATGCAGGTTCGGTCCAAGACGGAGGCTGCCCGGTTAAAGGTTGCTCAAGAAATACAAAAGGAGCTTCATAATGCTCGGCAAGAGGCCATGCAGAGAAGAAAGGCAGAAAAGAAAAAGATTATGGAAGAGGCTGAGGCGAAGCTTGGTGCAGAGGCTGTCCGAAAGAAAGAAGCGAAAGAGCGCGCTCGTCAGATGAAAAAGGCCATGCCGAGGATGAAAATGACCCGTGGTTCCTAGTGCTTGAAGTTTCTCAAGTTTCATGGTTCAATTTCAGAATTGTTCATCTTCTTGATGGGATCATGCCTTCTTCAGAATCATGGAAGGGTTCCAATCTCTGCCCTTCAACCTTCCTAAAGTTATAGTTTTGTAGTTTGCATGAGCATAACCACGTTCTGGCACGATTTTGAATGGAACAATAGCTGAAATATATTCATTCTTTCTATGCTCCTAATGAGAGCAACATAAAGCTAGCGGTTAAGCCTCCACGACATCTAGTTTCATTCAAGTAACGGATTGCGTTGTAGCCAATTGAAGGGATCTTCTGATATCAAGAGATCATTTTGATTATTTTAGTGATGAGCATTTAGAATGTCACACATTGATAGATTAAATAGACATTCAACAATTAAAAGAAAGAACGGTTCATTGTCATGCACAGTTATTAATAATTTTCTTATTAAAAAATCTAATTAAATAACAGATATAAATTTTACGGATTTTTCGGATTTTCTTGACTATTTTGGGAAAGGATATTGTCTGATGGTGGTGGGGGTGATTTTATTTACATAGATGTTAATAAAATTTTAAATGATTATACAATAATAACAATAAATCTTATCTTAATAAATTGACAATCACATAGTGTTATTATACCTCGTTAATACACAAAATTTTAGATAAATTATTAATTAGAAAGTATTATCCAATAATTTCATAGGACGTTTTCTTTGATTATTTTTAAAATTGTTAAAAAATAAAAAATGAAAAAAAAAACTCTAAAATATAATAAATATTAAAACATAACAGTTATTAATTTTATATTAAATATTATTAACACAATGTTCCATTTTGATATTTATTAAAATTGTCATTTTCTCTTTAAAGAAATTGTGAGCCCAAGCACCGACGCTGTCCGACAGTATATGGTGTGGTGGAGTCTCACATAGCAGTAACTGGGATGGGAAAATCTACAAACTGAAAAAACTGAAATTTGAAAGAGAGCAGCGTTCTGCTACAGCGTCTACTCACGTACGCCTTAACCCATTTCCTTCCACGTCATCATTAAACGGCCCCGGGCTGTTCCTGTTCCCATATACTGAAATACATGGAAGAACACTATTCTATATACTTGGGTTTTATGCCAGTTCACAATCTAGTTAATGTAAACAAAAAAAACAATCTAGTTAATGTTAGACTAGTGCATAATTAACTAAATTAGATCAATACTTTTTGAGAAGCTTAGCTAATTCCAACAAATGACGTGTATCTAAATACTTTTTGGTCGGTTTGATTATTGTATCAATATTCATTTTTAGTATTAATAAACATAAATTATTTTTTAAAAAAAATTAACAACTTACATTAATTATAAAATTTGAATAGTAAAAGGTTTATTAGAATCGGCCTGTCTATATCATATTTTTCTTATTTTTTACTTTTATTACTCTTTCATTTTTTACAATTTGGATTTGAATTTTAAATTTTTCATATAATATCAGTATATTTTTAAATGTTAATTTAAAAGTGATAGAAAGCCAATTTATTTGGGAAAAGGAGAAAATTACACTAATATAGTAAAAATCTCAAATTTTATTACCATATAAATTTTAGAATTAAAAATTTATATAATTTTATTGAAAATTCTAATAATTATATGAATTATTATTTAATTGATTTTCAAATTTCTAAATAGGTTGACTACCAACAAAAAGTTCAAGTTTTCAATTTTCTTAATTTTAATTTTCCAGACAAGTTTTCAGCTATTAAATCTAAAATCTGTGTTTAAATATTAGTTATTACATAAAAGTATAAACAAAATAATCCAATAATTAGTATTTCCTGCCAGGCCAAAGCTATTTTTCATGAGGAGCACAAAGATGTCAACTTGCATTCAATACAATAAACAAATATAAAATTAATTATTATTTAATAATATTAATAATTAATTATTATTTATATGGCTTTTCTCTCTCATCATGCCTTCTCATCATCACGCAGCTTGAATCAGAGTGTGCTCTGTGAAGAAGACCATGTTCTAAAATTTCATTATTTTATTTGGAATTTAATATTTATTTCTCTTTGATTTATGAATCACATCTTCTTGTCGATCCCACCTATGCTTGTTTAGTCCCCAGGACTTCACAATCACTGCTCCATAAACCTCCTCTTTCTCTTTCTCTCTCTTGCCCGAAGAATGCAAAAGAGCAATGAAGATGCGAGTGTTAACCTGAACAAGCTCGAGAGGCCACCATTGAAGAGACCTAAGACACTTTCAATACCTTCTTCGACTTCGACCAGTCACCGAAGGTTCGATCTCGGAGGTTCTATTGAGAATGGTGACTTTCCAAATGAGCAATGGAAGTACCCTTCTTTCCTCGGGACCACGAGGAGGAAAAGAACCACTGTCAAACCCAACAAGATTCAGAAGTTCGAATTCCCGAATTCGATGCCTTTGAAGAAGATGGGTGGTGGGGACCAGAAAAAGGCGGGAAATAGCTTAGTTGTTCAGGCTCCTCCTGCCAATTCTTCCTCTGTTTCTTCTTCTTCTACATCATCAACTTCTATTTCTTCGTCGACTTCGCCTACTTCTACATCAATAGTTACTTTGCAGGCTCCCTCCAGCACCAGGAGGCCTCATCAGAATAACCAAACTTTGATCTTGTATTTGGTCAGTGATCTGTCTGCACTTTATATAGTTTTCTTTTGTTTGTTTTTTTCGCCCATTTTAGTTCAGAAAATCACTTTTAAGTAAGAGAGCCTTGAATAATGCTTTTTTCTTCAATTGCTAGCACCTCAATTTTTTTTTTCTCGAATTAGAGGAAGTAGAATGGGAAAGTATAGTCAATAAAGTTAATTGTCCCTGTTTGTATAGGAAGGAGGAGCTATTGTTTCAGCATTAACTAAAATGAATCTCTAGTCAGCTTCTGCTGATAAAGCATTTGGAAACTTCAATTTTTTTTTCCTCAATTAGATTTTTGAAGGAAAAGCTCCTCTGGTATGTAATGGTTAACAGCAACCTTTGCTGCCATGGATCACTTGGGGACACTCATGTGAAAAATGTATGATAAGCAGTGCAGGAGATCTTTCCTGATATGGGAATGAAATAATTATCATCGATGTTCCTTGGTAGAATCGCATCATCTTCATGCAGGATTTCATTCTAAAGCATTGGCTTGCGTTCAATATGCATAAATGATAGAGACTATATATGGGATTAATGCTATAATTACGACTTGCACTTGTTCCCTTATTACTTAATGAAATAAGGTATCTTTCAGGAACTGATTATGATTTCTATTTTTTTTTTTCTTGCCGCAGTTCGTTTTCACCTGTATTATTTTTGTACCTTATTCAGCTTATCTACAATATAGGCTTGCAAAACTGGAGGTATGTTTTGTCCTCTTAAAAGTCAAATGCAGTCTCCAAGTTTAGTTTTCTTGGATAGATTTTTATCCATATTTACACTTACTTAAATTGCAGGGTGAGAAAATTAACCTGTGCTGTGAAAATGATACATGTCCCAAGAATGGAAGGGGCTCTTTAGAAGATGATGTTTCATTTTCTTATATCCACAACACAGACAGTAGAAAAGTTACTTTGTACATTGTGGTGGCCACACTCATCTTGCCATTTTTTTTGCACAAATATCTTGACTACCTTCCTCGAATAATCAATTTATTCAGGAGAAATAAGAATAACAAGGAGGATGTACCATTAAAGAAGAAAATTGCTTATATGGTAGATGTATTTTTCTCCATATATCCTTATGCAAAGCTACTTGCACTTCTCTTTGCAACTCTATTTCTTATAGGATTTGGTGGTTTAGCATTGTATGCGGTGACTGGTGGTAGCTTTGCTGAAGCTCTTTGGCATTCTTGGACTTACGTAGCTGACTCAGGAAATCATGCTGAAACAGAAGGAACTGGGCGGAGGATTGTCTCTGTCTCTATTAGTTCAGGTGGCATGCTGATATTTGCTATGATGTTAGGTCTGGTTTCAGACGCTATATCAGAGAAGGTGGATTCACTCAGAAAAGGGAAGAGTGAAGTTATAGAAATGAACCACATACTCATTCTTGGGTGGAGTGACAAATTGGTAATCTGCTCAATGTTCTCTCTCTCTCTCTCTCTCTCTATATATATATATATATATGTTTGTAATTTAGCTCGGAATGTCATGTTAACTGCATTTTTAGGGGGACATAGTTTATGCTATGACATATATCTTATATTATTTCGAAGGCAAAAAAAAAAGTTTCATCTCTGTCTCGTCTATCTATTTTTGAAAGTCTGATTCCTTGTGTGTACACACACACTACTTGCATGCCAAACATTTTTCTTTGTAGTAGTTCTGTTTTCCTGAGAGTGCATATGTAATATTCTTTCAAAATAGAAATAAAAAAAGATGCTAATAAATTATCAGTAAATGTAGGGTTCTCTTTTGAAGCAACTGGCAATAGCAAATAAGAGTATAGGTGGTGGCGTTATAGTGGTGCTTGCAGAAAAGGAAAAGGAGGAAATGGAACTTGACATAGCAAAGCTAGAATTTGACTTCATGGGAACATCTGTTATATGTAGAAGTGGCAGTCCTCTTATACTGGCTGACTTAAAGAAGGTATTAATGGGTGTTTTTGTTCTATCAGTTAGGCATGCGTAGCATTTGTCAAACCATATTGACAGCTTTCTTGCAGGAAATTTTTGTTTGGTTTTTATTTTCTAACTTTTGCCTTGTTAATTGCTCTCATCATACTGAATCTTTTTGGTATTATCAGGTTTCGGTTTCAAAGGCACGTGCTATCATTGTGTTGGCTTCCGATGAAAATGCCGATCAGGTCATTTATCCATTTCATTCTTCTTTCATTTGACCTGTGAGGTGATGCTAATCTTTCCTGAGGAATTTCTCCGTTACTAATGTTTTATTCATATCCGTCTCCAGAGTGATGCTCGCGCTTTGAGAGTTGTTCTTAGCCTCACAGGAGTAAAGGAGGGCTTAAAGGGCCATGTTGTGGTGGAGATGAGTGACCTCGATAATGAACCACTGGTCAAACTTGTTGGTGGAGAACTTATTGAAACAGTAGTTGCACATGATGTAATTGGACGTCTGATGATTCAGTGTGCTTTGCAGCCTGGCCTTGCACAGGTTATAAAAGACCTGCATCCCTTTAGTATGCTTTACTCAAAATGGGTGATCCTATCTCTAGTGATAGGAGCGGGTGAATAAGCTCATCTTCACAGATCTAGTGATGAGTTGTTCCTGTCTTCTGTTCTACTTGTTTACCTAACTAGAATATCTTGCTAAGTAAAATCCAGAATTTCTTCTTAACTATCTGCAACCCTTTGCATTTAAAGAGATTCTAATTTTTTAGGATCCCTGAAAAAATCAGCAATCACATCAGTTATTAGTAAAATAACAGTTCAACTCATTCTAGTTTTCTATAATATATTGATTCCACTACTAACTAGATAAATTCTACAAGTGCTCTTTGGAAAAAAATTGCTGTTGTCTAGATTGGGGAAGTGACAACCTGTTTTGTGTATAAAGAATGCCTCCCATGAACGTTCTGGGCTTTGCAGTTCTCTATTGCATCCGATTTTTATATAACCTTGAAATTTGAATTGTTGTTTCATTTGTTTTCTTCTCTTTGACAGATATGGGAAGATATACTGGGGTTTGAGAATGCTGAATTTTACATCAAAAGATGGCCTGAACTAGATGGTCTATGTTTTAAAGATGTACTAATTTCATTTGCCGATGCAGTACCCTGTGGAATTAAGGTGGCTGCAGAAGGGGGGAAAATCATAATAAATCCAGCTGATAGTTATGTCATGAGAAAAGGGGATGAAGTTCTTGTTATAGCTGAGGATGATGACACTTATGCTCCAGGAACTCTTCCAGAGGTTATCTTTCTATTTTAAACTCTATATCGCTGCACTGGGTTTATTCATTGTGTTTCCTGATTGGAGAAATTACTAGGGCTTACTTTTTTATTCAATGGTTTCTAGGTCACTTGTGTAATACTCCTTCGAAAGAGCTAGTTAACCTTTTTGAATAGATTAAAGAAGCTAAATAAGTCAAATAATTATAAATAATATAAGAGTTAGTTAACTAATTTGGGTAGATTAAGGAGTATATCATATGAATTTGTCTTCAAGAGTTAGATTTGATCTTAGTTAAATAATTTATTTAGTTTTTTTAACCTACCAAAAAAGTTAACTAACTCTTATATTAATGATCAGAGGGAGTAATTTATGTGGCCAGACAGTCACAATAGCTACTAGTGCATTGTTTTAATCTCATAATTTGTGCAGGTACGCAAAGGTCATTTCCTAAGGATACCTGATCCACCAAAATATCCAGAGAAGATATTATTTTGTGGCTGGCGGCGTGATATTGATGATATGATTATGGTAATTGTCTATATTGCTCTCTACATAGTTTGAACTGGACTACGTTAGTCAATTTGATGCGTATGAAGAACTAATTCAGGCTTTTACCACATAATATAAGGTCAGTTTAATGCCAATGTGTAAAAATGTTGATATCAATTAAATTACTAAAGAAGATTGAATATTGTACTGTTTTTTTATAAAAGATTGTTTTTGGAAACAAAAGATTAGCTAGAAGATATGCCAAAGACAGAAACTTATGCTTTTCCATCTTGTCTGACAAAATCTTGATTGAAGTCAAGGCACAGAATCACACGCACATGCACACAAAATATATTAAAGAATGTGCATGCAAATCTTGAAGCTGTAAAACAAATTGCAATAGTGAACTGTGCGCTTTATCCACAATGGTGGACTCCGTGATTATGGTAGATTGTTGCATACATGTAATGTATCCATGTCCCACAATTTTTTTTTTTTTTTTGCCTAGATTCTGGCTTTCCCATTGCCCTTAAATTCCTTAATCAATCAGTTGCCATTTTTTAGGTTCTTGAGGCATTATTGGCTCCTGGTTCAGAACTGTGGATGTTTAACGAGGTTCCTGAAAGGGAAAGAGAAAAGAAGCTTATTGATGGAGGACTTGATGTTTCTGGGCTACTGAATATAAAACTTGTTCATCGGGAAGGAAATGCTGTGATTAGAAGGCACTTGGAGTCTCTTCCTTTGGAGACTTTTGATTCAGTAAGTTTGAAAATCCTCTTCTCTTCTTATCTTTTGATAGAGCAAAATGGTGTCACCTGATCCGTATGACCAAGCTCACTTAGTGGAATATGGTTTTGTTAGTTTTTGTTGTTGTTTCCTGGCTTAATCCTCAACCTGGAATATATGTCAGAATATCCATGTTCACTAATCTCAAACTCAAACTATAAGTGAAGGCCTGCAGTTTTACTATAGTATAATCTATGACATAGTCCCTCAAGAAATGATCATTGGGCTTGAACTGTAGACAAAGTACATGTATACCATGTAAATTTTCATTTAACAAAGAAGAATGAGGATAGTGAGAATGGAATTTCCAATCTCTCGCTTGCTTCAATCTGTGCCTTTATTTATATTAGAATTTATAGAGTTTGACTATAAAACTACTAAAGATAACATCTCACACCGATTGAACTTGGAACATTAAATGGAACTGCTAACTTTGTAACACGCTCAAATTGAAACTTTTTTTCAACTGTATACTAATTCTGAGGACAGATCCTTATTCTTGCAGATGAGTCAGTAGAGGACTCTGTTGCTCATTCTGATTCCAGATCTCTAGCCACCCTTCTCCTCATTCGTGACATACAGGTACAACTATGCGTATCATATGTTTCATATCACTGATTACTGTCAAACTGTTATTCTAAAAGGAACTGCCTTTTCCTTTTCTGCTTTTTGGCAGTCAAGACGTTTACCTTACAAAGACTCAAAGTCAAGTACTTCTTTGAGGTTATCTGGGTTTTCTCACAGCTCTTGGATCCGGGAAATGCAGCAAGCTTCGGATAAATCTATTATAATTAGTGAAATTTTGGATTCTAGGACTAGAAATCTAGTGTCTGTTTCCAGAATCAGTGATTATGTGTTATCAAATGAGCTGGTTAGCATGGCGTTAGCTATGGTGGCTGAAGACAAGCAAATCAATCGTGTTCTTGAGGAATTATTTGCAGAGGAGGTATTTTGTCTGTCCTTATTTGAAAACCTTTACCTTGCTTTGGTCACAACCTTTGCTTGATAATTTAATTTCTCCAAAATTGCCAATCCTCTAAACTTTTGAGTTTTTAGTTTGAACTTCTAACATTGTGTGCTTATCCCCTGGGAGAAATATTAGTGCTTGTTTGGATTTGCTTATGATAAGCACGTTCATACAAGCTGAGATAAAACTCCTCTCACATACTTACATTGTAAATTGTAAAATCATGATTGAAAAGTCAAATTGGGGTTTCCAATCGCTAATTCAAACAAGCACATGGTTTGGTTACAACAATAACAAGCTTTATTCCTACTAAGTGGAGTTAGCTACATTGATGGCATGGTGCCATTATGCTTTATTAACAACTAAATCTTTGATTTCTATATGTATCAAAATATCCCAGTCATGATCTTTGTTCTTCCTATGGCAGGGCAATGAGATGTGTATTAAGCCAGCGGAATTCTATTTGTTTGACCAAGAAGAACTCTGTTTTTACGATATAATGAACAGAGGTCGTGAAAGAGAAGAGATTGTCATCGGCTACCGCCTTGCCAACCAAGACCGTGCCATAATCAACCCTCCAGAAAAGTCAGTGCCAAGAAAATGGTCCCTTGATGATGTTTTCGTAGTCATTGCCTCAGGCGATTGACGAAGTTGTGATGACTGGATATGCTTGCAGTAGTAACCTTATCTTTCTTTTTCTTTTTTTTATAAGAATAACCTTATCTTTCTTGACACCAGAAAGTAGTAACCTTTCTCTTTGCATGCTAACTGGGCCAAGCAATTTAACTGGTAATGTAAAATCTGACGATGACGATGATATGATGCTGATTCAAGAAAATCTAAAGATATATCAGCTAGTTGTTTGTTCTTCGTAGTGAAATTCTTTTGCAACATTACTGCAATTTGTAATGTGAAATAATCTTCTTCCTTTTTTGTCAAAAGGAGCCATAGTATGGCTATTTATATTCATAATCTTCTCAAACTGAAGGGTAGTCCAAGAGATAAAGTTAACACTAAAAGTCTTCAACAAATATGTAGAAAGTAAAAACTACTTACTCATTATAAAGTGAGGTTTTGGTGGCATGATTTTTTTTTTTAAATGGAAAGTTATAAGTTTTTTTTAGCACAAAAAAATTTAAGTAGATTTGGTATCAATCTTTTACTAAGGTCAGGTCTAGTAGTAAAATTTAAAAAACGTTTATAGAAGACTTACGAGATCGCCTATTAAGAGAGATTTTACAATGACAACAAGAATTGAATTCACATTCTTGTAAAATACGCGTTTATTACTTACTATTTATACAAACTCTTATTAGGAAATGGTAAGTTATAAATTTGTTCTTGTTTAATTTGTAACTTTATTTGTTATTGTTTGTCCCTTGAAAACATTTAAGGAAAGAAAGACATCCAGACTAAAAGTGTCACGCCTTAAATTCTATAGTAACTCTCACTGTATATTACAAAATTTATATTCCTTAAACCTTAAACATTAAATAAAACATTTGATATAATAATTATAATATAAATACTATTATAATAAAAAGGTAAATTATTTGTAGAAATTTTTGCAGGTTATCTTTGTATAACATATCTTTTAAAAATTATACAACAAACTGTAAGTGTTTTAAATCATATATAGATATATCTCAAAATAGGTAGTACTTGTATTTTCACAAAATGACAAAAAATTAAGATTTTATCTATAGATTAGGTAGAATATCTAAACTTCAAACAAAATAATATAAGTATTTCATAAGTTTATAATTATATTATAAGTAGATAAGCCAAAAAGAATTAACACTTTAGATTAACAATGATGCTCTTCACTGCTCAGTTAGAGGAACAAGGTCAACAACACTATCAGAAGCTAAAATAATTTATTGATGAATAACGCCTCATTATTGAAAATAACAAAATACAAAAAGAAACTATTAAAAACATATTAAACTGGGAACAATAAAGATTTTTAATAAATCTCGATTTCCATAATATAAAATCATAACAAGATATAAATTGTATAAAAATCATTAATCAACTCCATTTAATAACCAATTAAACATTTTGTTCACAAAAATTAATTTAAAATAACAATTCATAAATATCAACTTTTCATAGGCCTTCAACAAAATAAATTATCTGGCATGGACACATAATACATGAGGGTAAATAATCATACTGGCGACACTCGAAGCCACGAATAATAGACACAGGTGTGAAACTTACGAATAACAGGCACATGTACAAGACTCACGAATAACAAGCGCGAGTATAAATCCTACGAATATCCGACGTGAGTATAAGATCCACGAATATTCATCTAACTCGAGTTTAACCATAGTACACCAAGAACTAACAGTGCTACTATTAGTAACTAGTGTTCTGTATTCAGTCATCTCAAAATATTTTCAAGCATGCATAGAGTCAATTTAATATTAATAAAATATAAGACCTTTCAACATTGAAATCTCACAAAGAATAGTTCATAACCAATTAATACCCTAGCATAAAAATCATTGCACAATATTTCCTTTGAAATTCATGAATGATCATTTAATAAAATTAAAATTAAAGTAGAATAAATAAAATTATTATTTTATCTAAATATTTAATTGTCAATAATCAAAAGACATAATTTTCATAAGTTTATTGTGATTAAATAATATTTAACAAAATTGATAATTGGACGTTATTCGCTCACGTGTAGTGATTTAATAATTGACTTCTGGTATATGTTTCAAAATAATATTATCTCTTTATTTTCCTAGATTTTATAAAAATAAATCATTAATACTCAAATTTCAATTATAATGATTTTTATAACATATTATTATAATCCTATATATCTCAAATATTTTCATTCATGAAAATAAGATACTTATCCACATAAGCTTCTTTTCTTCTAAACCCATAACATGGATCAATAATTAATAAGTTCCAAGAATTGCTCCTTTTATAACACTTTTCAACCTCCATAATCCATCAGGAAATAAAATTCACAATTTTTATACCAATTACCTTTAATTAACCACAACTATAGCAAGTTACATATATACGTACTAATACTTAAATATTCTAACAGTTTTTCCTTATCATCTTTTCCATTTTCCTTTACAACACTTAAACTATGAAACCACAACTTTGAAAGTTTCAAGCTTTATAATCATATTTAATTTCAAAATCTTTATCTAAATTTCATATTCTTCATTTCAATTCAACACACACGCATCAACAATTTTTCCTCATGTCAATCAACATATATATGCACATTAAGCTTCCACTCTGCTCTTCATTTTTTTTCCAAGCATCCATGTGCAGAATAACTTCTCAAATACAATTCTTTTTCCAACATACACTTAAACCCAAAGATGCATAGCTTAGGTCAAATTTTTACCATATGAAAACAAACAAAATATTTAATTAATTTTTCCATCCATTTCACATACTTTAATTTTTCTAAAATCCCATCCTCCTTCTGCACCCACACGTAACACCACAGAAAACAACAATCACACACACGCAGCTCCAGGGGGAACCATGGTTTCCACAGCACTCACAACTCAATATTCCACCCTCATTTCCTTCACAGACTCTCGGCATAACAAGAGTGTATGAGGTTATAGAAACAGAAAAAGAGATATGTATAGTGATGGAGTGAATACTTGTTTATTGAAGGCAGCAGGTTCAATTATATATATATATATATATATATATATATATATAATGCTCATTATCTTGTTTGATTAATAACGGATCCAATCATATTAAAGATCTCTTATACTAATTATTAATGCATATGGCTTAAGCTTTCAAGATGAATTGGCCTTTGATTATATATGGTATAAATTATAAGAATTTGCATTTCCTCAAATGGGAATTATTATGAGGTCTTAGGGACTCAATTACCCAAAGAATCCCAATACCAACATAAAGAGTTAACATTGATAAATTTCAATATAGGCCAGGTATTAACAGTAGGTACATGATGCTTATGACCTTTTAGTAATTAAGTTCCTTATATTAGACCTCATACCTCATAGTAATTACCCTAAAGAGATAAATAGAGAGATGGGGATAAAAGGTAGTATAGGATGTTAGTTTCATATTGAATAGAATAAGATGTTCAATGGGACATTTTAAGGTAGTGTTCTTTATCTCACTTAATTAGGTACCCATCGACTAATATTCATCTTGAGTCCTGCATATATAAATCCCACTTTATGTTTCTTTTTATCTCTTTCATCACTTCGGTGAGCAATGAAATAAAATCTAATCTAAATCCGTGATCCATGTAAATGAAAAGTTACGGTTAATTTTGATCCCATTTGTAATCTCAGACTGTTAATTCATAAGATGATAAGTGATGGCCAGAGCTGATTAATTGTGTTGGTTTTTGTTGGGAGCAGATAATTAGTGGAGTGGAGTACTGCCACAGGAACAAGGTGGTTCATAGAGACCTAAAGCCTTAGAATTTGCTGATGAGTTCCTTAGACACTGTCAAGATCTTTGATTTTGGGCTCAGCAACGTCATGCGTCATGGTTAATTTCTTCAAACCAGTTGCAGAAGCCCTAGCTACGCAGCTCCTGAGGTTCATTTAATTAATTTGTATTATATTATGTGTTTGTCTGTGTGTGTATATGTATATATGCTTTAAGCTACTATCTTACCTCTGGTCCTTAATAGCTAAATAACTAATATATAAATATTAAAAAAAATTATTTAAATTAGTCATTTGTAACAAATTTACATTGATTTTCCTAAATTATATTATTTAATCATATACATTGGAACTACTGTTTTATTGGGACCAATACTCTGGGCAAAAAAATTATGTAAAATGGATTGGAGTTTTATATTTAAGATCAAAGTGAATATTGTATATGTAAAGCTCTTATATTTATTAACGGGGAGAGAATTAGATTGTGATTAGTGAATAATTAGTAGTGGAACTAATGAATGAATGACACACAGACAGTAGATGGAAAGCAGTATGTAGGGCAGGAAGTAGACGTCTGGAGCTGTGGGGTGATCCTGTATGGTCTTATATGTGGCGATCTCCCTTTTCATGAGCCAAACCTTGCTTTACTTCTTCAGAAAATCAAGGTATATTTATTTATTTGATTTCAGAACTTATCATGGATCTCCATTATTATTCTCTAAATTAATCGGATTCATTTTCTTATCATCATCATCATCACATGTGTATTCCTTTGGTTATTATTATAAGATATCTTCTAAAAAAGATAAATGGTTCTTATTATAAATTACCAAATGAAGTATTAATTATATTTTTTCAAGAATATCCCCTATTTAAAAATGTCATTAATTGCATCCACTACGACTTAATTCAGAAAGGGACATCTAATGCCTCTTTAATTGTCCCAACCTTCTAACTGTTTTTTAATGTATTATTATATTCTACATAAAATCAGGGAGATTTTAACATCTCATGGGTAAAAAGGGGTACAATTTTGAAATTTTTTTGATATTTTAAAAGAAATCTGCCCTAAAATTGTTTAATTTTGATTCATTTTCTTTAAAAAAAATAGTAAAAAAATCAAAATTATACTATTTTTTGTCCTATAAGATATTAAAATGTTACTCATTTTATGTATAATTTAATGATATATATATATAGAAAGAAGAAGAAAATATTTGGAAAGTTGGGGCATTACAAAAATCATGAGGGTCTTGCTCCTGTAATTCATGTTATTAAATAAGGATAAATTACAAAAAAAATGTGCATTACAAATAACCACATTTTCTTGATTTGATAAAATGGTTAATTAGAAGTGACTTAATAAGAATAGAAGAGAGAGAGAGTAGGTATCTTTTTATTGATCATTTTGTTATAAATGCAGGGTGGGATATATAGTTTTCCGGAGGAGGAGGAAGTATCTGTATCAGAAGGGGAAAGAGATTTGATAGCAAGGATGCTGGAAGTTGATCCCGCGAAGAGGATCACCATTTCTGAAATTCGCCGCCACCCTTGGTTCCGAGCTCATCTTCCGCGCTATTTAGCCGTGCGGCAGCCCAATGCGACGGAGCTAGCCAAGGAGGTTTCTGATCTTCTTCTACTACTACTACTGAAGTAATATAATTAAACCCAGAAATATAATTATTTTTACTTTAAACAGATTGATGATGAAATTATTCAGAATAAGCTACTTGATTCTCACTACAACCTTGAACAGAACGAGGTAATTAATTCGCTTTCACGTAGTTAACATGGCATCTGTGTTATATATGAGTACAAGTCTAAAGGGCTAGCTTGTCTTAAAAGATTATCTTGTAAAGTGGGAGTCTCTTAAACTTTTAAATCACACTTTATTTATGAGATTCCCTTGTATACACTCCATAACACTCTACTCAGCTTTCTGACAATCAAAACCCTACATTTCGCTTGTAGTTTTCTCCATAAACGTAACATTAGTCTCTTAATGAAAAGAGACAGCACGTCCTAAAAGATTAGGATGTTGGATGATTGAATTGACAGTTACATTTTCTTCTCAACTCCTCCGTTCTCTCTTCTTCTCATCTCTATTCTCTTTTCTCACTAATTTCTTCTCTATTTCTATTGTGTTTTACATCACATAACCTACCTAGTCTTTAATCTCCATGAATATGATCATTTTGTTTTTCTCTCAGGGCACCGTGACGCACTATAAGTTACTGGACAAGCGGTGGTTTTGTTCTTACGGTGGCTATATTGGGTGCGACATTCAAGAGATAATGGTGATCACTTATTTCTATTCTCTCTCTTACAGTTTTATCGATCAAATTCATCAATTCCCTATGCTCAATAACACACTTTATACATATATTTATATATATATATATATATATATATATATATCCAAAGCTCACTTTGTTTCTGTAGAAAATACTTGGATACAGTTCACTGCTTCTTAATTAGGAATCCGGATTCAACAACCCTAATGATCCCACTACTCAAGGTGCTGCTTCAACTCCAACCATCGATGATCAGCCCTACGGATCATCATCTGTTGATGAGAAAAATTGGATCCTTAGGTTTCCAGTACGTACGAGTTCTTTTTTCTTTCTTTTGTGAATTTAGGGTATCTCAAATCACTTTCGAGTTAAAACTAATTCCAATTATTAAGTCATTGAGCGTTTAAAGCATACCCGTTCTAATAAGTATGATTTTTAATATTTAAACCTGTATTCTCGTTTTTATGGAGTGAGGCCATTGCCAGGCCGCCTCTTAACCATGGTATACGGATTCGAGTTGATTGATGATAGGATGGAATTTGAATTTGATGAATTGTTGTTTTTCATTAACTCATTATCTATCACACACTGCAGTGGTGGCGATCGATCGTGGGGCGAAATAATGATTGAGGATATTAAATGTGTTATTACTCTTTCTGAATCAAATTCTCCTCAACTATAATTAAGGTCAATGATGGATTATTAATTAATTTAAGTTTCAGTACTGTTTTTGTTCGAGTTTGGAATTCCTATTTTGTATTTGTACTTCAAATGTCTTGAAGGATATTTTCTGAGTTCGTTTATCATCATCATGCATGGTTTTGATTATTAGTCATGTTATCTTTAGTTCCTTATATATGGATACTGAGTTTTTTTAATTAATTTGCCTCTTTGAATCATGTTAAATGACTCATGCATGTAATTAAAAGATCTTGTATAAATAAATATACAGATTTTGTTCCAAACAATGAAAAGAAGCAAAATCAAATCCATTAAAGATTGAGAAAATTAATCAATTAATTTGATACAATTTTACCTATAATCTTATTTCTCAAGTATTAAAAATTACACCAAATTAAAAAGATTATAGGTAAAATTGCATAAAATTAAAAAAATTATGGATAAAATTGTACCACAAATAAGATTAAGATATTAACTGCATATAATAAATAAGATCATAATATTGTGTGTTATTTTATATTTTTCCATTATCTTTGATACTGTATAGTTTTTAATGTGGCAAGATGATAAATATGTAATATTTTTAGGCCAAAAAAGTGAAATAGGAAATGTGTTTTAGGACCATTATTTCCATGGTATTACATATAAAAATTCTACAATATTTTGTGTTTGGTCCTAATTAATTGGGAACATTGAAACCCAAACGAGATGGGAAAGGCGGCACCATAAGACAAACTGCTTCATTCTTGCATGCCCCAACAATCCCATTATCATTGCTTGAACTATGATCAATACCCACAAGCATAGGGTGATGATCTCTTCATCGTTTTCTTCTTCACTAGACTCCTGCAATATCAGAAATTCATTATTCATGTTTGAGATATTTTCGATATGGCTATCTGATGACTTGTCAGGTTTGAGTACTATCATGCCCAATTGAGAGTCTGCACTCATGTTGACTTGAATTTAAAACCTTATAATACATAATTGGATTGAAGGGTTGGTGGTTGTGTATCCATTTTTGGAGTTGTCGTTTTTGATGACGATGATGAGCTCTCTCCAGCAAGAAGCATAAGTGCTTGAGCCTAATCAATTATTAAGTAATAATTAATGAGTAATTAATTAATACCAATAATAATCAACTAAATTACTAATTAAGTTGTAGCATAAATTATACCTTATCAAGAGGAACGTGATCATGGACATGAACGGCACCATCATAAAATATTGTAAGCTGGTTAGTTGAACATGATCTAATCTCTCCTGTTGTCAATGCTGACATCAATTCTCCTTCACACCTTCACAATTTCACAATTAATAAATAAATATCATCGGTTTATTAACTAATTAAATTCATTGTTAATTAACCGTATCGAAAAAAGCCTACCCAGTTGGGGCATGTTTGGTATAAGGAAAGTGGAAGTAGAATTTTTCACTTCCCTTATTTAGTACAATAGAAATTACTTCTATTTCAATTTCTAATATTTTAAATTATTTTAATTCTATAAAAAATTGAGAAATGAGATGATGGAAGCAGAAGTGAAATATTTTAGATAATTTTATCCCAAATTATAAAATTCTTACATAATTTTAACCCTTCCTAAATTATAAAAAAATATTTTAGACAATTTTACCTTAAATTATAAAAAAATATACATCAATTTTATACTCATTTTTATCCAAATAAACTTTTAAAACTCATTTTTAGCCTAATTCTATTTCAACTTTTACTTCTATTTCTATTTCTATTTCCATTAAAAACTCTTCCATCCTCCCAAATATACCATTAACGGACAAACTCAACCCATTAGTCAGGCATGAATAGAAATTAGAAAAAATATGGGTAAGTGTAATACGCCCCTTATTTAAAAGGACTCTTTTTTTTTATCAAAAAGACTCTCATGAAAGTTTATTTGGAGTAAGTTGCGAATGAAATAATTTTGATGGTGTAATTGACATTTTAAATTATTTAAGGATATAATTAACACTTTAAAATAATTTTTTGGGTGCAATCAATATCTTCCACTAATTTTTGTTAGAATTTTATCCAAACATGTCCAAACATTCGTTTTTTTGTCATGTTATTCTTTAAAATCTACCTGTGAAAATTATTTTTGAAAAAAAATGACAAGAAAATAAAGGAGGGATATGAAGGTGACTTTATGTTTTAGAAAAAAATATATTATACTAATTATTTTAATTAATTTTTTTAATATAATTAAATTAATTAAATATATTTTATACTAGAGATAGGAACAAAGCTATTCTACACCCAACTTTCCCTCTTCCTCCGTTACTGCACATCTATTGAGTAACATAAACTGAGTTTGAAATTCGATTTTGTTTTACATTGATTATACTCCCCCAATTCTAAATATAGTATTTAGTTTGTAGTATAATTTATATTATAAATTATATTTCATATTTAGGATTAGAGGAGTATAAGATCATTCCATAGGATTAAAAAATACATTTATTTTCTTCAAGCCATCACACACACACACACGCAGGTACCTCAGCTGGGGAAGAAGCTTGATCTCAAGCAAAGAAGGTCTCTTAATCAAAGTGGTGGGATTCATAACTTATGCTTATGCTTTTACACATTTTCTTCAGCACTTTAAATCGTCTACGTGTCCATTTACAATTAGGCATCTAAAAGCTTATTATAAGTTCTTTATACTACTATTTTTAATACTTAATATACGAATTAATTGACTTTTTAAAATAAATTAAAAAAATTAAAAAAATCAATTAATTATAATTAATATAAGAAGTAGTTGACTAATTTAGATAGATTAATAAGTATATAATATAAATTTATTTTGAAGAGTTAAATTCAGTTATAATTAATTAATTTACTTAATTTTTTTAATTTATCTAAAACAGTCAACTAATTTTGATATCTTGAGTAGGGTATCCCAAGTTCCCAAAAGCAACAACATAACTCTTAGATATCCTTAACTAAAGCTCTCAATCTTTGTTAGAGCAAAAACATTAAATATTTTGAAATTAAGGTTATTTAATTTGACTCAATTGAAACTTTAATATAAGCTCTTTAAATTCTATCAAGAAGATCAAGAATCTTGCAATGTAGGATTAAATTTGCTAGTTTTAATCATATTTTTAGATTTTAGATAAGCAAATCATATGTGAATGAACTGAGTTGCTCACCAAATGCATCATGAGAACTTAGATATTAGAATCCTTCAAGTATACGGATGTCTTGCGTTATTCCAGTGTGGGCGCCTCTATGATATCTTGATCTGTATTATTAGTATCACTAATTTCGTTTATCATTTTGCTATGTCTAAATATAAAAAGATGCTTTTTGAGGAAATAACATCAACCCCAAGTTTGTAAGAATTCTCTTCAATGGGAAAAAAATTATGGTTGATACCACGAAACTAGAAGTTTGCAGAAGCAGTGCCACAAATAATATTACAAGAAAAGTAATCAGGAATCTTTAGCTTTTACAAAATAAGTTGCTAATAATCACAGTGCCCTATTCAGATTATAAGATGCTCTCTGCTCTTATAATCCCTGAAGTTAATTAATGACTATCATACACTGAGCAAAGTAGAAGTAAGAGTCAAAACAACTCAAGTAACATAAAATTCAGGTTGTTTTGACAGAATCAAAAGCAAAAACTAGTTCATCAGAGTCTGAAGAGCGGCAGAAATAGAATTAGTACGAGTAGCTAAAGTTTTAGGCTGATGCTGATTCAGTGAGTTTGGACCACTCCATACAGATACACCGCTTTTAGGAAACAGAGCTGCACATAATCTGGAAAGATCAGGGTTTTCATGACAAAATATCTCAAACAACTTGGTTCTCTCCTCTTTATTCCGGGATTCCTGCAAACAACCGAGTAAACAATATTTATAACTTGCAAGTTGCAACTACATGTAATAGAACAATTGTACTAGTGACAAGATAGATATCTAGATGCAAATTCTAGGTGTTATCATGAAATGTAAGAATCGTTTGGAAACAGCCTCTTTGCTCACAGTGTAAGGCTGTGTATATTAGTCCTTCCCTCCTCCCCAAACCCTATCTAGTGGGAGCCTTATACACTAAGTCATCCATTTTTAATAATTTCATTTCAAAGTTTCAACAGCACACATCTAGAGAACTTCACTTGAATCCTATCCGGTCAATAATAAATAGAAATCGTATACCATAAGATAAAGAATTGGAGATGTCAGATAATGCAGACAATAGCATAATGAGTAGTTTGAAATACCTTGTGCTTCTGTTGCTGGACCGCTGAAGCTTGTCCTTCTCGTTCTTCGACTTCAACAACAGTCTCATCTCCACCCTTGTGTTTCTTCTGAATGCCTCCCTCAGTTTCTTCCACGTCTTTATCCTCTCCATCCTCCTCCACCTCCCCTTCTTCCAGATCATTGCCGTCGTCCTCATCTTCATCATCCCCATCATCAATGTCCATGTCATTTTGCTTCCCCTCAGGACTAAACTGCTTCTCAACAACCTCCATTTTCGCCTCCTCTCCTTTTTCCTCGTCAGCATCCCCATCAGTTCCCTGAGATTCATCCATATTTGAGGATGAATCATCGCTTCCAGGGCTCTCTGCCTGCATGGATTCCTTGAAAAACAAGAAAAAACATTACAAATCAAGTGTGTTGACATATAAAGCAAGCCAGTTATATTCTTTTCCTTTCCAGAGGAATATTTACAGTAAGTACGAACTCTTTTATTATGTTTACTGGGACCATGTACAAATATATTCTACATTATTTGAGTTTAAATGCCAATAAGATGCACATCATATAAACATATGGGCTCACTATGAAGTAGGATAGTTAAATGAGTTGCAGCCAACTACATATTTGTATTTAACAATATAAACTTAATAAGCTATTATGCATCCTAAATTACTTTCAAATTTCCAAACACATTTCTAAATAGATAAAACGTAGAGTATAAATTTATTTATACCATACTTGTTGCTTAATCTCTCTAGAATGTCTATCATCGCCAGATCCAATATTGCCCTTGGCAATTCGGGCACTCTCTTCCCTTTCTCTTCTCCGGCGCTTTAGGACACAAATAGCACATAAGCAATCGTGTTTATGGCGTCTTCTGCAGGTAGATAATTTTTATGAACCAAGCAGTATGTATGCATTAAAAAATGTCAGCATCAATGCATTAGGAGAAGAAAAACAAGAAAGAAAATAGATGTAGGATATAATATAACTGCAAGGTAACCTCAGTATAAACCTAAAGGTTCATAGGAAAAACATCTATTAAAGAATTGCCCGAGCTTACACAAGAATGGCACTAAAAAACTTAAGGCAGAGCATATTGAAGGAATTTCAATTACCCACGCCCATGCAAAGAAACGATTTACTTAAAATTTATAACCTGCCTCACCAATGAGATTATAGTATAATTTCACCATTAGATAGAATATAGAATTGAAACAAATAAAGTTCATATCCATGCTTGACAAAAAGATTGGAAAGAAAAAATCTAAGGGTCCGAGAATACAAGACAAGATAGCATGAGATATAATGAAGTGCAGGTACCTATTTGACACTCGTATTAGTAGCTACTCATATCTTGCTGAATAAGAACCATTAACCATCGTCAAAGCTCCTTAACCAACTATTAAATTCTAGCGAACAAACTTTAGAGTAGGATATCTCTTTAAAGTTGTTGGCTTTGTCTATTTCATAAACACAAAAAATCTCAACTAAGTGATTTGATCATGGCAAGCAATATAAAGTCACAATTACATCTGTAAAGGCACAATTACTACATAGGTAAAATATAGTTAACAGGGAAGAAGGAAGTTCATGAATACCCACCCATGGCGCTTTTTTGTCTTCTGCTTCATTTGACCACCCTTCGCTCCTTTTCCTTCACCGGACTGTCCTCCATCCTCTGCTGAAGTTCCAGTGAAAAAAGCAAGCTCAAATAGCTATCAGAGTACTATAGCATAACCTTACAAAATAAAAATCCTCTCAAGGTTCAATAGGTTCAGGAAAAGACATTTTGACCTACACAAACCTAAGATAATAAATAGAAAAATTCCTTCATCTCCCAGCAGAGTACAAATGCACAGCAAAAAATAAAGTCACTCGTATTCTGTCTACATTACACACAAGAACATTGATATTCTGTCTTCATATCCAATTTTCTAGTTTTTAGCCAAGACAAACAAGGGGAGCTGAAGTAAAAGGAGCTGTTTATCCAATATTTATGCTTCATTACTTCATACGCCATGGCAAATCTTGAAGGTAGATTTATAAAGCTGGAAGTTTTTTATGGGATCAGGATAGTAGATTATTTATCCTTGACACACACCCCGAAAGAAAAATAGAAATAAAAAGAGAAGTAAGAGAAAGAGGCAGAGGCAGATGATAAATAGAAAACAGATAAAATCATCTTTTTTTCCTCAGGAGCATTTTTTACAAATATTAATGCGGAAAAAAGAAGGAATGAAAAGATCGACATTTCCAGCCAATCAGCCATGTTTCAGGGAAAATGATTATGAAATGAGCATAACAGAACAACATCAATTGAGCACTTTGCTGCATACATGATATGCATCAAAGAAAAGGGGATTAATCTTTTAAACTAGAAAAAAGAGAATCTATAGAAACCATCACACCTTTATGTGCTTTTGATTGTTCACTGTATAATCCAGCTGCACTCCAGTACTTCATAAAATTCTTCTTCACTCGCCTCATAAGATCCAAGATATAGTCACCCTTATTGTTATACTTATAACAATTGCTCCAGATGTATTGAACATCTTTAAATACATCCTCCGAATTCATATACTTGTCATTTCTTTCGAGATTGCTGCAAATAGTTCCAAAATCCATTGGTGTGTCTATGATATCAAAATAGTCCTGGTTCCAGACAGCACATTCAATGGCATTAGACAGGAAATCATAATCAATAACGCATGCCTATTTTTCTTAAATTTCATAATGAATCATATTAGCATGGAGGATCAAATTTAGCAATAACTAACATTCATTAAGAATTTACAGACATCCAATAAATAGTTCACAGGAAACGCATTGAGTTAGCAATTAAATTAAATTTTAACTTTACTTTTGGCAAATTCTTCCATTGAGGGTGGGCTAAGATAAATGAAGCACTAAAACTTTCTAAAATAGGAATGACGCCAATAAATTTCTGTAGAAAATTACGAGAACAAACTGCAGGCTGTGAAAAATGAAAACACGAAGTCCAAGCTAAGAGTTCAACAATCCAACCAGCTACAAAAGCTTTGATCATTTGGATCTATTTGACTTCATATCAGAGGAATTTCATAATGTCTAGGAGGAGAATCGTTGAGGGACCTAAACATAACTTGAGAAAGCCTACTTGAACATGTTTGCACTTACAGGGATTCCCAGGGCCTCCGGATTCACAGGAACATTAAAGGGTTCAGCAGCCTCCATTTTCATCACCTTTCTTATAACCTATGAAAAAGGAGGGGGTGAAGACAAGATCCAAGGTACAGATACATTAATACTTGAAATTGTAAGCCTGCATGATTAAAAAGAGACAATCTGGAAAACAGTAAAACAAGGAAAGCCAATATGAAATTCTTCAACCCACCACTAAAGCGGCATCCAGTTCTTGCTTGTTATATCGTGGATTTTTTTTAGTGGCACTGGTTTCCTTGGGATGAGTATGCCCGCCCGATGTAGGCAAAACTTTTCCTGTCTGGTTAGAACTTGATCCCAAGACCTTTGAGGACTTAATTTTTATGCTTCCAGCTTTCTTTGACAGAACACTCAATTTAATCTCAGGATATGAATTAGCACTGTCTTCCGTTCTCTCGGTATTTACACCTTGTTTCTCAAACCCTTGATGCTGGCTACTCTTATCAGTATCGCTTTGAGTAGGAGCATCAGAAGAAGTAGGCTGGGAGTCTAACACTTTTGACGTCCTGAGCTTCACTTTAACACGCCCAACCGATTTTCCTGCTGCCTTCTCAACAGAACCATCAGGATTTATGTTGGCAAGGTTGTAATGATGGTCCGTCCCAGTTGAGGAAGGCGTATCAGCTTCCATTCCACAATCAGATTTGTTATTGCCATATTCATCCAAACCAGATACTTCTTCCTTATTCCCGCTTGTCTCATTAGCACTGATTGCAGGGGCAACTTTGGACTTCCCTTTCTTATTCCCACGCTTGCGCTTCATAGTCTCACTAGATTCCTGAGCAAGTTTTAAAACAAACAGAGTCAAAGTGAAAGAACCAAACTGCCATCTCAAAAACACTACATTAGGCATCGCTGTAAGCTAATTTTGCGCTAACAGATGTTTTGCAGAAAGATATCCTTTTTTTCCTTTATCTTCCTTTTCTCCTCACAGAATATCTCTGATACAGCAAGAAGTATTTAGTCACAAAATCAAAGCTCTTGAACATGAAAACGCAATAGATTTAGCTAAAGAATAATCATGATTTCTCCCAAAATGTTCAAACGGAGAAAGCCCAGAAATCGACACAATATTGCAACAAGGCAACTATCCCCAAGTTCCAAAACAAGAAACCAAAATTTTTAGGACCAAAATTATATGCTATCAAGCTTCATAAACAGTGAATTTCATGTCGAACGGCTTAAAAACCGAAATTGAACAGAAATTGGAGGGGAAACAACAACATTATAACAGTAGCAGCAAAAGAAATACAAAGAGGAGGGAATGCGTACCTTGAAAATCCGAATGCGCGGTTAGTGAGACCCTTTTTATATGCTTTGGACGTCGAAGTGAATTTTATTTTTATTTTGTTTATTTATTTTGTAAGGATTTGAGAGGGGTTTTCGAGTTTTCGATTAAAGGGGATTTTTTTTTTTGTTGCCACCCGGTTCACCAGAGTTTTATCCTGATTACATCCGAATTTGACCCGTATCGTGCACCTGACTATAGTAGATGAGTCTCCCAATAAAAATTTTCTGCATACGGCAAGCCTCAAACTCGAGACCTCAGGGATTTTGATTATTACCAGTGCTGATTATGACGATGACCCCAACGCCGAAGCGGTCAATAAAAGGGTTTGGATATTTTTTGTTTGTTTTTAGGTCCTAATGGTTGGATTGGGCCCATATTATTGGGTCATTGGAAAACTAAAACTCCCAAAATATCATTGGACCTTTGGAAAAAACAAAAGGCCCAAAATTTAATAACAGCGCCAAACTTGGTTTTGGAGGAGAATTTATCCAAGTTAATCCATTCATTGTACCAAAAAAAAAGTTAATCCATTCATCACATTAAAGAAGTTAATTCATATAAACTTAGGAATATCACTTTATTATATTTTTAGTCATGATATTTGAGAAGACATCCTAACTCTTGAGTTACTAGATTTATGCCTGAGAGTAATAGACAGCTCGCTCTACCTGATATTAATATCGCTCAGGAGAAAGAGAGATTTTGCCCTACTCTTATATCGTGAGTGAGCCTAATCCCATTTTAATTTTTTTATACTAAAATATATATAAATAATTTCATTCAAAGTCCATCATCCCTGTAGATTATAATTTACCAATAATAGTTACTGTTTAAATTGAATTTAATTTTAAGAAATAGAAATGGCTTTATTTTTCCATAACAAGAATTAATTTTATTTTTAGTGCTTTTAAACTTCCCTTAACTTTCACTATCGGTTAATGTGAGTTGGTTGGAAACTGAAATTCAAAGTTATAGTTATTTTTTTATTTCTTTTTGGTACATAACCTCATAGTTTTTTTTGTTAAGCACAGTCGTCCTTCTATTAAAAACAATCATATTTAAAATACTATTGAGTATTAAATGTAGATACATCTTTCAGTAGAAATTCAAATTTTAGTACGCCACGTTGTGAAAAACTAATCTATTATATTAGACTTAACCCCTATAATTTTATTTCTTGACCTAGAAGTAAAAGGTTCAAAAAAAATTATATACTAATAACCATATTTCTCTCTCCCTCATTGTCCCTAATAAATATAAAAAAATTTGAAATCTAAGTGGAAAGAATAAAGCAATATCCATTGGATGGAAAATATTCAAATTATACAGAGAATTATTCATAATTAAGGTAAGACGATGAAATTGAAATTTAAGATGTATTTATAAAAACATATTATACATGAAACATATATAATTACAAATGAAGATCATGCAACCCCCCCCCTTCCCAAACTAGGATTTTGAGCCTCAACCTAATTATAGTGCCAACCCCTTTTAAAAGAGTTATGGACACCATCATCCATTTATTAATTCTACACCTCTTTGATCACCAAAACCTCTATATATGTCCCTACAATCAATAAATTCTAACCCCCCCCAAAAAAACATAGAAATTAAGTCATTAAACAAAAGCAAATTAACAACATTAATAGATATATGCCCTAAAGAATATTAGAGAAATTTAAAAAAGGGGTTCAAGTTTCTCATCAAGCCAAAAGGTCTTGTTTGAATGTTGGAGGACAAGGGTTCTGTTTCTCAAGGCTTTTGCTTGGAGGAATAATGATCTTGGAATATGAAGATGTTGATTGACTGTTGTTGTCGCTGCTGCTGCTATTGCTATTGTTCTCGGGTTGTGAGGCAACTGAGCAAGGAAATTCAGAGAGCATTTGAACCACTTCTCGCATCGTTGGCCTCACAACACTGTTTTCTTGCAAGCACAACATGGCAATGAATAACATGTGCATTGCTTCTTCCTTTGCAACCACTAAAAGTCTCACATCAACTATGTTCATCACCTCTTCTTTACGCCCATTTGTTGCCTTCTTACACCATTGAACAAGGTCCACTCCATCTCCAAAATCTCCTACAGGTCGTCGCCCCGTTATCAGTTCTAATAACACCACTCCAAAACTATAAACATCGCTCTTTTCGTCTACCCTTAAAGTGTAAGCATATTCTGCAATTCCAAACAAAAAAAATGAATAATCCATCAATTTTGTACCAAAAGAAATGCTACAACACATGCATAGTGAATAGAATCAAAACTCAATAGTACATGAAATAAATAATATATTTAATATAATCAATTTTTTTTTCTTAAAGGTAAAAATAGGAGAAGACGAAAAGATGGCAAGTTGCAAACGAAAAGCCAAAGGATCTGACAAAAGAAGAGCTTGGTGGGGAGCAATGTAGAGGTTTCTTTTCCACGTAAAACCAACATGCACTCGACAATGATACCTCACATCAATTTTTCTCACATCACAATCTATGTACCTACTTATTTATACTTATGTGTGTGTCTTTATGTGTAAGAGACATTGATAAGAAAGATAGATCAAAAGCAGTATAAAATTTTATGAAAAGGAATATAAGAAAAATAAACCAAACATTCAAAGGAGTTAACAGAAAAGACGTTTTTTATTAATATTTTTTTTTGGTTATAAATTAAAAATTAATTAAATTAGTTAATATAATATATTTTTTTTTAAATATTTTAATTATATTTTTAATTTTTTATTTATTTCTTATTTAATTATTATTGATGTATTATCAATATAAGTAATTTATAAAAAATTTATAAATATAAAAAATAAATTTTATATTTAAAATTAAAATAAATTCTTTAATTATATATACGTTAAAAACTAAAGAGTAATATATTCAAAAAAATTATTATTAATAAAATATAATAATATCAGGCAATTACCCTATTGATAGAATAAAATTTATTGTTAAATTTATATTCAAATCTCACAAACCGAAGAGGGTGAAAGAGGAGGAGTGGACACACACGCAAGAGGAGGCGCGTGGAAAGAGGAAGACTGGTGTGGAAACTGGAGGCAATGTGGTGACTGGTGTGAGGTTGGACTGTGCGTGCGTGCGTGCGTGCGAGAGCCATGATAGTGTTAGATTGACCTGTGAGAGACAGCGATTGAGGGGCGACCCACCACACCAGATCCCTCTACCCTCCCAAGTCATTTTCATTTTAGCCTCTCGAAAAAATTCTCTTCCTCCCTCTTCAAGAAATTATTCCATAGCTCGTACAGAATCATTTCGTATGTGTAGGCAAAATTTTAAATCCCACAATCTAGATTAGAATTAGGTTGACTTTAGATTTTCTCCCTATTTATAAGGATATGGTAAAATAACTACAAAGCACTTATTAAAATCAAATGACATTATAAGGATTTAGTAAAAAAATATATATAGAAACCTCCTCAAAAAAAAACTAAAGATATTTATATATTAATTTTTTCTTATAATACTGAAATAAATTCCATGCTATTTAACTATAGCACGGATAATTCTAAAAAATATTTCTTCAAAATATAATAATAATAATAATAATTTAATGGCATTAAAAAAACACAATTCTTCAATGCCCATGAGGGTTTTAGTTTTGAAAAGTATTTTAAATTAGAAATTGAAGAATTAAATATAGGGAAAAATCACAACTTGACATTATATAATGTTTGATGAACTTCATATGATTAAGAGTTTTAATAACAGTACTTTCTTTTGTGCATGTCATGATTATAATAGCATGGACTCTTAAGCCTTCATGATTAACCTCTTCAAAAAAATTATTTAAAAAAGAAAAAAGAACTCAAACAGAAACATGGCATTATTATTATTATTGATTAAATTAAAAAAATATTAGTATAGAGTATTTAGAATAGATTAATTTTTTCCTTCAAGAAATAGAAGTATTTAAAAAAGCGCTTTATGAAATCGATTCCATTCCCTAGTGTGTGCCCTCTACGATACAATCATGAGATTCCTAGGCCCATCTATTTCATTCCATCAAGGCAGCCTTCACCGCTAGATCCTCAAAGCATCAATCCCACGGCTACAAACCAAGATCCTAGTGTTGTTCACCATGTTGGTGGGCCATCCCCGCTTGATTGAACACGCAAGTATAATCAAACGGTAGTAACTATCAAGGTGACCCTTAGATTTAACCGCTAAGGTAAATTCCCCATAACTAAATTAACTACCCACCAACGACTCTCCATTAATGTGATTTGGATTCTGTAGGATCTAACATGAACTGTTAAGCGCAGACCATAGAACACTAAATTTATTGCAAACATCTTTAGTACTTACAGAAGATTTTGGCTCATTTAAATTTAATTGGGTGTGTGAATAGTAAGATTTACGCCAACTTGAATCTCAGGCGTGCATGCATTTCATGGGAGAATGGTGGATCATGTTTTTGTCTTTACTGAATTTGATTTCTGTTATCTATAAACTGTAATTGAGTGTGAGAAAATGGAATAGCATGAACAGAATTTGGAGGAAGAGGATGATGAAGGAACGTACCAGGAGCGATGTAGCCATACGATCCTGCAATGGTGGACATGTACTCTGAATTCCCGCTATCGATCAAGAACTTGGCGAGTCCGAAATCGGCTACATGTGCTTCGTAGCTCGAATTCAAGAGAATGTTGTTCGATTTCACGTCTCGGTGAACGATCAACGGCGAGCAATCGTGGTGGAGATAGCACAGACCCTTTGCCGCATCGATCGCGATTTTGTACCTTAAATTCCACCCTAGAAACGATCCCTTTTTCCCGTGCAATGCCTCGCCCAAGCTCCCGTTTCGCATGTATTCGTACACCAGGAGATTTGTCTCTCTGTTAGAGCAGAACGCGAGTAATCTCACGATGTTTCTGTGCCTGATGTTGCCTAGGGTTTGAATCTCGGCTCGGAAGCCATGGTCGTGGCTGTTGGCGCCAAATCCTAGAAGCTTCTTCACTGCGATTTCGACTCCGTTTGGCATTTTCCCGTGGTAAACGATCCCGGCGCCGCCTCTTCCAATCACATTGCCATCTTTAACGCATTCGAGGATGTCGGAGACCGCGAAGTCGATTTTCTGAAATGCCGTCATTTTCCATGAACCGGGGCGGCAGTTCTTTTTGAACGATTTGGCTTTGATTATGGCTGCAACGGCGAACACTAAGGAGCAAATTAGAAGGCCAAGTGCGAAGATGAGCTTGAAATCTGCAGAGCTTTTCCCTGGAGAGGTTGTAATTGCGGAGAAATTGCAAGGGTTGTTCAGGAGAGAACCGCAGAGTTGAGGATTACCAGCGAAAGCTGAGGCATTGAAGAAGGCGAACTGCCCTGTTTCTGGCAATTTTCCTGAGAAATCGTTGAAGGAGAAATCAGCAGTAGTTAGACTCTTCATGGCGCCAATTGACTTTGGGATGGTTTCGTTCAAATGGTTTCTTGACAAGTTCAAGTAATTCAGAATGTGGATGTTGGAAATCTCATTTGGTATTGATCCAGAGAGGTTGTTCTGGCTCATGTCAAGATAAGTAAGATGGAAACAGTTTCCAATTTCAGGTGGAATCTCTCCAGAAAACGAGTTCCTGCTAAGATCAAGCCTTAGAACTTGATGGAGTTGTCCAATGGAAGAAGGGATTGGACCAAAGAATTGGTTCCCACTGAGAGAAAGCATCTGTATGGAAGAGAAATTTGAGAGTGAGTCTGGTAAAGGACCAGATAAGCTGTTATTTGACAAATTGAGCTGACCTAAGTTAACGGGCTGAGAAGAGCTATTTCCATTCTCTGACAAGGTTCCTGACAAGTAGTTATTCTGCAACTCGGCAAAATTTAGGTTCGGAAGGTAAAGAAAACCATCGGGAATGCTACCATTAAGGTAGTTCTGTCCTAACCTTACTCTAGTGAGACTGTAACAAGTTCCTAGACTTTCTGGTATAGGACCAAAGAGGAAATTGTTTAGGAGAATCAGGATTTTAAGCTGGTTTGAGGAACAAAGGTGAGGTGGGATTATACCAGTGAGCTTGTTAGAGGACAAATCAATATTTTGCAGCTTCCCATTTTGACCAAGATCCTGTGGGATTTCTCCTGTGAAGTTGTTCTTCCACAGCACAAGTGACTCTAAATCTGGCCACTCTGCAATGTAGGCTGGTATGGAACCATGCAATCTGTTTCCCAAGAGATTGAAAAGCTTGAGCTGCCTGAGATTGACGAACTCAAGTGGGATTTCTCCAGTGAGTGAGTTTCTGGAAAGATCAAGGTTCACTAACTTGGTTAAGTTGCCGAGTTGTTTTGGTATGGACCCAGATAGCTGATTGATATGCAAGTAAAGAGTGTCAAGCTCTATCAAGTTTCCCAGTTCTTTTGGAATTGGACCGTCCAAATCACAGCTTGAAAGATCCATGTGAACTAAATTTACCAACTTCCCTAACTCCATTGGAATCCCACCTTCAAAAGAGTTGTAATAGCCCAAGTAAATCTCTTTCAAGTTACTGAGATTGCCTAACGCACCTGGGAGTTTCCCTCGTAGATCATTTCCTGCAAGTGAGAGATATTCCAGCTCCACGAAATCTCCATAGCTTTCTGGGATTGTTCCATAGAAAAAGTTCCCACCAAGATCCAAGTACCTGAGCATCTTCAAAGTCAAAACCCCCAATGGAAGCAAGGCAGTGAAGTTGTTGTTATAGGCATCAAGAACCTCCAAGTTCTCCATGGTGAAGTAGTTCCAATCCAAGGAGCCACTGAACTGGTTGTTCGAGATGTTCAGATACTGAAGGCTGCTCAAGTTGGTGATCTCAATGCTGCCTGTGAAGTTGTTTCCTGCAAGTGAAAGGTGGGTGAGCCGATCAAGTCTCGAAATTGAAGCAGAAACTGAGCCATACAGGTTCAAATCCGTCAAGTCCACCGACACTACTCGACCACGGTGGCACTGAATTCCAACCCACGAACAAACTGAGCTTGAATTTGAGGTGTTCCAGGTGCTTAGAGCAGGTTCTGGGAATTGGAACTCTTGTTTGAGTGAGGCTAAGGCATGGAAGTCACTGAGCAAAGAGGATGCAGAAACGCAGGAACCCAGAAGACAGAACAAGGTGAGAACAATCAAGGGGACCATGTTTTGTTGGGACTTGGAATATGTTCTATGAAGATTGAGTTTGGAAACAATCGAAGAAGCAAAGACGACAGGTTTTAAGCTCGGAGACAATAATGGATTTTCGGCAAAAGGGGAGAAAAGTGGCAGGAATCTGAGAACCTTCAAGTGTGTATGATGAGCTTGAGGAATCAAACATCTTCACTGAGAGAAAGAGTCTTGAAATACAAGGGAAGTAGCTAATCCTCTCCTTTTCTCTCTTTCTCTTTTCCCTCTTTTGCTATCTTTTACTTTGAGAGCAGAGAGAACGAGAAGATGAATTCGGCTAAAATAGGTTTTAGCTGCTATATCTCTATTTCCGTTGTGGTTTTTTCTTTAGGTAAAGCTCAGAGGAGGAAGAGAAAAAGCATGAGAAAAAGGAATGAAAGAGAAGAGGTGGTTTCTGAAAATTGTTTACTGGGGATAAAATAAAATGAAAATCATAAAGACGTTGGATAACGGAAATTTAAAGTTTAGATTAGGGTAACCACGAAAAAGTAAAGTTTGATGCTCTCTTTCTTTCTTTATTCATATGACAAAAATGCCCTTTAGCTTTAATCAAAGAATGCCCCTTTATTACTTTGAATGAGAGAGAGGTGATGAAATTGCTCTTTCAGCTATTCCAAAATGGCTGAATTTCCCGGCAACTTCTTCCAAATGACTGTCATTCATTCATCCCATGAAATTTTCATTTATGGAGAAAAGGAAAATGAATAGTAGGCAAATCAATCAATGATTGCCACTGTTCCATGCTTCCTTAAAGCAACAGTATAGTGGAACTTAAAATCAATAATTTTACGAGATATAGGCTACCCAACAACACTGCCAACTTTGGGTTGGTTTTGAGTGCCTGAACTTATACTGCATCAGGTGCAATAAGAGAGGCAAACACAAATGGCCAAATTTATTATTTGTCTATTTTCCTTCAACTACACCTAATGCAACATTGAAGATCATCTGACATCTATACTAGGAGAGGCAATCATAAATATTAAAAATGTATACATGGTAATAGGATCTAGTAATAATATCAAAAGAAAAATTGAAGAGCATCTCCAACCGTATACACTAAATACCCAAATGCTTTGGTTATTACTTATTGGTCACAACTTACAGCAGGGAACAGAATAATTCTAGTCTAGTGTTATAGTACTCCTTACACTGCTTATGATATATTGACCTCTTCTAGTTCATTTACATTTTTGGGTTTTTCAGTATATGATAATTGAAGGAGAGAAAACGAATAAGAAGAAGACAAGGACGTGAGGTATTGGGGGTAGCTTATGCATGATTAATAATCATATTACAGAGAAGATTTTCTAAGAGCAATATGGGTTCTTTGATATAATGCATGGAGGACCCATTGAAAGGCATTTGTGATGTTCTGATTATAATTAATTTTCCCCCCTCAGATCAATCGTCATGCCATGCTGTCAGCATCATAAGTGTCATTTTCCAATTGGTTGGGCAATAAATGAATTCTGAAGAGGGAAAACTCTGCATGCCATTGTGTGTCACTAACTTTCTATATTTTTGGTTTTGTACAGGTAGGTGTACTCATCAATACTACACTGATAGTTTCCATTCCCAAACAGATGTAAGGGTAAAATGTCTTTGTCATCAAAGGGTTAAGAATAAGGGGTGAGAAAAAAATCTTTAACTTGCCCAAAAAAAATTAATCTTGGAATTAGAAAGATGTGCCTGCAACAATCGGAGGATTGTAAGAAGTAAAAGATGATGATTATTAATATATCATGACTATATGTGGGTTTGAATGATCAATATATA
Organism: Leucaena leucocephala; assembly: GCA_037074615.1. Taxonomy (NCBI): domain Eukaryota; kingdom Viridiplantae; phylum Streptophyta; class Magnoliopsida; order Fabales; family Fabaceae; genus Leucaena; species Leucaena leucocephala. The sequence goes on from CM073547.1 coordinate 24,222,435, forward strand.
ATTATGTTTGATTCATAGGTTGCATGGAAGAAGGAACCACCAGTGAGTGTGTAAGCTTTTTTAAGCTACAGATGATAACTTTATTCTTTATCCTTCCTTGCCTACAGGGCAGGGACCAACTCTCTATGAAATTGGGGTCATCTGAACCTTTGGGACTTTGCTTTAATATATCTTTGGTTTAGTAAGACGGAATAGTCTTAAAGGGAGGGCTGAGAAAAAGTAAAAGAGCTGGAGGGAGGGAGAGTGGTATAATCTAATCTTCTTTTGATCTTCCACTAGCTCAAAAGAAAAGCAAAAGAAAAATCCATGACCCCCTTCATTCTCTTTCTTTATTATCTCTCACTCACACACACATGGAAAAGAGTGCAATTGTATTACCTTGAACTCATTCACCACCATCTTTCTCCCTCAAAAGAAAAATCCATGACCCCTTCTCATTCATGGAAAAGCGTGCTTTTGTTTCCATAAGCACCCATCTTTATCTTTCTCTCTTCCTCCCAAATGCCTTGTCTAATTTAATTTAATTAAGATAAACCATTTTGCTCCACACATAAAAATCATGCCTTTACTTACCATAATGGTTGGATCCCATAGATGAAACTAAATGTTCTTTAAGTCGATTTTAAATTCCAAAATTATGGCCAAAAAATTACATCCTCTATTTTAGTGATAGAGTTCATTGCTATGTTTAGCATATAAATCTAAGTTTTTTTTGGGGCGGCTCATTGGTATGTTTGGAAAATGACATATGTATGCAAGCAATCTTACTCTCGCTAGCGGTAAGACAATTTTAAGGATTTGAACCAATAATTTTCAGATCACATAATAATAATTTTACCGTTGCTTTGAAGCTCATCATCTATCTAAAGCAAGTCTAATCTAGATTAATCAGTAACATCACATGCCAAATATTTCTCCTGGAAAAGAATTCATGAATTTATATAGTGCTTTAGAAATAAAAGAGATGGTGGGAAAAGAAAAAATTTGAGCTTTATGTTCATCCACACTTCTTTTTTATCATACAGCATTTAAAGTATAAAAAAACAAAGGGGGGTGGTGCAGCAATGGCAAAGATACTGAGGTGTCTCTATCAAGAGTTAGTGATACAGGGTCCTATGCCTGCTCTGCCCTTTTGAGGCATCACTATCTTGTAGCCTGTCTCTCTACGGTAAGGGTAAGAGACCCTTAATTTATGTGGTCACTTACCTTCTTGGATCTGAGAGTCTTAGGCTGAATTCTCAATATTGTCAAATGATGAGCCTCTTACTCATCATCTATATAAAAGCTAAAATCCAACAAGAAGCAACCATGATCTTAACCTCTGCTTTTTCTGAGATCTTTCATGCCCCATCATGTTTTTTCCCACTTGACACGCTACAAGTATGCCAGAATCATGAAAGTAATTAAAGGGTAATAACTAAATAAAAGAAAAAACAAATTCTAATAATGGCCCATTATGGCTTCAAATTCAACTGTAAATGATTAATGCTACGTCACATTAGAGAATCTAGATCCTTAATAAAACAAATCTCCATCCCTAAAAGAGAGTGAAGGGATTGGTTATCTTGAGTTTTAGCTAATGAAAAAGATCAGACACTGTGACCACACATGTTCTGTATTTAAGTGGGAATGACAATGCTAAGCTGATGCCTCATGGGATTAACCAGTCAAAACGTCACAACTTACAATAATCTATCTTTCTTATAGATTGTGTGTAAATAATATTTTTTTTATGATGATGACTTGGTGATGATGTGGAAAGGCTATATTGACTGGAGTTAGATTTTAGGGAAAAGAGGTTGATCTCTCACAATATAGAAAATTAATATTTAAATTTTAAATCCTATGAGAGATACATATATTTAATGTATAAGTATACCTTGAATAAAATTATTTTTAATAAAAAAATAACTATTAGCAATAAAAAAATGAGAAAAGGGAAGGAAAGGGAAAAAGAAAAGGGAGGAAAAAATAGTAACAACGCAAGACTTTACATCAAAGGGCATTATCATATGAAATAGAATGCATAATGTAAAAGGAGGGAATTAGATTCTCTGAGAGTCAGAGGAGAAGATGCTAGAAATGTCAATGGAGTTCTGCAAAATATATGATTCCCTCCTGCCCATCTCGTCGTACATGTCTCAACGCCCAAGTTTGTCTATCCTTTGTAATTTACTTAAATCATTTAAGTATTAATTCTATAATTATAAATATAAAATTTAATTAAAAAATGTATCTCCATTATCAATATAAGATATTTTTTATATTTATTTTTTTAAAATTATCCCTATAAATACTCGTTCAATAATAATCAGGTAAAATATTGAAAGAATAAATTTAAAAGGATAATTAGGGTATTTAAAAAAAATAATTTAACTAATTTTTTTATTATAATTAAATTAGTTAAATATATATTATTTTATAAGGACAAGAGGAGTAATTTTATGAAAGGGGTAAATAATTTTAATATGTTCTTATGGACAATTTTAAGGAAAAAAAGACATTCATAGCCTTAGAAATTCATAAAATTCCTTATAATAGATTAAGTTGAGACCCACATTATTATAAAAAAATATTTATTGTCATTTTTACAACTATTGCATAATCACATAATTAATAATATCCATCACATATAGCTGAGCTCATCAGGAAAAAAATGCATACAAATCAAACAATGAAACAGAAGTGATAGTGCCCATCCTTTTTACCTGCCATAAATAGTTACAAACAGGTTTGCATGGAACTATAGATAAAATTGATATATATATATATATATATATATATATATATATATTGGTATCAATGACAAGGATAATAACTCTATTATTGTGAAATAATACTATCTCCAGTGCCTAGTATATTTTGTAGTGAAATACAAAGTGAATTTTATATTAAAGAGGGAGTGAGTATTAAGGATATAAGTTTTGAAAATTAACAAAAAAAATTAGGTTGGGATAGTTATCTCTTATATGGATCTAATGCCATTATCATAGTAATACCAAATAATTATATGACACTCCATTCATTTATAAATATAAAAAATTAGTATAAAAAATTATTTTTATTTTAAATATAAAATTTAAGTCTATTTTTATCAAATTTATAATTTTTTAAAATTATCTCAAATAATTACACATATCAAATACATTTTCTATATTAAGGGAGTAAATTCCTATATAAATAATTTAAAACAATAATTTAGAGAAACTAGCACATATTTTTTTGTATGAATAATTAATTTAATTGATTTTTTAATTTTTATAAATTAATTAGTTAACTAAGGTAGTAATATGTTTTGATAGATTTGGATAGAAACCAATAACAAGGCAAAGGCTTCACAATGTGAATTTCATGGATCATGTGGCATATGCTTTATAAAAGTGACACATATCACAAATAAAGAGCGCGTGCATTACACGGTCCAATCAATGCAAGAGAAAGTGCTTCATCTCGTAAGAGATCAGTTATCTACTCTCCCATTCAGTGTATATAATGATATATTATTTGTTCGTACTATTTTGAGTGTGAACAAATTTTCTATAATTGTCACTTGAGAAGACTTGTAATTTAAAAAAAAATGAAAATGAACTTCTCATAACGTTAAAAATATTGACCCGTTATATATAAAATTTTTAAAAAAAGAATATTGGGAAATAAAAATAATAGGCAATAATAATAATAATAAATAAATAAATAATAGAACAAGTGAGAGTACGAGACATAATAATGATGTCGTGTTACAAACTAAAGAGATCAACGTTGGGATGGTCGCTTCATCATCATTTCCCCTTTGACTATTAATAACATTAATTAAATAATTAATTTTTTATCAAACTTATTCCTTAATTTTTAAAGCATAAGTCCTCCATGTTACTTGTCCCAAAATTTATCTTAAATTTAAGTCACATTATTCCAGGTTACAATTACTAAACTTTATTGTGATTTTTATATTTTTATAGTATAAAGTTTTGAAGTAAATTATATTATTCGTGATTTATGGATAAGGTGGCTTTTTATAAAATTTATATTGTATATTTATATTTATTGATAATATTTAAATAAGAAAATTTAACGTACTCTTGAGTTGAGGAACATATATAAAGGACAAAACTATATAGGTCAGCCCTTAGGATCCAATAATTTTGAAACCTAAAATCCCCTAAATTAAATTATTCTTTTTTTTCAAAAGAAATTAAAGATGCCCACAATATATTTCATGTGTAGTGTCCACATATATATTACAACCTTAATAAATATTATTGTGATAATTAATTATTATTTTTAAATAAATTAAAATAAATTAATTAATTAGAATTAATATAAATATTAATTAATTAATTTAAATAAATTAAAGAGTATATAATACGAATTTATTTTAAAGAATTAAATTTTATTATAACTTACTGATTTATATAGAGTTTTTAATCTATTTAAAATAAATAATTATTATATTAAAATTTGTAATACGGTTATTAATTGCTTAATTTATAAAAAGAAAACATCATGACATACATCCAAATTAGCATAAAGAGTATGTTTTGTCAATAGCGGAGACCAATCTCTTCAAAATATAGAGAGTAAAAGATAAATCCTTCCCAATTAGTTTACTACATAAATCTTTAACTATTTCCTGACGAAAGTCCCTATTACTCATACTATCTTGAGTTGGTTTAGTTCTCTGTTTTTTTTTTTTAATTGGAAACTAATGTCTATATAGTCTTTCAAGTAATACAGCAATGTCAAATCTAAATTTATGCTCATTCATTGAATTTAGGCTCCAAATTTTTTTTTTGGCCATTACTTTCTAATTAAAATAATACTTTTCCTTTTCAAAAAATCACCATTTAAAGATCCTTTCGATTATGCATCACACCTTTTTCAAAGACAAAAAAAATATTAGTTTTAATTTATATATATATATATATATATATATATAATCTATGTAATTCACACATATTACTTATAACATGCTAACAACAACTTGTATACCGGCGGAACTATAAATTTGGGACTAAAAGAGTAAACTTTTAATAATTTTTTTATTGAATGAACAAGTAAAGTATTAATTTCAATTCTTAATATAAAATCTATTTAGTTAATTTGAGTAAATTAAGAAAATTAGTTATGTAATGATTGTGTGTTAATTTTTTTAAAATACTATATTTAATCATATATATTTGAACTATTTTTGATAGAAATCTACTTAATATGTGTGTTCATATAGGGATACTTTAGAGAAAAAATTATAATTTTAAAAGATAAAATAAATTATAGTATTATAATTAAGACTAAAGTATACTCATGTCTAACTCTTATATTTAAAATCAGAAAGAGTATAATATTATAAATATAATAATTTTAGCATATAATAGAATATAGGAAAATTCTTTTTTTATATACAAAAAAAATTTAGATGGATTTGGTATCGGTTATCTACTAAGATTATAGTACAGCGTCAAGACTCAAAAAGTGTTTATAGAAAATTTATAATATTACCTACTAAAAAAATCTTTAAGACAATAGTAGAAATCAAACTTATATTCTTATTAAATATAAGTCTATTTTTTATTATCTATATTAATTGTAATTGTAGGCGAAATCTGCAACATAACAAAGTTTATAGTTCGACTCGTATATGAGGATATTGTCCTTAAGAGATATTTTGTGACTCCTCGTCAAATTGAGAAGTGGCTCTCTCTAGGATTAAGGGAACTCTTCCTCTAAAATACCGGGTAACATAACTGATGGAAGATCAAATAATCTCAGAATATTGGTATATTATTATCTCTATCATTCTCTATTTTTCCATATACTTCTCCTTTATCAAAAAGCTCTTTTTATAGACTGTAGAAGGCCACAAGACATGTCTTTTAGATATATGTCTCTTATATCTAAGAGTTATGTCAAAAATACATTTCTTTTTTCAACACACACTTTCACAACCAATAATTAAGAGTTATATCATAAATACGCTTCTTTCTTCATTACACACTTTTATAACTAAAAATTATGTCAAAAAATATTTTTTTTGACACACTCTTTTATAATATTTAAAATATTTTTAACAGTAATTATATAGTAAAATTCTAGTAGACATGAAAGGCAGCCGGCCTTTGCCGCTTCCCTAATTGCGCCAATATGTATTTGTGTGTGTACGTTGCGGAAAGGTATGCGATGAGCAAGGTGGGGAGTGTGGTTCCTGTGATCCATCAAAAGTGTGAAAACACATGCACAGTGACAAAAGTCAGAGAACGAGTTAAAACAAAAAACAAAAAAGAGGGCCAAAAAGAAAGAAAAAAAGAAAGAAGGGGCAACAAAAAAAAAAAAAGAGGAAGGGGAACAAAGTGGATGCACCGTTGTTTCTCAACTTAAAGCAATCAAACGTAACATAAGTATCACACTTTTAATTTCAGGATGGCTTTTGCTTTTTTGCCCCTCTTCATCCCTATTAATTGTCAATATAACTAAAATCAAATAAAAATAATTAGTACCATTTGCATCCTTAGTCAATTTTAACTAGTTTTTTTATATATTAAAAAATAATAATTAAATTATTAAATATATCTTAAATTAATAAAAAAATTAAAATTATACCTATTAAAATTTCTTTCTCTCTCTCCACTTAAAAATTATTCTCACCTCTCTCTTCCTTTTTTTTCTCTTTCAAACTAAAATCATATAGATTTAAATTAAAATAAATGGTTAATAACTCTATAAAAGATTTATATTTAAAATTAAAAATTTTTTCTATAAGAGATTTATAATCAGGAATAAAGTGATGTACGAGTGTTGGTCACTTGTCCTAATAAAAGGGATTATGAAAAGTACATTTAAAAAATATTTTATTTATTTTTACAAATCAAATTTCCTTTTATTAAAAAATATATTATTAACTGCCCAGTGAACGTTTTAGTAACTTCTGAGAATAATTGAGAGAATATCTATTAAAAAGGAAAATCAATTCGTAATCCTTTATAATTTCACCTAATTTATAATTAGGTCATTATTATTTTTCTTTTTATTTGATTTTTACAATTTACTCAATTATAAGTATTAATTTCTACTCTCTGTATGACTAAGATTGATGTGAATTTTGACTAAACAACATAACAAAATATAAAATATTTTTTTAAAAAAATAAAATGATGAATAAAATCTTTTTATTATCAATATAAAAATAAAAATTTATTATGTTCATAATTGACTCCTTACATATCTATATTAAATTTGTAATATGATTTATTTTAATTTTATTTAAGTTAAAACTAATGTAGATTTATAAAAAGTGAGAATCACATTACCAGTTGTTAACGCGGTTTCTTCTACAAATTAACAAATAATAAATATAAGAATCAACACATATAATTAAGAAAACTATAGTACTATGCAAAGAAAAAACTATAAAAAAATAATTAAAAGTAAAATAATATTGAGCCGTTTAGATACGTTTTTAAGAAACGGTTTATAAAAAAAAATATTTTTATATAACTTTTAATTTGAATAAACTTTTTTGATAAGAATTTATAGAAAAAAAGTGATTATGAATAAATGAGTGTTTACATGATTATAACTATAAAAACTTTTATGATTGATAAAAAAAGAGTGATCATCACTGTGCACATCACATTAGCATCATCTCTTTCTCATCTCTCTCTGGTAAACGACAATGATGATGGTGATGAAGGAGTTGAAGACGCGATGACGACAACACCCTGATGTACAGGAGTTAAAGACAACAGAGCTGGAATGAGGAAGGAGTTGAAGATCAATGATCAACACTAACCAACAACCTACCCTGACGACAGAGTTTGACGACTATTGATGAGTGACCCAATGGAGAAGACCAAAGATGACGGGAGGAGAGAGAAGATGGTGAAAAAAATATGGGTAAAATAATAATTATACAGTTTATAAATATTTTTACTGTTCTAAAAGTTATTCTTAAAAATTTATTCAAAATTATAGTTTGGTCTATAAACTCTTTTAAATAAATATAATTATTAGATTTAAAATTTTTTAAAATTAAGATTTATATCAAAAATTCTTTTAAAACTACGACAAAGAGATCCATTATAGATAGTTACATATTAATTTTTCTTATTAAAAATAAGCATTATTTAGGTACGAGAGCATGCTGGTCAAAAGAGGGGGTGAAGTAGCTACCACTTTCTCCAATATATATATATATATATATATATATATATATATATATATCACAATAAAAACCAGATACGTTGCATGCATGGTGATATTATTTTAGTCCAAAAAAATCTGAATATATATCATAAAGAATTGCATTATTGTCTCAAAAGCGCAACTCCACAAACTCTCTAAAAAGCTTAATATAAAGACAAACATTCCTATTAATATTTGCATTATTGTCTCTCACACACATGCTCACACAATATCTACGAAAGCTTTTTATATTCAATCTTGTTTGATCTGAAAAAAAAACAATAATATCAATTACTTAATTAATTAATTTCGAATTTATAATGCTTCCAAGTTTGTTATTTTCTAAGAAGATTTTGTGTGTGTGTGTGTGGGATTTAGTATCACATTATATATTAATGCTACTAATCCATGTGATTAATGCTTTGCTATTAATTAATTATAACAAAGCATGCATTATTCAAATTTCGTTTAAAGAAATGTTAAAATTCTTGTCCTCACTTGAATATTTTTCTTCATATATCTCTTTTGTCTGGTTGACTGATCAATGTTGCACTATCTGGTTAATTAATAAATAATTTTGTATTTAGTTTAATCACATGTAATTAATAAAATGGCCTTATATTAATTAATTATGTCAAGTTTATTATATTAAATAATTGCTAAGAAATTAAGCCTATAATATCTTATATGGTATATAGTTAAAGTTTATTACAGAGAGATTTTTTTAAAGCATATGAAAGTACTTAAAACGGATTAATTTTCATAGTAAATAATTGATGAAATTAAGCTTATAATTAATAATTAAATAATTGTTGTTTTTTTAAAGTGAATATTTATTAAGAGATCATAAAGCAAAATTAAGTTTGACTCTGATATGATCTATGGATCCGTCAATGTCAGTCTTAATCAGAAAAGATTATATAAGCAAGTCAAAAGTTATATTCTCTATGATTACAAGAGAATAATGCTGTTATTTAAGATAAGATTATATTATGTTATGCACTTTAAAATTGTTATTACCTACCCTGCTGCTACCATTTTTTTTAAAGAAAACTATAGTTTCAAATATTTTTTTTAAAAAAATAATATAACCAAAATCAGTAATCTTTCAGAACAAATAATTTAAAATTTAGAGTAATAATATATAAAAAATATTTAAGACCCGTTTGGATAGGATTTTAAAAACGGGCTTATGAAAAAAAAAGGTTTTTGAACAGCTTATAGAAAATGGCTTTTAGAGAAAAGATTACGAAAAAAAGTTGTTTTGAATAAATGAGTGTTTGGATAGTTATTTATAGAAGGGGTTTTATTATTGGTAAATTACGAAAAAGTGTATGAGTATTAAATAAGGAAAGATAAGATATAAGAGGAGAGAGGAGAGAGGAGAGATGGTGTAAGAAATAAAATAGAGAAAAAGTAGGAGAGAGGAGATAGAGTGTAAGAAAAAGTAGGAGAGAGGGTGTAAGAAAAAGTAGGAGTAATATAGTAATTGGTTAATTCATACGTGGTTTACTGTTCTATAAGCTGCTATGACCAGCTTATCTGAAACCTTAGTTTTAAACCATAATTTAGCCCAAAAGTCCATTTGAACAAATATAACTGTTTGTTTTAAAATTTCTCTAAACCTAAATTTTGAGCCAAACCTTAATTTAAAACTAAGATTTTCCAATTTCCAAACACGCACTTAATTCACATTTCATTAATGAAAAGTTTCTTTTTTAACTCTGAAATAAGTCAAATATACATATTATGCATAAAAAAACAAATACATTCACTAAATTATATTTTTTAAATAAAGAACCATATATATATATATTATTCTTGAAATACTTTTTAGTATATTATTCTTGAAATACATTTTGGTCATGATTTAATGTAAAAAAAATCATATATTCTTTGGATCTTTAATATAATATATATTTAATTAATTTGATTATATTAAATAAGTTAGTTAAATTAGTTAATATGATATATTTGTTCTGAAATACTATATTATATTTCTTAACTCCCTCCCTCCCTCTCTTACTCTATTAGTGTTAAGGGAGTATCAATAAAAGTAATTTAGAAAAAATTTAATAAATATAAAAAATAAATTTTATATTTATAATTAAAATTAACTGTCCAATTAAGTTATATATTAAAGATAGCAAGAGTACTATATATATATATATTATGATTTATTTGGTGGTGGTGATAATTGATATATAGTGGAATACAAAGGGTCAAGTTCCCACAAATGAAGCAGACAAAGAATAAAACAAAAGGGAATAAAATAGGATACCTATTCCCTTTCAGTGTGATCCCTAGCCACTTACATCCCATAACACTACACTACACATATATATCCCTAATACTTAAATAATTGGATCTCCATTTATCTGTCTATTTCTTAATATATATATCACATTTTGGATATGATGACTCATTTGGGTGGAAGTCCAAGTCATTTTTTCAAATCCATTTGTCCACACCTTGTCTTTCTCTCTCCCCCTATATATAATATTCTCACTCGTCTATCATTCATTTATTCCCTATTTTATACTCCATTATTCTTAACCATTTTGCACTTTCTTTGCTCTGATTGGACAGGGCAAAAGTATATTTTCAGTCATTTGATTTTATATGAAGATTCGGTTTGATTCCTTAAATTTTATACCTAATACTATTATTTTTATTAATGAAAAATTTTAACAATGTTTGCAAAATATTATCAAATACGAACATATTAAATTAATTTTAAAAAATAAAAATTATTGGATTTAGAAATTATCAATCAAATTTTTTTTTTAGAATTTATTTAAAATTACAGTTTCAACATTTTTTTGTTAATAAAACTGATGTAAGATTAGTGGATAAAAAAGATATTTTATAAAATTAAGAGATCAAATTAAAATATTTGTAAAGTTAAAAAACTAAAATAAATACTTTTACAATTCTATATATTCTAAATACAATGACATTTTTTCCAATTTTGGCAGTATAAAAGGTGTGAATTATTACATCACACTCACGTGTGTGTGTGTGTGTGAAAATTGGAAATTATTTCAATTCCATTGACATAATTATACGTTTTGAAATCATAATAATCAAATTAAGAATATAGTAAAATGATAATGATTAAAATTATATACCATTTCTATTAAATATTTTATATTCATCAAAATAAAATGTGCCGCGAGGGTTAAGAGATTTGTATTTATATCAACATCTAGTTTGTTTTTTAATATTATTTTGTTATTTCAAAGAATAAAGTTAGGAAATAATGGTGGATGATGGCTTCTAATATATAAAAAATGGAAGCACATATTTTTTACACAAGATTTTTTTAGGTAAATTTGGTACTGATCCCGCACTAAGGTCAAAGTACAATTTTAAAATTTAGAGAGCGTTTATAGGTGAGTTATGAAGTCACCAACTAAAAGAGTCTTCATAACGACAGTAAGAATCAAACTCACGTTCTTGTAAGATATGAGTTCATTTTTTATTATATATACTAACTCTTATGGCAATAGAAACTCGCATTTTGAATAACAATATTTCAAACAAAATTGCAAGTGGGCCTTTAAGGGGCTTTGGCCCACACGTTATGGCCCACTTCCGCAATAGTGTTATTATTATTATGATTAACATTATGATGATTGCTTTTGCATTTCCAATTCATGTAATTAATCACAATATTGATAACAATTTAGAGTGGACTTGAAGTTTTAATCATGAAAATAAATAGTTCTATTAAGGGCCTTTTTAAAAGATTTTTTTTTATATTGCGATTTGACTAATCAATTGATAACACATGCTTTAAACAAATTTTTATGAGTTGTCAAATGAAATTTGTATTCTAGTCCTTTCAGATTATTTGTCTCTATAATATCCTTTATTTTTTTTCTGAATTAAATGATCGATTGATGATGACAATTGAAATTTGAAAAAGTTGTGCTGTCAAGTGAAAAATAAAAGGAATCTCATAGCTAGGTTTTTAGCTCTTTTTATTTTTATTCTTATGAGAAACAGTAATAATGAGCCTTATCTATGGGGTTATAGAGATTTATCAAAAATTAAATTTTTAAATAAATTATTGACTAAAGGATCACACTCAATAACTTCTTAAATATCCTCTATAATTTTCTCCTACCCCGATTCCAAATTATTTAATAGAAAAAAAAAAACATTGCAGTGTCTTATGGTGCAAAATAAGTAGTCGTGCTCACTTACCAAAATGTATAATTTTTTCTTGATAAAAGCTTGGCCTGCCACCATGGTTGCTTGGAGCTTCGGTAGGTCATTGTCATCGCCTCATCGAATCTTTGCCAATGGTGGCCGGAGCTCGCCATCAAAGGTGGAGATTAGTGATGGCTGATGCTTTGATATTGGGCATTGGCAACTGGCCAAAGCTTTTCTTTGTATGGAAAAACAAGGCCGTTTTAGTGATTAATTGAAAACTTATCTACATTTTGGGACTTTTGAGGCACCATACATTTTTGAATTTTGTAAGACTTTTTTGGTCTACAATTTAAAAAAAAAAGGAAAAGTTAAAGTAGAGTAAAATCTCTCTTTTTCCTATACGATACTAATATTAGATAAGATGAGCTGCTAATTATTCTCAAATATAAATTTAGATATTAAAGAATTATGATATTTTTCTGAACGTCGCGATTTGAATTATAATAAAGTGTTACTTCTTATTGATTAAATATATTATATATAGTCGCATGTTTCACGGTATTCATGAGACTTAATTATTATTATTTTTTTTGGTATGAGACCTTTTTTTTTTGTACAAAACTTAATTATCTTTATTTTTTTAGTACAAAAACTTAATTATATTTATGTTTTTGGTACAAAAACTTAATTATGTTTAGTTTCTTGCATGAGACCTAACTTAAGACATGGGTACTGTCGTTCCGTGTGATAAATTCTTCAGCCCAATTGGCTAAGTGAAGATGCATAATGATAAAGGCCCATGTTTCAGCCCAAAATATTATTCCCATTTCTTGGATTGGCCCAACATTATTAGCGCTAATTCATTGAGAAACTTCCTCAGAAGTCTTTAACACTAGTTCATTCCCAAACTTCCCTAAGTTCCGCATGTTGTTATTGGTAGTAGAACTGTAGAAGTTGTTTGGACTAAAAAATAAATGTTTTGAGAGAATTACCTTTTTTTTTTGTTTATTAGTTTTAATTATTTATTTTAATATGTATCAAAAAGGATATCTTTTGGCAAACAATCAAAGCCTAAATGCATACCCAATAATATTTTTCTTTTTTCTTTTTCCCGCACAATGCCAAGGATCAAACCTTTGTCAACATGCTTATAAAATATAATCATCTACTAATTATGTCAAATTTTATTAATAGAGAATTACATTTTATATGAGTCAAATAATGGACAAATATTGCTGGCAAAAATTTCAAGTAATTTTTATTTTTCCAGAAAAAAATTACACTCCACGTAGAGTAGTTTTAAGATTGACTAGAAATATGTACATTTAGAAACACTAAGGATCCAATGATTTTGTTTATTTTTTATGTACCTTACTGAGCTCCCTAGTTCCCAGATCCAAAGAATTTGTTATTTCTTAGCATTGCTTTCATTTACCCCCAAGCTACTTTGTATAGTTAGATTATAAAGTGAGATAATTGATATTTAAATATTATTTTATTAAAAAAATTATGTTAAAAAATATCATAATTATAAAATCTCAATTTACATTAGTTAGTTGATAAAAAATATAATAACAAAGATTTAGAAAAATATCGAATAAATATTGGGTGACTCAAAAGATTATTAAAAACAATCATTAGTTTCATTTAAAAATTGTAATGAGAAGAAGAAATATTTTCTATAATTTTTTTGAAAAATTAAGGTTTCATTTAGAAAATTATTTTATTTAATTTTTCTATGAAATAAAATAAGAATCCACACACATGACAAAGAAGGGGTAGTAGTAGTTGAGACTTCATCATGACTAAACCAAGTGAGAAGGAAAAAGGCAGACATGGAACGTGACACTCAGATGCAACATATTATATAAATATAAAGTCTAAACAAAATGCTTTCTAGAGATGAAATCGGCTTTTTCCAAATATGGACCACACATTTTTTTTCTAATTTAATTTTGTGAATGAAACAAGAGGTAAGATTTCTGTGAAAGAAACAATTCAAAGAAGTGAAGGGTATTTAAGTTTGTCATGTTGTATAGCTTTCAGAAAATAAATAAATAAACATATTCTAATAAAATTATATATAATTATAAATAATTTTTATTAGAATAAATGTTAATGTAAAACATCCTTTAATTCTAAAAAATTATTCCATTTTTTTGTGCTTCAACATGATCATTTGACTTGAGATTGGTGGGATTATTAATTTTTTACTAATAGTCTAATTTCACAAAATTAATTGATATTAATTTGAAAATAGATAAAAAAAAAATTACATATATAAGATGTAAATCTTTTCACTTTACATTTTTGTAAAGTTAATTTTATTTATAGTTAACTAAATACAAAAAATAAATTTTATTTCCACTATTCCTAATATTATACCAATCTCATTATAATAACCGTTACGTTACATTTTCAATCACAATCTATTCCACTTCACTGATCTTCACTCATATATATTAATAGATCATCAATATACCTATGAAAAAGAACAAATTCATAACAAGTTATTCTTTTTGTACTATTTATAAAATAGAGAAAAAATAAATTTTGATTATATTTATAAATTATATTATTAATTTTTTATATAAATATATAATTTTATTTATTATTTATTATTGTGTTGAATTTATTTTTATAAGGTATAATATACATTAAATAATAAAAAAATTATTAAATTTTAAAATAAATATAATAAAATTTAAAATTTTATTTAATGTATTAAATATGTTAGATATTAATTTATTTATTAAATTCTATACAAATATATATACGGCTGTTTAGATAAAATATGAAATGATTGCAACGAATTTAACCGCTATTGCTTGGATTATGCAGAAAATGAGTGAAGTGAGGGGTTGCTTAAGCAGGAGACTTGTATTGAAAAGAAAAGGGGCAAGGTCCGTAATGCCCAGCAGCCTCTGTTTCTTCATAGTATCATTGTCTCCCATTTTTTCTTCTTTCTTTCACACAGTGCGCTTTCTTGTCAATCTTATGGGACCACCCTCTCTCACTCTCTCTCTTAACAAATGTCTTACATGCATATGGCGAACAAGAAGGTGCATTCATCTTTTTCAATCCCTTTCTCTCAATTGCCCTCAGGTATTCATTCTTTCTTTCTTTCTTTCTTTTCAATGAGTAAGAAAAGAAGGACCCAGTAAAATTTTCCTCTCAATAATCCCCTGCTCTCTGATTATTCATTCATTCATTCATTCATGCCTCTTCTTACAGCTAAACCCTACCGATTTCTCAATTTCTTAGGTGAAAATGATGTTCTCATCTACATTTTTAGGGTCCCCCCCTCCTTTTCCGGGGAAGATAGTTTTATATGAGCTTTCATGTCACTCTAACGATGTGATTGCCTCGTTGACAAAACATGTTCACTCAATGCATCAGAATTTGTGGCAATCTCTCTCTCTTTCACTCTCGTGTATTAATCATGTTTAGGGTAATAATTGTTTCATTCTTTTTCTGAATTACCTAGGGTTTTTGTGGTTATTAAGTATATATATATATATAATAAGGCTGGATTTGATGATAATGTGTGTGCATCAATTCGCTTGGAGGGAGCGTTTGCTGGCAAGGTGGTGACCTTAAGCATTTTGTTTCACATGAAAAGCTTTGCAAATCTAAATAATACCTATTGCCTCTCTTGCTTGCATTTCTGACAAAAGCTATGAATTTTTCTTTTTGCCCTTTCATGAACATGTGTTTTCTTGGACCAAACATGAGGCTTTGAAAGTGGTCTAAATCAACCACTTAACTTTGTTCCTTTTCCTCCGTTGAATCATGGCTCTTCTGCTCCGGCTTAGCTGTAACATGTCCGTCTTTCATACTCACACTATCCCTTTCCTCTAGTTATTTATTATAATCATTACTATAATTTTCTTTCTTTTCTCCTTTTTGTAAATGTATTAGTTATAGAATTTACAAATATATATATTACAGCAGCCTTTCCTTCCCCCTCCTTTTCATATATTTTAATAAGTGAAGATTTTTATGAGATTGTGCAAGATAGTGCAACCATATTTCATGATTGCATTTGAAGGTTATATATTGGAAGTTTAATGGGGGGGATCAATCAAAGCATTAATGCCATCAAAAAGAGCTTTAGATCTCATCAATGCCATCAAGAGTGAAGAGCCTCATGTCTTTCTTTGAGTTTCCGACTCGTAGGTATCTATCCATCTATCGATGTATCTACTTCCTCTCGTTCGGTGTATTTATTTATTTTAAATCATAAAAATCATCAGTGTAAAATGCGAACTGTTGCCTTTAGATGCAAAATACTTATTAGATTCATATATTTTTTTATCTAAGGAATGTTGTCATTTCTAATAGGGGAGTGGTTGGGAAATTATAGCTTGCACTTGTCCCCACCAAGGGCCACTATTCATGTGACTTAAAGGGTTTGGATTAAGAAGAACAAAGAACAACCTTGACGAAATCCAGCTTTTAAAATATGACTACTTTTAAAAGCATATCTTGTTGGAAATTCTTTGTTCTGGGTCTCTCCAGACAGCAAGGCCCATTCCTTTTTATTTCTCTAAGTTTGCTTCTTCAGACAAGGTATAGTATTCAATAAGTTAGGCATATCAGAATCGTCGACATGGGAACATGAAGAGAAAAGTGTACCAATAGGATTATTATCATATAACTTTGTCTTCACATTTTCTATTGGGTATAAAGCTAACTGGGGTTAGAGACAAGTGTGCTGTATGTTCTTTGCTTTGAAGATACCTCTGTAAACTAAGAAACTGGAAAAAACCAGCCTACTTACTCGGTGATGATCCAAATCATTCATTATCACAAAGAAGAAACAGTAAGGTAAGTTTTGTAGTCTCATGAGTTGTACCATTCATTTGTGTCAAACCATAACCTTATTATCGTCAAGCATCAGCAGCATTATTGTATTATCAGTCCCTCCCCCCCATCTCAGTAAGCATTTTAATTGCTTGTTTGTCGCATTTCTTTCTGGAATTATCAACCCTCTTTCTCTATCTTGAATTTTCTGTTCTGGGGCTTTAATTATCATCATTTTAGCAGAAATGTACTTGCAGAGGTTGGATTGGAGAAAGTACTTTTAGCAATCAATTATTATTTCTTTGAACTTGTTATGTTTTCCACCAAGAATGGTTACTTCACTTGGATTGATTGAGTGTGGATGACTTCTTATGCATGTCATGTTACATGATCTGTGAAGTTAGCATTTGTGGCTTCGATTTCTCTGCTCTTTTGAGTCTAGTCACCTTATAGATGGGTAATTAAGTGTTGCAGTGATTAAATGCAGCTTAACCCTAGCTTGAGTTTCATAATTATTCTCAATAGTTTAAACTACATGTTTGAAATGTGATATGAAAACATGTTATATATGGCTTGAAACAGCAGAATCGATCACATATTGTAGTTTCTCTACTCCAAGGAAATGATTTTCTTGAAACCGACTGATTTTCGGTACTTTAGAGTGGAGCTTTCATGATAAAGCCTAGAAAAATATAAGATTTCTAGAAAAATAGAAATCCTAGAAAATATTCTATCATGATGCTTCTTTTTACCTTGATGTGGTTTTTTTTGGCCATGGACCACATTATGATTCATCCACCTGAGAAGTTGCCATTTCCTCAGTGTTTTTAGGTTCATTTTACTTCAACTTTCAACACTCTTCTTATTCATGATAATACAAGGTTCTTTTAAAAATTTTGCATCTGAAATTACTAATCTTTTGGCCATCATTTGTTTCAGGGGTTGAACAACTCTTCAGTTGAACAAATATGTGTTTGTGAACAATTGGAGCCCTAGCTAAACTAGATTTATCATGTTTACATTTATCTGCAGACAGTAAATCTTTAGCTGTCTTTACAAAAGCAGAGACTGGATCAAACGGTTCCAAAGAAAAGCGGGGATTCGTAGAGCTCAACCATGAACGATTTTACTCCGGAAAGGTCAAAACCATCGAACATATACACAAGTTCAGAGCCAGGTCCAGCACAAGCAGGGGTGGTTGACAAGGAAGCTCCATGGAGAAGCTTTGGGACATCCATGAATGCCATTTCTTTTGGTTTTGTTGCGACGGCCATTTTGATCTCAATGTTCCTCATAATGGCCATATTTGAACATCTCTTCAAACCAACTTCACAGTATTCTTCACCAGAATCTTTGCTGAATTCCCTGGAATCAGGAACAAGCAGGAAACAAAGAACTAGACAAACTGTAAGTTTCTGAAACTTCCTCATCTCTTTGTTCAATTTATCATGGCTGATTGATTAATTTGTAGTTTGGAGAAATACAAGCTAATTTTGAGACTAAATAGCAAAGATTTAATTAAGAATTGATGTTGTGTGACAGGTTTCAGGATGTTATGCATCAGATTTGTCAGTAATGATGCCAGGTCAGCAATATCCAACCTTCATAGCCAAACCTGCTCCTTTGCCTTGCCCAAGGGAAGCGATTCATTGGCCTTCCCATGAACCATGTTTTGTATTTGATTAGCTTTTTTATTTTGTGGCTCAATTAAGCTGTGCTCTTTGTATACTCAACTAGAGATTATCAAGTATTTTATATATATATATATATATATATATATATATATTTCAATGCATGTTCATTTGGCTTTGGGGTTATACATTAATCAAGTAAAATTTAGATCGTATGCACTTACAAATTTATAATATAAAAGTTAATTATTATGCTTGTTGGAATTGCATTTTTTAATATAAGAATTAATTAAAGAATTTAATTTAGTCTTTAAATATAATATCACAGTCTATTTTATCTTCTTTATTTATCATTTTTCTTCAAATTCATTAACCTAACTTGTAAACTTAAAAACTAGAGCTAGTATATTTTTTTGGGGGGAAATTCCGTTGCATGCCTAAAGTTCAGACGAATCATTAGCATTTCGGTAAGATTTTTTTTTTTTGGTTACATTTTTCGGTAAGATTTTAATTAACTAAAAAAGTGTTTATTTTTAATTTTTTTGAAGTAAATAAATAGCATGGGGTATTTTTAATGACATTATTTGAAATTATAGGTTACTTTTTTTGTAAAATATCTTGCAGAAATTATAATTTTATTGTACAAATCTGGTAATGGATAAATAAAAACATCCACAAGTAAAAAATATCTTTTGTTTGGGATTGAGCAAATATTTGGTAGAAATTAAGTAGTATTCTCTAAGGATAGTTTATATATTAATCTTTATAATATGTAGAGATAACCGAATTGAGGTTGAGAAGTTAAGCATGAATATGGTTACATAGCCAACCGAAAAGTGACTCCATTACTCTTATATCCGCCATCAGAATTTATTTTTTTATTTTATTTTTTTAGTTATTTTCTTTTTCTCCTCCTCATCCCATATAGATACTTGATAACTTATTTTTTTTAAACAAAAAATAAATCTCAAATTTTGTGGAGGAGCCTAATTGGCAAGGATCATCCACCAAAAAGTTCAACACATACCGATGATGAGTCACAATCAGGAATTATTTTCATGAACAAAAAGCCATAAATAGTCCATAGAATAACCACATCCCATAATCACAAATCGAAAATCAGCAAGAATCACACTCTGCTCATAAAACTCAATGAAATGATTCTTTTAATAAAAGAAATACTCCTCCAATCCTTAATATAAGATATATTTAATTAATTTAATTAAATTAATAAAATTAATTATTATTATCTTTTTTTTCTAAATTATTCTAATCATCTTCTTTAACTATCTCCATCTCTTTTACTTAATTATTGTTGAGGAATATCAATAAAAATAATTTAAAAATTATTAATAAATATAAAAAATATATCTTATATAAAATCAATTTTTAAATTATATTTTATATTAAGTTAGGTGTTTTTTTTCTCTTTTGGGTCATACCCTCAAGTGAGTTAAACCGCTCACTTTAACAAGTTTTCATTTATTTGATAAGTCTTATCCTATTAACTAATGATAATTAGATTTAATAAAAAAAGCTAATCTCTCTTAATATAACAAACTCCCATTAGAAAAAAAAATACTCACATTTAATGCCTATACTTCAAATAAAATTATTTCTATAAAAAGATACCTATGTTTAACAAAACAAAACAAAAATTTACCCTATTAAATAGGTTGACTACTTGATGAATTACTCAATAATATTATATTCTATTAACAATTAAATTCTCAAAAAATTGTTAACCTCCATTTACGACAGATATACGCTAAGATTCTTTTCAATGCATAAAATTCTCGAGTCAATGAACACGGATTAAAGTAGATTCACCCATACATCTACTGAGACAAATTTTTACTAGCTGAAATCAGCCACATAGATCAGTTATGTCAATGTACTCTGTCAACAACCCATTCTTCTTAACTTCGCAATAGATATTTCCAATATATAGTGATGTTTTATATGTACTTGAAAAATTTCCACTGCTTCTCACTGCATTTTGGACGTAGCCGTATCAGTATTACATGATTTTTGACAGATAAATCGTGTTCGTGTTACCCACCTGGACATCAAACTAGATCATGGCCGCTTCTGATAAGCCATTCTGCTAATGTTTGTTTTCACTTTACATTAAAAACATAAACCTTGATAGGAGGGAACAAGTTGCAGCAACATTCAAAGACATTCAACTACCCTCATCAACTATATTCCCACCTTCATTCTTTCTTGATCTGTTTACCAGAGCTTCCCTCTTCATACCTGCATGAATTTTCTCATTTTTTCCTCCACGCCAGCATCCTTTTTTTTTAAACCTAAATGCTACTAGCATTCTACCAAAGTATATACTAGAAAGTAGTGTTATCATCTAATTCTCATCAATCTCTTCATCTGGTATTAAAGTCAGCAGAGAATACTTAACTCGCAGAGAGATCTTGCCCTTCTCTACAGCAAGTCTTGCTCCAGAGACGACCCAGTAGCCAGGAGTCTCTTGTGGTCCTCGAGTCATCTCGGTGGTGTCGACAAACTTTAGGAGTTTAGGGACTTGAACAGGAACAGGAGGACCACCTGGGTAAACAGCAGAGTTTATATTAACATCTGCAGGGCGTGGAGGTGGCTTCTGAAATGTTGCTGTGAAGCGTTGGCTGATCAGTGTAGATATGAGCCCTGACTTGGCTGCCAGCCCTGGTGATCCATCCCACTCAGGATGCTTTACCAAGGTAACTCCCGACACGGTGGAAAATTTGAGTCTTAGAAAGAGAACATTTTTTATACCGTAATTCTCGACTTGTAATTGTGCTCCGGTGATGACTGAAAGATCCTCCTCAGATTCCACAGGAGCAGTGCACACATGAGAGAAGTTCTTCCATTGAACTTTCTCATAAAACTTTCGGTCATGGGGCTCCCGTCTAAAGTTTCCATTTGGATCATCTTCAAGCTGAAATATTTTCGGAAGAGATGAAAGATGCTGCAAGTGGATGGCTAAGCGGTTGCTTTTTTTACCTTCAAGATATAGACGGAGACCAGTTACTGGCCTCTTACCAACATCAACCTGTTAACAAAATGAACAAGTATGCTGGTTTTAGCATAAAGATTGCAAAGTAGCATTTGAGTTAATGTAGCATTCAGAAAACCCATCTATGATGCTCTTCCAAAAAAATAAGGTCATCTATGATGGACCAATAAAATATGAACAAAAAATGCAGTCCAATCAGCTCCCATATTCAGTTAAAACAGCAAAAACAAGCTGACCACAAACTTCATGACATTCAACCTTCAAAAAACGGCAAGTCAATCAATTTTAAAAGCAGAATACATTTAATTTAGTTTGTAAGGGAAATATGCATCTTTATGTAAAACGCACAAGTTCTTCGATGACCAGCATACATGCACTATTTAACATAAACCTGCTACCCAAACCACCCAAAATAAAAACTTCCAACAGATACACATGAACATGATCCAAAGCACAGCCAATAAACACCTAGAATCAAGAACATTTACATGTGTGGTGTTTACATAAAGCTTGGGCCCCATTAAACTAAACTGCAAAGATGCAGAACTCTGTTGTTTCCGCTGTGGACCAAGAGGAAGTTCACTGAATACAGGTGCCCATTGCCTTGGCAGCTGGAATTCCAAGAACTGGTGGAGCTCCTCAATTGGCGGTTTATCTAAAACAATGATTAATGAATGGAAGTTATTAAGCCTTTATACTAGGCCTATATTAAATACTAACACAATGAAAATAAATTGAAAAAGGATATCATGGAAATGATTTCAATCCACCAAAAATTTATATGATAACATAAGCATGAAAATTCAAGGCTAGAAAGTTTAACATCTAGAGATAAAGATCACAAGTATGTAAGTTCAAGCAACGGGAACAATTCATAAAAGGAGGAGCTGAATATAATCCCAGAAAAACATGGCCGCAATTGTTAACTCGTTGGTAACAAAAGAGTACTTATTGATACGAATAATTCTTGGTGACTTGAAGCATTTAGCAATTCAATTACAAGCAAGCAATAAGCTATATGATCTCTTCAAGTTCTTCATCCAGCAATAGTATAGGCAACAATAGTATAAGATACTCAAATATCTCAATAGCATGCAGTAATTGTTCAAATAACATGGACAAAGTTGACTCTGAAAACGCAACAAACAATGTTGCTCACATCGTAGATAAAGATTTATGGCATGGCTCAAGAATCCACTCCCCGGCACTCCATTAAGAAGAGATGTGATGGGTAGGAAAGACATTGAGATTACATCAGGTCGAGACTGAACAGTCTGTAACCACTTATTATGGGATGAGTTTCTGTCATCTCTTCCACCCCTCCTCTTGCAGATGCTTACAATATCCTGCAAGTAAAATAATTTAAGAACAACATGCTAATTTAGGTATAACTATAGGAAAGAATTTCAAGGCTAATTCTCTAAAGCTCACCTCCTTATGAGAATAAGAACTAGATGGACTAATGTTAGCAAACCTCAGCTCCTTGATCCCAAACTGAAGGGAAGCAAAAAGTCGAACAAAAATCAATGAGTTACCATAACACAACGGGATGAGAAGATTTAATTTAATAAAATATAACAACTTGCATGCCTCAAAAGTAAATAAAATTTATTTCACATGCTGAGAATGTTACATCTACCATTTATTGGGAAAATCAACAAGACATCCAAAAACAATACGAGTTTAGAAGTTTATCAAATCTCAATGCCATCCACTCAGAGATGGTCACAATGCGATGTCTGCATTATCACTTCATTTAGTATAAGTTTCAAATTTTCAGTCACTAAGAAAAATATACACATACATGCAGTATACTAACCATAAATGTGTTATGCAATCTAATTATTGTAATTTCTTTTTTTTTTTTAAAAAATGACAAACTTCCACCTATTCTTAAAGGATTCAAGAAAAATATATATATGGATACAGAGATAATACCCTACTCAAAACCCACATCAGATACAACTTACTCATCAATATAAGCCACTTCATTTTTTAGGACCTAGTCCTACAATCTGTTCATAATGATAGAAATGGGAAAGCAGGGCACATTGCAACATTACTGCTTTTATTGTTTTCTTTCGATTAAGAATACTTCATGAAAAATGAGATTTTGTTTGTTTCAAAAGAAATAGAGAAGGAATATAGGATTATAAGTAATAGAATATTGAATTCATTGCTATGCAGCTTTCTTCTTCCAATACTTTCTTAAGAGTTTAGACATCATGCAAATGCCTAATTTGCAATATCCTAGAAGCAAAAATAACAAAAAAACTTGAGGAAAAAAGATTACGAAAAAAGGTGCATAGAATGATTTCAATATTCTGATTTAAAATGAATATTGAGGACACGCATAGAGGTGTTTTCTATGAACCTTGTCATTTGGGTAAACTTGATCCGAAGCAATGTTGAATTGTCCATTGGCATCTAAAAATCTCCTATCTGCTATCTCCTTCAATTTTTTCTGAACGTCAACAGGTTGAAGAGTTGATGAATGCTGCTGCTTTAAATAAATTACATCCTTTCCACCCATCTTCAAACCAACAATAATATGTGTTCCAAAGGTTTCAATAAACCTGAAAGTACAATAAAGAGCAATATTTACTGTAGTCTCAACTCTAACGTAAAGTTATAGTTAAAAACATGTGACAAGCATCAGTCCGACTAAGCCTGATGTCACAATTTTAGGACTAAAAAATTTGTAAGTGCCATCCAGCTGGTGCCAACAGGATGAATTATTTCAGAAACAATAAAGAACTACATAACTAGAAACATAGGAGCCAACAGATCCATATAAATTATGATGATCTTATAGCAACCATCAATCAAGTCCTGATGCGTGAGATTTTTTTTTTTTTTTGGAAAAAGACATAAGTTTAATATAGGAACGTAGCAACCGCTTATAACTCTAGGTTGAGGATTTAAAACATGATAAAATAAAGAGGCAATCATATTACAGAAAGAAATTGGAAACCATCTAACCTACATGAAGTTACATATCATGCAAACTATTGCTAAATATCAATAAACAAATATTTACATAATAAGAACACAAGTACCACAGAAGCTCGAATGGCTAAGAATCTACAACATTCAAGAAATCCATGATTCCAACATATAATTTAGGACTAATAATAATAGTTCATTTGACATGAAATTTGATTATTACTTCACCATTTGGTCAGAACATTTACAAAGACCAGTATTTACCTTGCTAATGCAGGTGGGTCCCATGATGATGGTACCGCATTTTTGACACTGTCACAGAGTACCATCTGAGATTTCTCTAATGCAACAGTGTAAAGAGTAATAAAGACCCCATCAAAAGAAAGGGTCTTGGTATAGGCTGCATCCTTCTGCCAAACTCCAGAGAAATCAAACATGGCATTGAAGTGGCCTGAGGGAATTTTACCTGTCAAAGATAATTCCTGATTGAACTGCTCTGACATCTGAAAACATTTAAAAAAACAGATAACCAGTGAGAGTGAGAGGGGGAAAACACTTGTGAACCTATAGATTGTGGAACAAGTGCTATTCTATTAACATATATTGTGGAAAACAATCATGTTTTAAGTCTGTCCATATGGCATGTGCGTAAACATGTCACATCAATGGCTAGCTAGGAATATAGCCTCTATGTTATGGAAGGTTAAATTTATGGACTTCTGGTTATTTTAAGAACTAAAACTACTTTGCATTGTAGCTCATTAAATTATCATATTTAAGAACAGTGTATTGCCAAGAAATTGAAACAAATGTGTGTAGCATTGCATGAGAATGCACACACTTTCTAATCAATTACGAGTAACAAATAAACATTTCATTTTAGGGGCCCAAACATATATCATCCTTTAAAAAGTAAAATAATAACAACAACAAATGCACATGAAGAAAGATGCAATTAAAATTACCTGTTGAAAAGAAAGAACATCAGACCTGAACCTAGTGCGTTCCCCTTTATCACATTTAATTGATTTTGAAACGTTTGGAATATATAAACCATCAGGTAGAACCGCTTCTCTTCCATCATCTTCATCTATCTCAATTAGACGTGAATTTATGGATTCTCCTTTGCAGTACTTAAGTCTCAGATCATTACAGATGTCATATCCACGCCCAATGGATCGAATTGCAATCTCAGCAGCTTCTCGAGCCGAATCCTTGAGATCCATAGCTCAGCACATTACTCCCCGAGCTAAAACCAAAACAAAGTCAGCATCCAAGCAACTAATGCATAAGCATAATTAACACAAAATATCAAATCACCTCCTACATCAAGCAAGTAATGCATATACTTGAGAACTATAATACTATACTCCATGGGTATGTAACCTTTACAATGGACAGAATTATAGTTCAAACTGTTAAAGTGATCTATATCTGCCTACTCACATACGATTGAAAATAACGAAAAATCTTCAGCTCAAGCCAATGCAGAACGGGAAAAGGTTTCGCCATGTACACTTCAATTAAAAACCCAAAAAAAAAATCTCGAACGTCATACACATTTCACCGATTAAGTACCCCACTAAACTCTGCTCACTGCCCCACTAAATGAATAAGCTTGGATACATTCATACATGTCCAGCCCCACCCCCAAGTCCCCAACGCACAAAGGGGCCAGCAT
The DNA here is from genome assembly GCA_037074615.1 of Leucaena leucocephala. Taxonomy (NCBI): domain Eukaryota; kingdom Viridiplantae; phylum Streptophyta; class Magnoliopsida; order Fabales; family Fabaceae; genus Leucaena; species Leucaena leucocephala. Next base: position 24,248,848 of record CM073547.1, read on the forward strand.
GCACATCAATAAAAACACATTCTTACTCACCCCTCCATAAAAATAGAAAAAATTAAAGCAAAATCAATACATAATCAAGAGTCATGAAAGGTCATCACTGTTCGCAGTAACTCCTCCGCCCCGTTCCGAATAGAAGCGAAACTCCTTCCGAATGAGGCAGACAGCCAATTGGGGAACTCAAGATTTGGCAATCAAAGCCAGCAATGAGCGATTCGTAGAACCGGTTCCAAAACCCTAACGAGAAGATTATTGAAACTTCTGGGGAGAAAAGTTGAAGCCTTCGAGAGAAAAGACCAAGACCGTAGATAGAGAGGGGGAGGGCAGGGAGAGAAAAAAATGGAAACCCTATAATGGGGAGGGGAGAGAGAGAGAAAGAAAGAGACGTGAGTAAAAAGAAGCACGAGGAGGGAGTGAGGATGAAGTAATTTTGGGTTTGGGTTTGACCAAAACGAAGATTTCGTTGACACGTGTGGACTGATACTTTTAGCTGAACCAATGACAGAAGGTTTTACAAGTTGTAGTCAACCTCTCTCAATAACTACGTCTCACAGTTCGTTAACTCAGCCGCTTATTAGATTGGCCTTCAATCATTAACCACAACAATTCACAGCGCCAAGAACCAAAATACTCGAAAATGGTTGAATGATTAAAATAAATAAAATCTATTAGGTAGCATTTAATTAATACACAATATTCTCCAATCACACTTCCTGAGGTGTATTATTTTTTCACATAAATTTAAAATAAAAATATTAAAAAATAAAACTTATTATATATGGCAGAGTAATATCAGAAAATTTAACATAATAAAAATAAAGAATTTGGTCTAAATTTTATCTTTAATTAAAATACCATTACACTTATATTGTATTGAATAAATATTTATTTATAATGTTCCCTCTAATTATTTATGCAAATGAGAAGTAATAACAATACAAAAGATATAAGGTCAATTAGTTAGGAGTAAGTAGGAGGGAAAATTGAACTTTCCTAACTGTGAAATGGCTTTTTATTTGATTGATTGAAAATCCAAACTTTTTTTAAAGTTAAGCCTCACACTTTCATGATTAAAGGAAGAAATAATTTATTGAATTTTGTTCAAATAAGCTTTATTTGTCCAATGATTTTGGCAAATCTAAAGGAAACTAATGTATTTTACTCTTTATCTTTCTTTTTTTAAACTTATCCTTTACCTTTTGTTGTCATCCTTTCACTATATAGGAAGAATGACAGAGAGAACTTTAAACTCGTAGCTTATTATTAAAAAGGTAATAATTACACTATCAAGAGTTTAATTTAAATAAAAAAAATTTGACCACTTAAATATAAAATATAAAATTTAAATTTATATAAATATAAATATAAAAAATACTTTTAAAAGAATTATTTTTAATTAAAATTAATAATAATTAAATATAATATAATCATATAGTCATATAAAAAATATATTTATTTTTAATTATAAGAGTTAAATAAGAATTAAGTTTGTTTTTAGATATAATATATTTTATCTCCTAAAATTATAATTTTTTTCACATAATAGTTTAAATGCATATAATTAAAAAATATTTTTTAAAAATTAATATATAATTGTTATAATTAATTTAAATTATTTAAATAGATGTTACACCGATCAAGTTGAAATGTTTAAGTATAATTGGATCCATTTCTTGACTACTTATACATGTTTTCATTTCTTGACTACTTATACGTATTTTAATGTATTGAATACCGCATAGAAGTTAAATAAAATTTCATTAAAGATTTCTTTATTTACTATTACTACCCCTGACGATGCAGACACAAACTTTAAGACTTAATTTACTTGAGAATAATTTATTTGACATCTTCAAATAATAAAAACTAAATTAACACCAATTAAAATACAAGGACCGACTTGCAAATTGACTGAAACGTAATAAAAAAATTAGATTGAAATGTTGAGATCTACAAATTTTGTTTCCCTAATAATTAAATTTTAAGGCTAAAATATAAAATATATATATATCAATACTATTTCTATATGTAATATAAGAATTATTTAATTAATTTAGATATATTAAAAATATTAGATAAATTAATTATAATAAATATAATCATATTTTCCTAAAATATATCCCCATATATGCCACATAAATGAATGCATTTGAATTATTGTTATATTTAATTATTTTATTGCATTGGAATAATGTGGGAGAAAATATCAATATATAAGAGACCAAGGGAGCTAAGATCAATATATTTATATTTAGAACCACAAATGGAGTACTGAACTTTGTCCTGATTTAGAAACCACATTTATTGGTACTCGCAATGCCATGTTATTCACAGATCCACCCTTCGCAGGATCTAAGGCCTCGTTTGGTTCGTTAGAATTGAATTTACAAAGTTTACCTCAAAAATTTGGATTCCAAGAATTAGAAGTTATTCCAACCAAACTTTCCAAGAATTACAAGTTATTCCAACCAAACTTTCCAAGACTTACAAGTAATTCCAACCAAACTAAGAATTTTGGTCTTTTCAATTCTTATTCCTTTTGCCCTCTCTCAAATTCAAGTGAACCAAACTGGGCCTAATGCATCGGCTGCATGGGAATTTGCAAAATTATTAGTCTCTCAAATTTATATAAATATTTTAATTTTAATTCTTTAAAATTTTAATCCTTAAAATTTTATAACGAGTTAAATGTTTAACATTATCATAAGGAGGGATCAGAATTAAAATTTATTAATTAATTTCATTAAACCTTTGAATCTTTATAAAATTAAAGATCAAAATTCTTTATTAAGTTTGAAGGACAAAAATAAAATTTATATAAATTTGAGGAGTCAAAAACTACATTAATTCAATAAATTATTATAATTAGGTAATGTATCGATTCAATCTAAACAAAATATAGTTGTTTAGACATCAATAGAATGCATATAATTTTGAGGGACAGGATTTCAAAAGACACCACACAGCCTGCCTAATAGGGTCAAAAATGGAGGGAAAATTAATTATTTATGGAATATAATGGGCAAACCAAAGATGCAAAAACCATGTGATTTTCATTCTTCCAATAGGCTCGTATACTCATTGACTCATTCTTACAACCGAGCCAGTGTAAATCTGTAATTGTATCAGAACGTATACTAGATATTTCAATTACCAAAAAAAAAACAAGAAGAAGAGATCAACATGTGCATGTGCGTGTGCCAAACTAGGCAATAAGTAGTATACGAAAAATATTTATAAAAAAAAATAATATATGAAAAAATGAGTTTATAATTTTCCTTATAGATTTTACATTTGAATTTGATTATTTATTGAGTATTATCATGCACAACATATTCTGTTCATTCACAGGATTCAAAACATTACCTAGGAAAATAGTATTCTTCCCACTTTATATTATTTTCTTGCAATGATTATATATAAAAATATAAATTAAAGGAATATATCAATATTTTATAACTAAACTTGTTTTCTGTATTATGATGAATAATAACTCAAATTATTCATAATTTGAAAATAGTATATAATTTTTTATGACTTTTAAATTTTTATAAAGATAATTTTTTTATATTTGATTGTTGATTGGATGGATATTTGAAATACCAATGAACTGAATATTAAATTTTAAAATATAATTCAATTAATCAGCTCAATACTTTATAAGACTATTTTATTTAATAAATAAATTGGGATTTTAACTACACAAATTCAAGTGATTTAATAACAAATCGATCTATTGAAACCCCTAGATAATGCAATGGAAAGAAAAAGATAATCACCATAGGATTGAGATACTAAAACAGGGAAAGATATTATAGAATATAATTTAGAAATATCGGATGGTTGATGATATTGACATTACTACAAAAATTCAGGAGACATGTCATATGTTGATGAGCAGAAAAACTGGACAAAGGGTCAAACTCTCTTCAATTATAGACTTTGACCATTCATACCCAATTGCCCATCGCCCACGCCTATAACAACCTCTTGGAACTTGTTCCTTCCTTTGAAAAAAGAAATTAATTAAATCATAATAATAAAAGTTAAAAAACTACATTAAAAAATTAAATCATATGAAGTATGCTATTGACCCTTTATTAAAAAAGAAATTATTATTAAATTTTAAGAACTTACCATAAGGATGAAAAAATGTTACTCTTTTTAATTTTTAATATAATACTTATTTTATAATATAATTAATAATTAAATTATATGAAAATAGTAAGTATTATTATTAAGTGAGGTTGATTATATAAATTTTTAATATTATTATATTTTATTAACAACTAAATCTTTTATATTTATAATTATTTATAATTTTACTATTTTAAAAAAATTATTTTAAAATTATCAATATCCATATATTTACATATTAAACTATCACTTTGCCTTAATTTATAACATATGGGGAGAATAAATTTTTTATTCCAATTATAAGACATATTATTAAATTTTTATCCCTATATTTTTTTGTACTCTTTGTTAAATGTTAGTGTATATTATTTATTTTTGAAAGTATATATATTTAATAAGAAAAAAAATTAAAAACTTGATACATTTTGACATACGGTTAGTTAATAATTTTTTTTTTTAAATTTTGTTGAATCATGTTAAAAATAATTGATAATAAAAAGTTAAAAAGTAGAGTAGTACTCTATGGGATTAGAAAGCCCAATCCTCCCAAAAGTCATAAAAAGTGGGATCATCTCAAGCATTATATAATATTGCATTATCATTGTCGATTCATGCAAGGGAGCATATTATAATCTTAGTTTAATTTAATTTTCTATGGCCCCATCATCTTGTCTTGTCTTAATTTGTCCCCATCTCTCCTCTCTCTCTCTCTCTCTCTCTCTCTCTCTCTCTCCCCCTCACTTCTATGTAAGTTCCCTCTGCTTCAGTTTTCAGTCTTCACTTCAGATTACCAAATCCAACCCACACAGATAATATTGTTATTGTTCTTCACGATAATATTATTATTGTTCTTCACTTTCACCTTCAAACTTCAAATCTACCCCTTTCACCTCTCGAGTCTCAACCACACATCCTTATCACCTTCCTCTTCCTCCCTCCCTCTCTCTCTCTCTCACCCGCATTTAGTCAAACACCTCGCCTACATTCATTGTCCGCTTATACACACATATATACACACACAACTTCTTCTGGCCCTTCACATACTTCACCTACTCTATCTCTGTGCGATATCTCCCTCCCTCTATCTATCTATCTATCTATCAAATTTTCATATCTATCACTGTTGAACATATATGTGATTTCAGTTTTCAGAGATGAATGGGTATTCTAAGATCAATCCTAGTGGTAATACTCACAAGTTAAGATCTACAGATTTTCCTGATTTCTTCTCCTTCCCTGAGACCCCAAAGTACAACAGAAGCACAGGTATAATCACCAGAACAGAGGAGAGAGGCCAGATCGAGAAGGATAAGGCGGAGAAATCCTCACCTGAGAGAGCAGAAGAAGATGACGATGGGGAAGCTGCTGCTGTCGGCGAGCATCGAGATGGAGAGATATTCGGCGTGGTTCTGGGTCGGAGTGCGTCGGTTTCTTCATCGACGACGACCGGGGGTTTTCAGGGCACAATGAAGAGGGCGTTCTCAATGAGAAGGTCGTCGTCGGTGTCGGAGAGGTATTGCAGGATCCATGACCAGTACGTGGCATTAGCTCCACCGATCGGGGAGGATGATGAAGGTGAATCAAGCGGAGGAAGAAGATCGGTGATGAAGAAGAAGAAGCAGGGTGGAGGAGGAGGAGGAGGCAAGATCCTGAGAGCCTGTAAGCGCCTTCTTGGATTCTAAATTTATGGTTTGGATCAAGTATTTATGGAATTTTGTTAAGAAATTTGTGGGGATTCTGAAGACGAACTTTATACAGAATAAAATCTGAAAAGTGTTTTTTATGAAGGAACTGAGAGTGATATTTAGATTATGAATCCTCTTTTACTCACGAGAGATGTGGGCATTGCATTTTATCAAATCAAAATCTTCTTTTGTAATGATTCCACTCACAAATGCATTGCGGATATTCGTTTGTTTAATATATAGTATAACAAATGCATTGCGGATATTCGTTTGTTTAATATATAGTATACTAAAGGCTAAGCTAAGAAGACAACTGATGTTCTAACGCTAATTCAAGCGATAAGGGAAGGATGGGGTATGTGGGTAGAGGTCAATAGCATGAAATCATTGAATTTATAGGAGACAGGACCAGATGATTGAAAGAGAGAAACTTTACCCCTTTTACATTATTTAAATTTGTTATTATATGAAAGTAATGTTTATAGAATTTTATAGAAAGGAACATCATACTCCTCAGAACTGGATCCTATTAAAAGGTCCAAAGGAATACAATATAATTATTAATTAAATTAAAAGTTGATATATAAACATCATATGTTTTTTTATATGCTGGAAAAACATTAAACTAAACGAAAAACAAAAGAAGCCATCAGTCTCCCGTATCCAACTGCATGAAACGCCCAATAGCCCCAGGGTGCAGAATTTGCAAACCAACACCGTCAGGGCACTCTTCTCCAAAGCATCTGCCACCGAGTTGTCATCTGGAGGAATATAGCAGCACTGCACTCTCCAAGTCACGTTCCATCATTTCTTTAAGTTCCATTATCAGCGGAAAATCATCATGCAGATCCGATGGATCATTCCGGATGAGGGACGGCGCCTCCTGCGAATCATTTCTTTGAAATAACATTTCTCTAAAGCCATTATCCCATGCTCTCTTAAGCCCATTATTAAAATTCCCATAACCAGCAGTGAGTTCATCTCCGTTTTGTAGCCTAAGTTGAAAACCTTCAAAAACCCTACCGTGCTTGTCTTTGATAACACCACCACATTCAGCACTCTGGTTAAGGCCAGAGAACGCCCCATCGACTTCAATCGAACTCTCGAAACTAGTAGAGGGAAAGCTACCCACATTGTCAGCCATCCTATTTCCCTGAATGTTCACGTCAGTAAACTTGTTTTGAGCATTCAACGCACTACATAATATTGCAGTGGCTAGTGCATATATGCTGTTCATAACCGAAGCAGCATTCCATTTCGGTCACGCCTAAGAAGCCAGCATATGATAACAAATAGGCCCTTCCAATAGCAAGATTGCTTGTTGACTTTTCGTGACATATTAAGGTGAAACCAATCTGTTGTATTGTGGAAGGAAGGCTTAATGAGCGACTCCCACAATCTCTTGACATCCTCACAGTACCTAAAGAGCATAGAGGCCATCTTCAATATTCTATTTACATCAATCACACATACCAGTAGGGCGTGGAGATTTATACGATGCTTCATTTGATTTGTAATAAGTCGCTCTTGAAGTAAGGTCCACGCGAAAGTTTTACATCGTTGGGGAATTTTAAGCTTCCAAGTAACCTCCATCCATCTAACTGAAGTACTGTTGCAGTGGGGATTTAAAGAGCGGTAAGTGGAACGAACCGTGAAGACGCCACTCTTTTCCCATTTCCACCTTACACGCACATCTCCGTTACTATGTCGAACCTGTTGTATACCATCTGCACTTCCTTCCAATTCCTGTTAAATCCATTCCACCCATTTGAGCCAGGTTGACGACGATTAATTTGTGGCAGTAAGTCGTTACTGCAACCATATTTCCCTCGAATTACTCGAGCCCACAAAGTTTGACGATCATTCACAAGTCTCAAACTAAGCTTCCTCATAAAAACACGGTTCTGTTGTTTCATGTGCCTCATACCAAGGCCATCGAATCTCTTCTCACTACACACTTTGTCCTAAGAGACAAGATGCATCTTCCTTTTCTCATATGAAGAACCCCACAGGAAATCGTGGGCTCTTTTATCAATATTATCGCACGTGGGAGAGGGAATATTAGCCATTTGCATATAATAGGTTGGCAAGGCAGCAATGACAGGCTTAAATAGAGTGTCCCAACCAGCAAAAGATATACGCTAAGCATTCCAAGTAATTAGGGGTGTACATGATGCCTAGAAGTCCAATTCAGTCGCCTGAACCTAATAAAAATTGACCCTATCTAGCCCCAAAAAATTGGCCTAAGATATAAATGGGCTATTTCGGCCTAGGCCAAATGTCAGGTAGAATAGGGCACTGGGTAGGATATGTTGCACTGCCCATTTGGTCTAGTCTTATATATGATATATTTTTTTAACTAATTGTTTTGCAAATGCAAGTCGACCAGCTACCATTTTGTCCAGATATGAGTGAATATGCATTTAATTGTTTACATTACAAATTTCATAAGGCTTTTTTACAGATCTAGGCAAAATTCGTTGAAGTTTTCGCCACTCGTCATTTCAACTTCAACTCTTATAAATTGGAAATGCTTATCCGATGCTCTCTTCTTACATCATTGTCCATATCTGGGTGAATATGCATATGGGTAAATATACAATTTATATTATAAATTATAATTATTTATTTTTTTAGATGTTTTATCTTTATTAATATTAGAGAGATTGATAAGGCTCTGAGTTGATCCAATCTTACCCATACATACCCTTATAAGTACTTGATCTGTTTTGAACTTTGTCAAGGATTGATAGACTCCGAGTTGACTCAGTACTAGAGAAACACAACTTCATATATATATATATATATATATATGTTATACTAGATTTATGTTTTAAGAAATAACTGCATTATTTTATGCATGTTATGCACAGCTTATTAATAGTTCTATATAATTATCTATTCTTCAATCATGATATCAAGATGTGTTAATTAAATAGTACTTTCAGTATTAAATATAAAATATAATTTGGATCAGAGGAGTGATACTTTATGTTAGTTAAATTATAACTTATGAACCTTCTTTGATTGTGTGATTGAATAGTGATGTACATCAATTGTTTTTCTTTCATATTATATATAGTATAATGAACGAATTAAAATTTATATATTTTATAAATAGTGAGGCGTATTATAAATTTTATATTATATTAATTATTATATTTATTTTTAAATAAACAAAATATTATATATATAAATAATTTATTTACATGTTTATTTTTTAAAAAAAATTGTAAAATAGTAATAAAACAATCATAGAATATACCTACAGAAATAGTGGGAATACACATACACGGAGGAAAGGGACAGGGAAGAAGAGAGATTTTGGTGGGAAAAGTATAGAACTTTAAATCGAAAACGAACAATGGCGATAAAACAGCGAATGCCCGGCGGAGAAACCTGTGGCTGAAGCCTGGCTTCAAACCCTAAACCTATTTTCATCTCCGAAATTGGGGTATAATCAATCTATGTCCTCTTGCTGATTCTCCCTCTTCCTTTTCATTCCGGAAACCTTATCCTTATTCTTCCCTATTATATACTGCGCACCATACCATACATTTTCGCCCTCCTGTTATATCGTCTGTTTCCTTCTTTCTCTCTTACGAATTCTCATCTTTTCAATGTTAGGGTTATGGTAGAATTTGTCTAGATTCAGATAATCGGACTGGAAGGAAGACATTGAGGATCGAATTTCAATTTCAGATAATTTTTGCTCGTCGGTTTCGAAATTTGAATTAATTAGCAAGATTTTCGTTGATTGGTCATCTTCAGGCAGAAATTTATTAGGTGTTAACATAACTCGGTGGAACCTTGCATGTCTGCAGCTTTTTGTCTTTCCACGGTGTTTAGGAATCGGGTTCTGGGTTTTTGAAATCGTATTCGGGTAAAATGGCCGGAGAAAGTGGCGGTGTTGGTGCTGGTGATGACTCGGGAACATTGTCTCCGAAGAATAAAATTAAGTTCTTATGCAGCCATGGCGGGAAGATTCTTCCGAGAACCTGTGATGGTATGCTGAAGTACGTCGGCGGCGAGACACGTGTCATTGGCGTGCCTCGCGACATCACTTTCTCAGGTACTTATTGTTGGTCCTGTTCGTTTCCCTCGAAAACATCCTCGTGATAAATCATAATCGCCTTTGTCCCCAGTTGATTGTCATTACACAAGCTGTATGATCAATGGCTACTATGGATCAAAACACACTCATAGAATGACATAAAGGAGCAAAATTGTTTATGAATCTTTTTATACTAATTTTCTTTTCCTAATGCCATTATAACGGTAATTTAAAGTTAACATATCATTATTAAAAAATGGAGATTTGTATGTCCCATGTTAGCTTTAGAATTGATCACTCAACTAGGTATCATTGTTATCATTAGTGTTAATGATAAAAGGGATTTATTAAAATCAGTATAACTTACAGCATTAGCCATTATTTTCCCTAAAGTTACTTTTATCCTGTGGTTGTTGAAGTAAGTGCTCGTCATTGCTAAAAAGTTGTTTCGCTTTTATCTCGAACATTTATAATTTGAAATAATTTTAATCTTCAAAAGTCAGTTTAATTTCAATAGTATTCTTACACGATTATGAACGTCTGAACAATGACACTATTTACCATATTGACCACATATTGTCAGTTGTTAAAGCTCTGAACTTAGAACATCATACTGTTGTTCGAGGGTGAGATTCTATGATGCTTTGAACCACGTTGAGAGGAAAAACCCCTAATTATACTAAAATCTGTTGGCTAATTGGGCAGCATATAGTACATGCAATACTAATATCATCACTAATTCTGTGTTTGACGAAACCTGAACTTATTAGGATGTAATTGCTTATGCATTGTGTGTCAACATTTCAGAGTTTATGAAGAAAGTTACTGCGCTAACTGACAGTGACATGGTCTTCAAGTACCAACTTGTCACTGAAGATCTAGATGCCTTGGTCACAGTGAGATCGGATGCAGATCTCCAGTACATGTTTCATGAGCATGATCGCCATGGAAGCGGAGCTCCAATGCTTCGAGCTTTTCTGTTTCCTTCCAAACCAATTGTACTAGAGAACCAGTCATCTGTCTCTGAACCACACGCGTCGGAGCAGCGTTATATCGATGCCATCAATGGCATCATCCACATCCACCCTAGAGGAAGACCTTGTCCTATCAGAGTTGTCTCCTCAGCTTGTTCTTCCCCCAAAAAATCAGATTCCCCAGATGGATATTCTGTGGATGTAAACCCTGAATCATCATTCTTTATCAGCAATCCGAGGTTATCGATGCACAGAGTGCGAAGTTCTCCAAGCTTCAGCAGCCTCACCGCCCTCCAAGGCAGCCTCAGTAGTCCCAAGTATGAACAAAGCTGTCATCACCACCACCACCACCCTCCCCATGGCAATCCTTTTGCTAGACTGTCATCAGATCCACAAGTTGGGTTTGGGTTCGGAAGGCCCCAACCAGTTTTGTCATTGTCAACGCAAGATAGTGGTAGGAGTAATGGCTTTAACCAGTATTACTCACCGACCCGAAGCAACTGTAACAAAGTGAATCCAGGTTGCCCCAAGAGTGGAGGACACATCGATGAATCTTATCCACTTTCTGGACATCTTAGGTTTGAGAGATCCAATAGTGCTCCTCGCTCTCCAAGTCCTATATGGGAATAGTGAAATCTCAAGTTTCTGCTGGAAACTCGACTGTATTTATATTTTTGAATAGTACTTTATGTAAAGCTTTTATATGGTGTCGATATTCATCCATTGATTTTCTTTTCCTTTTTTTCCCCTTTTTGGGTGAGGTTTTCAGAGGTAGAAGGTTGCACTTAAACTAATTCTTCTGTATCACTCACATGAAACACTGCAATCGGCATAATTTTTGCGAGTATTGCCGAGGGTAAAATGAAGGTTTTGTGATTTGTTTCTTGTCCAAATATGCAAATTCAACATCTGTGGGTTTGAATTTCAAATTGTTCGTAGATTCCTCGTGGAAGACTTTAGGCGCATCATGGAGGACGCGAATTTCACCCATAGTGTTATTGTGAGAACTTTAATAAACGATCTGTAAACTCTTTTTAAACACTAAAACTATATTCTAGTCTTAATAGGAAATTGTGTCAAATTTATCTATTTTTTTATATAAAAAAATAATAAAAAGGAAATATAGAAAAAATGACAATTATGTTTTCAGCTGAAGTTGATAAAAAAGTATATACTACAAATTATGCCAAACTTAGTTAATGACTGCATTGAGAAGTGTTGCTACTTTTCAGGTCAGAGAATGAACAGAAACAAGATAAGAATGTGAAACTTCGACGGTGACATGGAATTGAGTACAAAGCCGCAGGCGGGTTTGACAGGGGATCTCGATGAATGCAAACAGAGGACGCAAGGAGATTCATCTTGACAAAAGGAACGGAGGTTTGGGGTTTAAAGTGTGAAACTTCGACGGTGACATGGAATTGGGTACAAAGCCGCACGCGGGTTTGACAGGGGATCTCGATGAAGACAAACAGAGAACGCAAGGAGGTTCATCTTGACAAAAGGAACGGAGGTTTGGGGTTTAAAGATTTAGCAAAACAAAAAGCCTTCAATTTTAAGCTTGAAAAATGAAAACTTCCAATGGAGCTGAAAGCCTAAAGAACAAGTGGAAGAAAGGTGGAAACAAGCAGTAAAATAGATTAAACAAGTGGAACAACGGAAGATAGATGGAAACTATAAATAATGAAGACAATGCACCACAAATTAACGTGTCATGCGCAAGATTTATTCAAATGTAAATTACAAAACTACATCTCGAGCCAACATATTCTCCCATGATAGCAGATGCCATAACCTTTCATATTTATACTACTTTTCAAGTCTGAAAATGTGTCTCCAAAAAATCCATTCACCATATTTATGATCTTATATGACTAGATTTCCCCACTACACAGGCTTCAATGAACATCTATAAAATCCCTGTGTAACTGTAACTAGAACATTCATCCCCTCTTCATTGACAAAAAATCACTACTTATAATTTTTTTTAAAAAAACTAACATCATTTAACGTTATAAAAAAAGGAGCACCAGAAAATCTCTCAAAACTCATCTAAGAGTCGGTGAAGTCTGCATCAATAACATCTCCCTCGGGTCCCTTGCCTTTTGGTTCTGTGGGGCCAGACTCACCACCAGGGGGTGAAGGACCCGCTCCACCTGCAGCTCCTGGCTGGTTGTACAGGGACTGACCAAGCTGCATAACTTCTTGGTTGAGGGCAGCCATAGCATCCTTCATGCCTTGGGTTGAACCGCCTGAAATCACGTCTTTGAGCTCCGCTAGTTTAGCTTCAACCTTCTCTTTTACAGCGCCTGGAACCTTGTCTCCCAACTCCTTCAACTGCTTCTCAGTCTGGTAGACAACAGAATCTGCCTGGTTCTTTGTGTCAATAGCGTCCCTCTTCTCTTTGTCCTCCTGTGCAAACCTTTCTGCCTCCTTCACCATCCTATCTACCTGCAATTCATTCACAAGATCATTGTGAGCATCATTTGAGCTCAATTTTAAAGATTCAATTATGATGTACTAAGTAGAAGTCCATGATTGTCATTTTCAGCTACCTCATCATTAGGCAAGGTGCTAGCACCAGTAATGGTAATATCTTGTTTCTTCCCTGTACCCTTGTCAACAGCAGTGACTGAGAGAATGCCGTTGGCATCAATGTCGAATTTCACCTCAATCTGAGGAACCCCACGTGGAGCAGGAGGGATACCATCCAACCGGAAGCTACCAAGAGATTTGTTGTCTCTAACAAATTCTCTCTCACCCTGCAGGACATTGATCTCTACACTTGTTTGTCCATCAGCAGCTGTTGAGAAGACCTCTGACTTTGACGTAGGAAGAGTTGTGTTTCGAGGGATAATTTTAGTCATGACACCACCTAGAGTTTCCAGACCCAAGGACAAGGGAGAAACATCCAATAGCACAATGTCACTAACATCTCCAGCCAAGACACCAGCCTAAAATAAATCCAAAGGTCATTAACACAATAGTCAATAAACATAACGTACTGTCAACAGAGCACTCAATTCTGACTTTAGGTCTCAAAGGAGAGTAACATAAGCCAATAAGTTAATCCCACATTTTAGTCAATGAAGATTGCTAACATATTCTTAAGGAATACTACAAAAAAAAAAAGAAAGATGAATTGAATAATTACTAATTAGCAATCGAAGCAGCTAAAACACAAAACCCACCTGGACTGCAGCTCCAAGAGCAACCACTTCATCAGGGTTGACCGTGACATTTGGGTCCTTGCCAGTCATCTTCTTCACAAGTTCTTGAACAGAAGGTATACGTGTTGAACCCCCCACCAATATCACCTCATCAATATCATTAAATGAGAGTTTTGCATCCCTCAGTGAATTTTCAACTGGTTTCCTGAGCCTGAGAGACAATTAATTCAATAATTACACATGATAAGTTCCTTTAGTCTTGAGGAAAGCCACAATGAATGCAAAATTTTATCATCTAAAAAACCAATTACATTTCTTTCCAACTAAAAAAAACTCCAATTTAGGGGGGTAAACAGAAAAATGAATTCCACTGTTCGTTACCTATCAAGAAGATCTGAACATAATTCCTCAAATTTAGCCCTTGTAAGGGTGGTCTCAATATGCTTAGGTCCATCAGCTGTGGCGGTTATGAATGGCAAACTGAAAATTCACACACAAACACCGTCATTTGGGTAAAATATCACAAGAACACAAACAAGACCACTGACTGCCATATAATGCTCAGGTAATACCTGATATTTGTTTGAGTCAATGATGACAGCTCCATTTTTGCTTTCTCAGCGGTCTCAGTGAGACGCTGAAGAGCTTGTTTGTCCTTCAAAAGATCTATGCCTTCATCTCTCTTGAAGTTCAAAGCCAGCCAATCAACAACTCTCTACAATCGAGATATAACAATAGTAAAACAGCCAGCTAAGACATCGATAAAAACAGTCACTCCCTACTAATGATGGAAAAACAAGAAAGGAATCCTACCTTATCAAAGTCATCACCACCCAAATGTGTATCTCCAGAGGTAGAAAGCACCTCAAACACTCCATCACCGACCTCAAGTACTATTAAGACGGCAAATACACATGCTAAGTCCATATGAAAAAAGCATAAAAAAGAGTGTGTGTGTGTGTGTGTGTGTGTGTGTGTGTGTATAAGTAATCTTTCAACACGGGTAAAGGTACGTGGACACGCTCATGTTACCTGAGACATCAAATGTACCACCTCCAAGGTCAAATACCAAGATTGTTTCATTGTTCTTCTTTTCAAAACCATATGCCAAAGAAGCTGCAGTCGGTTCATTGATGATACGGAGAACTTCTAATCCAGCAATACGACCGGCATCCTTTGTTGCAGTCCTTTGGGAATCATTGAAGTATGCAGGCACTGTTACTACTGCTTTAGTCACTTTATCATTCAAAAACTTAGAAGCATCATCCACAAGCTTTCTCAAAACCTATATCAGAAGGAAAGAAATTATTATAAACACAATTCATGCTCAACTATCAAACTATCGAGTGAGAACCACCAGGAGATAAAATTAACAGACCAAACCGTTTAATCGCCACAGGAAAGTTCGACAGCTCAGTATAGCTAATCAAAAAGTTTATAAAATTCAACCCTTCAGGAAACGGGACCAGCATGTATACAGAACAAGCCAGAAGCTCTAGCATACAGTAAGGTTTATACCTGAGCAGAGATTTCTTCAGCAGCAAACTGCTTTCCAATAGCGGGGCACTCAAGTTTCACATTTCCGTTGTCATCCCTCATCACTCTGTATGAGACTTGCTTCGATTCTTCGTCCACTTCGGACATCTTCCTACCAATGAACCTCTTCACCGAGAAGAAAGTGTTCTCAGGGTTTACCACAGCCTGGCGTTTTGCAATCTGACCCACAAGCCTGTCTCCATTCTTGGTATACGCCACCACAGACGGCGTCGTTCTTTGACCCTCGGCGTTGGTTATAATTGTAGGCTTTCCACCTTCCATGGCAGCCACAGCTGAGTTAGTCGTCCCCAGATCAATACCCACCACTTTCTCATTCACAACTCTCACTGGTCCCACACTACACCTCCTCCTGGTATTACTCTTTAGCTTCAGAAATGCAGCATGAGGGAACTCTAAATGAGATGAACTACCTACCCTCTGCCCCAAAAATACAGTTCTGGAATGAGAAGAATTTGGCTTCTTCAGTGAACCGGCAAATGATGGAGTACCAAGACCGTGTATTTGGGCACTAGAACAAGCCATAGTGATGGAATTCGAGTAATACTTGAACAAATTTCAGGAACCTAATAGTTCAATGCCCAATAGCTCGGGCAATAAATAGGGACCGACGGTGAAGGGTTGCAGAGAGAAAGAGAGCGGATAAGAGAGGACGGAAAAACCCTAATCCGAGAAGGAGCAATGAGAAGCTAAGGGATTGGGAAGAAGATAGACTGGGAGGGCGATTTTATGCTGTGACACGTGGAAGGTTCTAGAATGATCTTGAAGTGACCGTTAGATTATTAGAGGCCAGAATCTGTCTTGATTTCTGGCCGTTGGATTGCAACATGAAGGTGGCGGCTGACGAGAAAATCGATGCAGCTAAAAAAATGCGACCTTACGGAAAATGGGGAATGATAAAATAATAAACTTCCGTGAGGAAGATATGTACTTGTATGGTTTAGAATATAAGATATTTTGCGGATCTTGTGGAATTGTTTGTTAATGTTGTTTCATTTAAAATACTTTAACTAATTATTTAATAATTGAGATTAGATTTTAAGAAGTTTCCTTGTGTAATAAAATGTTTAATTATCTACTTCCTATAATTCATTCAAATAAATTTTAAGTTTATAATATTCAATAATATAATTTAATTATATTAAAAAAATTAATTAATATAATATATATTTTTAAAATATTTTAATCATATTCTTTAATTCTTATTTTTATTTTTTTAATTATTATTAAAAAAATATTAATATGAGTAATTTAAAAAAATAATAAATAAAATTTATTTTTAATTATATTCTATATTAATATTATGTATTTACAAGTATTGGAGGATTGGGGACATTTTATTAAGTTTATCTAAAAGAGCACCTGATATTTCTCCATACAAATCACTTTTAAGCATCTCCTTGGTGAAGCAATATTAGTCAGCATTGTTCGTAATTTAGCTTGATCTCCTAACATTTTCTCAATGACATTTTGTCAATGGTGCTTTATCTCTTTGCTGCAGGTTATTTCTGAGGAAGGGCTCTCCAACCAATGAATCTGCTCAACAGCTCGGTAAGCTCAATCGTAAGCCTCTTGCAGATCGGTTCCTTTGGCGGTCACAACAAGAACACGGCCACTGGTGGCCATAAATCTGCCCTCTGAATCATAACCGTTCCTGCATGAAAGATCTTAACTTGAGGATCAACAACATCAGCTTCTTCAAGGTTTTGAATCAGAGTTGATTTCTCATAGGCTCCAGGATACCCCTTACTTGCCATTACCACAACCATGGCAGAATCTGGAGACCAGTTCAATACTCCTCTTAGCTCTCCTCTGCTTGCTGCAAGCAGAACTTGTGCTAAATCAGACTCCAACCTCACCATCAGAACCTGTTCAAACAAAACTGAGTTCCCAATATGACTCCATGGTATATATATTCCTGAGTGTTGAGATTATGATAAATGGGAAATGAATTTGCTGCAATCAAGCCCTAATTGTAACAATTAATACAGATTTGTTTTGATTCTAAATATCAAATTTTTTCATTAACTCTCCCTAAATGATTAAAATAGATATTTTAAAAAAATGATAGATTTTTTATAAATAATTAACCTAATAAATTTATTTAATCTCTTCGTATTAGTTATTTAGTGCTGGAGAGAGTATTAGTTAGCTGACTTGGGCACTCTGGGTCGCCACTCGCCAAAGCGCACATTATATTCTATTAGCCTAGGCAAGCCAGACTTGTTTTCTATCATGAGCCCAGCATACAAAACGCCAACAACTTGCAACCTTCTGCTGCCATTCCTTTTACAGTAGGCATAAATAATAGAATCCATTACTATAGACTGAGGCTGTTTAGTTAGTATAGGGGCTGGAGAGTATGCGCCCATACCACCAGTATTAGGACCAGTGTCGCCATCACCAACTCGTTTATGGTCTTGAGCAGATTCCAATGGGATTGCATTTTCACAAAAAATGAACCTCTTCACCTTCTAGAAATTCCTCGATAATGCCACGAGAACCGGCAGAACCGAAAGTACCATTCACCAGCATTGAATCAACAGCCTCGTACGCTTCTTCCAGTGTCATGGCAACTGTAACTCCTTTTCCAGCAGCCAGTCCATCTGCTTTGACAACAACGGGTGCTCCTTGCTCTTGAATATATTGCTTTGCAGCAGAGGGGTCTGTAAATGTCTTGTACTGCATTCATTAATTCAGGATTAGTCGCAAGTGATAAGTTTCTTCAACATGACATATAACAAACATAAGCCACTCGTTCCCTACTATAAGTCATTCTAAAACTAAGGAAAACCTTAAAACTCATTACTCTATCTAAAACTTCAATAAATTTTCCACTTTGCCCTTATAAATATTTATGCGAGGACATACACTAACATTTAATGAGGGGTAAAAAGGAAAACTAGTGACATGCCTTATAATTAGGACTATATGCCTTATAAATGGGACCCAAAGTGGTATTCAAATAGGACAAGGGCTAAATGTCATGCATGTTTAGTTCAAGAGAAAAAAGGCAAAAGGAGGACTAGTTATCAATCTAATTGATGAGATTCTGAATGAGCATACACCTTGGCAGTTGGAATTTTATACTTGTCACGCAAATGCTTCATGAAATTTTTTGAACCTTCCAAAGCAGCAGCCTCATAGGGATTTCTGCCTTAACCAAATCGTTTACAAGACCTGAAACAAGTGGAGCTTCAGGTCCCACAACAACTAGTCCCTACACCCCGTTCACGACAGAATGAGACTACTGCTGCTCTATCGGAAATATCAAGGTCTGAAAAACATGTGGCATTCACTGAATTGGAAATTCCTGCATGGCCTGGGGCACAAAATACACCATCACAAGATGGTGATCGTTGCCAGGCATAGCAGAGTGCGTGTTCACGTCCACCTCCACCAATGACCAGAGCAATAACCCTTTCCTCTTTGTCATGAACAAAATAAGATACTCCTCCAGACCCAAATAGAAGACCTTATAGTACAATTTATACTAGAAAATAGGTCATATATTTAGAAATGGAGCAGTAAATCAATAAATGACAGAAGTGAGAAGGCAATACATATAATGGTAATCTTACGACATAAACAAAGAACATAAAAGAAAAAGAGGTCCCAATTATAGAAAATGTCCGTACTTGTACTGGCAATAGGAAGATGACCTGCAATGTATTTTTAAATATAAAATACATTTGCATTCCCTTTCAAATCTCTGTTTTTACATATAAAATTAGTTCTCCCTATGATTTTAATGACCATTATACTTGACAAGGAGTGAATTTGAAAGTGGTCTAACGCGGAGTATTGATTGAAGTTTGCATTAATCAACTGAGTTTATTGTTGTGCATAGTGGTTTGTGACTACTCCATACGCAGCTTGCAAGGACATAAAAAAAAAATTCCATTTTTCCATTCTCAGTGACAAACTTGCATCATATTGGAATCTCAGTTCCTACTAGATCAGTTACTAGGTGATGATTGAGAGTAAATATATATTTGAATTCTCTTTAAAGGTCCTCTGGCTTCAAACTAGAACAAAGTTTCTTTAGTTACATGAAGCTGCTAAAGTATATATAAATACTAACTCCAATCTTAATTATAAGAGCCAATTGACATTTTTTAGATATATCTAAAAAACTAAATAAATTAATTAATTACAAAATAATATAATAGATAATTGATTTATTTAGGTAGATTGAAGAGTACATAATAGGAATTTATTTTAAAGGGTTGAATCTAATCATAATTAATTAATTTATTTTACTTCTTAGATCTATCTAAAAAAGTCAAATAGCTCTTATATTTAGGATCGGAAGAAGTAATAATAAGGCTCTCTCATGTTTCAACTTGTTTTGGACTTCTTGAAAGCCTAATATTTGGTAATGGATGTACAGGGAATGACGAAGCAACTTGAAGAGCAAGCACATAAAGTTGCTGCGAAGTTGGATATGGATATGAGAAGGATTGTTGCTTCTAAGTCAACTGGTGTGACTTTGTTTGAAGAGCTTGGCTTGTACTACATCGGTCTTGTTGATGGCCATAACATGAAAGACCTTGTACACATCATGAACAAGCTTAAGACTATGCCACCTATAGGACCTGTTATCATTTACACCATCACTGAGAAAGGAAAGGGCTATCTCCCAGCTGAAATTGCTCCCGACGAAATGCACGGTACTATAACTAGAAGGGAAAGTGCTATCTCTTAGCTGAAGAGCTTGGGTTGTACTATATTGGTCCTGTACAATGATCATCGTACTTTGTTTGAAGTTGATTCTGCATAAAAAACACAACCCCACCATATTTATTACTTGTACAATGATCATCATAACAATATCAAAAACAAAAGAGGATATAGTAGTAGATTAAACTAGTAATAATATATAGGTACCGTGCATTTTGTCAGGAGCAATTTCAGCTGGGCAATAGCCCTTTCCTTTCTCAGTGATGGTATGAAAGAGAACAGGTCCAATAGGTGGCAATCTTGAGCTTGTTCATGATGTGTACAAGGTCTTCCATGTTATGGCAATCAACAGGACCAATGTAGTACCGCCCAAACTCTTCAAACAAAGTCACACCAGTTGTCTTAGAAGTAAAAATCCCTCTCATATATGTATCCACTTCGTAGCAACCTCATGTGTCTACTCTCCAAGTTGCTTCATCATCCCTTGTGCATCCATTACCAAATATCAGGTTTTTAAGAAGTGCTAAACAAGTTGATACATGAGAGAGCTTTATTATTATTATTTATTACATACTTCAGCAACTTCACGTAACTGAAGAAACTTTGTATTGCTTTGAAGCCTAAGTACCTCTAAAGAGAATGCAAATGTATTTTTGCTCTCAATCATCACCTAGTGACTGATCTAGTAAAAAAATGAGATTCCTATATGATGGCGGTTTGTCACTGAGAATAGAAAAACGGAACTTTATATGTCCCAGCAAATTGCGTATGGAGTAGTCATAAACCTTATGCACAACACTAAACCCAGTTGATTAATGCAAACTTCAATCAGTACTCTGCCTTAGACCACTTTCAAATTCACTCCCTGTCAAGTATGTAATGGTTGTCAAAATCATATGGAGAACTAATTTTATAAACAGAGACTAGAAAGAAACAAACCTGGAAATGGGTTTTGGGTGGAGGATGAAACTATGGAATACATAGACAATGAAAAATTTAAAGGTTGAGTTACTGCAAAGCTTACCAGAATCACTTTGCCTATCAGCGCCAACATAGTCTGACGGTTCTTATGCATTAGTAGAACAATTGCAAACACTGTGAAATGACCGAAAGCCCACTAAAATGGCGTTTATCCCAAAAAAGATTGTGATTGGTAAAGCTAAAACTCAAGGGCTCAGCAAAGAGAGCCCAAGCTGAAGACTTTTGAAGAATACCAGATTGTCTGAACCCAAATGGCTTAGACCCTCAATGGAGAGTACGTCCATGAAGATTAAAAGAGGCCCCAACATTGAAGATGGTGCAAGACATTATACTCCCTGTTCCAAAATTGGGCGGCTTTGAATCAACAGATCAATCATAAACCTTAATGGTTACTCCTAAAGCATCGAGCACTGTAAGGATTCTCATATATGCAAAAGTTTTAGCGGTAACACCCATTCAATCAATTTAACAAACACCTTAAGACAAATAGCACAGGAAAGTACATTCCTTGGTAGGTGGGTGTTATACTACAAGGATCATTATGTGTTCTCAGTAATAAAGATTGTTATCTAATTCATTCATTTCGCAAATTTCAAATACCTAAAGCAAGCCAAACCGATACACCACTCAGTTCAAATCATTTAGAAAGAAATGAAAATAACATACTTGTTCAAACAAAGTAAGCGACTGCGGCCAGCTGAGACTGGCGACGTCGCCTCCGCTGAAACGACAAAGAGAAAGAAACTTAAGTTAACAGATGAACACAGAAACTACTTATAAGGAAATGCAAGCACACTGTATAGTTCGATCGCCACAGGTTTTGATTGAGTGAAATTTTGAGAAAAGGTGACGCGTTAGGATTTGTTACTTGATTTGCGCATCTAAAGGCGGGAATTATATTCTATTCCTTTCATATTGTTTCATGGAACAAAACGGTTATAAAATGCAGATGATCATTGGGAAAGTAATTAGTAGTAATAAACTGGTATTAATGATGATTAGGAAACAGAATATTCGATGTTCAGCTGGAATGTAAAAGGACCACAACCAAAAGGGAAGAAAATAGTATGGAAAATCTTATTATTAGTGAAATTCTATTCTAATCATTATCATATATCAACTGTTACTCAAGAGTCAGTGCTTGATGGACTAAAATGAACGTGTTTAAGAAATTATTTATCTGATAAAACTGAGATAATCAGATGTTTAATTGAATAAAACAAATTTCGATGGAGCCAACTTAAATTTATGTAACAAAATCATATACTAATATTAAATTAAATAAATAAGATAATTGGGATGTCATGAAATATGTTGGAAATTATGAGCCCTTTCTCCATTAGTAATTTAAAACGAGTACAATTCCTAAAAACTCTTCTAATAAATAAATTTATAAATATTTTTTAATCCTTAAAATTATACTCTAATTTTAATTAAAAAAAACTAATACTGAACCTACATAAATTTTTTTACACTAAAAAAATATTAGATTAAAAATATTTATTAAATTAATTAATATAATATATATTTTTTAAAATAATATTTTTTTAACTTCTTCTTTCTCTTTCTTTCTCTTATTTAATTATTATTAAACAAATATTAATAAAAATAATATAATAAATAAATTTTTTATTTAAAATTAAAATTAATTTTTCAATTACGTTAAATGAGGAATAATAAATATCTATAAATAAGAATTAAGTTACAAGAATAATGGAATAGGGATCATACAGTAAGAGTTACTTAAGGCATCGTAAATAACAATTTCATTACTTTTTAAAAAGCTTAACAAAGCAACCGCTGGCTCGGAAGATTGGTCAAAGAAAAGCGCAAGATTAACGTACAAGCAAGACAAGTCAGAAAACAAAGAACGGGTCACATCTTCAAAACGCTCATCATGTTTCCCTAAACCACTGGCCAAAAAACAAAAAACAGGAACAGAAGTGCAAGGAAAATATAACAACATGCACTATATGAATCCTTATGTCTGCTATATTACTAAAATCATCATTGGTGTGTGTGAAAAATATACAAGAAAACGTGGTCTCTTGAACAAGAATAGAAAAACCCCATCCCCATGGCCAAGGAATTGGAAAACTGTAATTTTCCACTCAGAACTCTTTATGTGGCACTCTCACAGATGCACTGGATACTTTACAGCCTGCTAACAATTGACAAGTGGGAGGAGGGAGGGAGGGAATGGCAATAGTTGCTAGGTGTGCAAAGCCATAAATAAGTTCTGCTTACGAGCATGCTCTGGAATAAGCCGATTGATGACGTCTTGCGGTATGCCGGAGAGCTCTGCCAGCACAAACACCAAATGAAGAACAGGAAAAAAAATAGTAAACTCATGAATGTTGCAAGCAATTTCTAATGAGTTAATATCAATGTTAGTCCTCTGATCAAATTTTGGTTTTAATCTAGTAGTTTCATAACTGTCTGGATGTTTACCAACATTTTGATTTCAATAATGTTGTTAAACATCTATGTGCTAATGAAACTATATAGACTAAAAATCACGATTTGAAACAATAGGGATCAAAATCAAAATTCAATTAAACTACAAGGAGTGACAATGGTATTAACCCTTCTAATATTGTCATTCTGCATAACTTTTCCCAAGTACTTCGAGTACAATATTAGACCGTACTGATCAATCCGGCAGTGATTGAGCTTACCTGCAGCTTTAAAATTAAAAAGAGGAGGAAGCGGCCGGCCACTAGGAAGGCGGGTGTTTGGATCCCTCAATTCATCAAAGAAAGGATGAATGCAAGCTTCCAACTGCAATACAATACAATGGGGAGTATCAACTCTTATAATAATATTTCCAAGGCCACAGGAGGGAAGAAGAGAATAACAACATGGAAAGGCTAAACTTACAGCAGTGCAACGCAGATTGGGAGAATACTGAAAGAACCGACACACAAGGTCCACCGCTTCAGGGGGTAACCGCTTCTGAAAGACCTGTCAGATTAGAAAGATATCAGAGTAACTTCCTCATCCAAGTGAAGCTTCCTTTAAAGCAACGCATATTAAGACATGCACAAAAGATATGCCAAGACTTCATATGTAAATACATCAAAGAAAGTAACTGATAACAATATTGACTCAACAAAGACGTTTAAGCCATTGTGCAACTGCAATCACTTTACAACAATGCAACCTCTAACAAGTCTGTCAACTTAAACACAAAGTGTTCCATCTTGACATATTTGGAGTGGGAAGTGTCTTTAAGACCCAATATCTCTACTAACCTGGTCACGGGTCCCTTTTGATAAAAATTCAATATAAATTCAAGCCCATGCCAAATCATGTAAATCTGCTGTTTGGAAGACAACAAATACTCAACAAGGATATCAGCTTACTTTTTGGTCGTGTTTACTGAACTTATTCCCCACTATGAGATGACATTATAGCGCAGCCATAATAGTTTAATCCTATTCAAGCATGCTTATTTAACGGGAACTAATAGCCTTACCAATTTAACCGCCACAGCTTGTTCTTGTTATATACTACTTCGTATTTCTCTAATTAACAATAACTCCAGAAAAAAACTGAGTTGGTAGGCTATGGGGATTAAACATTAGCAAGGTTTATGCTTCCCTGTTCCCATTTATCCGATGAGTGATGACCATTAATTAACCACTTCCCACATTTCCGCCACAGAACAAACAAATTGAATACGATATGGTTAGCAAGAACCAAGATCCAGACAGATTTTCACCATACCTCAGGAATGAAGTATTGAAGCTTTAACAATTACTTGTTAAAAGTTAACACTTGGAAAAGCATGCATGATGCCATCAAATGAAACAACAAAAAAATATGTTGTTAAAGAGCTACATAGTACAAGCTCAAATAATATTCAGCTCATCTAGGAAAAGAACTAGCATGAAAAGTTCTTATTTAAATATTGAATATTGAATGCAGAGAGTATTCATAGTAAATTATAGGATATGTAAGATACGGGGGGAGATGATACCTTGTGCCATGGATGAGGTTTAATCTGTGGAAACTTAAATTCAGTATAATTTGGGTTCATGCATTTTATCTCTTCTCTGGTTGGAGTTCCCAAAACCTGAAAGGAATTATCCAGTTAAATTATTTGTTGTAGGGGCAACTTTGAGTCACGGTAAACTAAGTAATTGCTAATACCAAAAGAACAATAACAAACCCTTATCAAGGCAGTTTTTATTTCGCTTTATTTTACTACAGCTAGCTCAAAGCACAAAGAGATAACCAAGAATAAGATGCATCTTCAGATACAACAGTGGAAATAAATTAAGAGCAAACAAACAAAATTCTCCTTTCCAACTTTTATGTAGAGAAAACATCAAGATCCCCAGAACCGATACCATTTCCTGATAATTCAAACTAAAATTCTGTACTTTAGAGTCTAAGCTATAGATAATTAACAATTTGTTGAATCAACTATTAGTCTATGATACAACTATAGGATAGTCAAACCCACCTCTTTTATATGGTTAATTGAAGAAAAATAACCCTCACCTTAATGATTTCGACAAGTTGGTCAACTCCACTTTCTCCAGGAAACAAAGGCTGGAAAACAAGTTGAATTTTGAAGAAAAGAAGGTCAAAAGATCAAATGAAAACAAAATAACACACACATATTTATTCAAGCATCAAATTACCTGTCCAAGAAGTAATTCAGCCATTACACATCCAGTTGACCATATATCTATAGCGGTTGTATACTCAGTGGCACCAAAAATAAGTTCTGGAGCACGATAATATCTTGAACAGATGTAAGAAACATTCGGCTCTCCTTTCACCTGACGAAATAAAATATGAATAAAATTTAAGCTGAAAAACAAAAGGCTTCCATCAACCATCAGCATTCACTAGCGTGGGCTTAACGTCTTACCAACACTTTTGCGCTTCCAAAATCACAAAGTTTCAGCTGATGAGTATGTGGATTCACCTGATATGAGCAACATACATTTGACTATAAGTTGTGGGCAAAAAAGGACATAACTGCGGCCAACTCAAGTATTAAAAAGTTGTGTATATGCACAGTTTCAACCATCTTTTCTCTAGATGACACAAAATAAATTCATAATCATTTCAAGAAGACAATGAGGAGAAGGTTCCTAAACAATGTGCCAAAAGGATACCCCTTCTAAGTAAAGTTCCATCTAATTCTCTCTTCCGATCACTTAGCAGAGCAACAAAGGAATAAATTTTCTACTTGGTTTCAACATCTGGGTGACGGAAGAACACAGCATGTTTAATTCATTCAGAAATATCATACATTCAGCAGGTCAGAGCTGTATAGTGGTGATCCCCACCCCAGGACATCTTAGCACTGTTCCTTTCCTTCAATCACTTACATTAGCATGGCACAGATACTAGAACAAAAATATTGAGACATCTCTCAGCCATCAGCCCCAACAAATTCGGTTGTTAAACTTAGAAAGATTTACCATGAGCAATTCTCAGAATGACTGTTCTTTAGGATCCAATAGATTATTAAATATGGTACGAGTTAAAAGGAAAATCCTATGTATCTGTTTCATTAAGAATGACCCTAGAACAACACCGCCAGAGCAGGAAGAATTAAAGGCATGAAAGTTACAGAATTCAAATAATCCAGCCACCATAACTTAAAATAAGAAAAATGTGAAACAAGATTAGTGATATTCATAAAAATATGACATAGATAATTGAAATGGTTGTAAAATGTAAACCCAGGATTATGAAACCATTCATTATAAGATAAACTTCAGGGGAAAAAAGTTCAAAGACATCACCAACTGATAAATCTAGAGTGAAAAATCTTTAAAGACAAAGAAATCATTTTTTTCCCACACATAAGTGCAGATGCAGTCATCCAAACATTTCAACATAAAAGACCAAGACTTGAGTGGATGTCTCACAAGTAGATTCTGAGGTTTGATGTCACGATGGCAAATTCCAATGCAATTATGTATATATGCAAGAGCCCTGCAAATCTGCAACCAAGTTCAGGAGAAACGATAACATGAATAAGGCAAGAAAAAATTACTAGATTTGAAAATGTGCAGAACACATGATTGATTCTTGAATTTTTAGATTCTGCTCTCGTGAAAATATTTTCCAAATGCAAAATCTACGTCCACTATATTTTTTTTTATTTTTCAGAAACCTTTTTTTCTTCTCTTCCTTTCCTTTTTTTTTTAAAAAAAAGAAAAATTCCACACCCTTCCACGGACATAAATTACCACTATATGGATTCTCCAATGAAAATATTATTAGAATTGTTCAAATGAGGCCATCTAAGGCTAAGAAAATATGATAATAAATAAAAGATAGGGCTTAGAAGTTATTAGATAGCTTTTCATGGATGATTATATATATTGCAACAATATCCTCTCATAGTGTGTTATTTGTAATTCGGGGAGCAGGCGAGCGTCTTTCCCGACTGACCTCTATAAAAGCTAGGACCTACATACCTGGTAGGTGTAAAGCTTAACATATATTAAAGGCATTCGCTGGTTGATCCTGCTATAATTCCTTGCAATACGATTAACAGTTTCAGGAACATATTCAAGCACAAGATTCAAGTAAAGCTCCTCTTTGTGAGTCGTTGAAAAGAAATGATGCTTAAGGGCAACAACATTTGGATGATCCAGCATTTGCATAATCTGCAACTCCCTATTTTTGTAGCGCTTGTCCTGAAGAACCTTTTTAATGGCCACAATCTCTCCAGTTTCTCTGCATTTTGCCTGATAGAAGCGTTAAAAAAAATCAGAACATGGTAAATCAAAATCCTGCATTTTCAAAAATATGTGCTTCGCCTCACTTGGAAAACAACACCGAAAGAGCCTGTTCCAATCACGTGCTCCGCAATATAACTGACATTCTGTGAACTTAAAGAAAACAATAGTTAGGGAAGTTCTTATGGGTTAAACAGATTTGAATAACTGCAAGAGTTTTCATATTCCAAATAATTAAAAAAGAAAATCTTTTTACCTGCTTAGATTGACCATTTCGACCACCAATGCTGGTTCTTATCACATGTCCTGTTTCAGTACCCAAACCATCGATTATGTCAGGCTCGCTATCCTGCAAAATAGAAAATAGTGAAAACTCAAAAGTGAAGCAAAAACAAGAGCTGATCAAAAAAATTAAAAAGGCAGTAAATTTCAACTTCAGTGTGCTTTTGAAGCAGGTTCACTCACTGTACATGACTAGAAAACCTCTCTGCTGCCTAAAAGTGATAAATCACAATAGCAAATACGCATTTGGGAGGGGACCTAAACTCATTTTACGAGTTGAAATACTTGACAGAAATTTTGAAGAAACAAAAAACAAGTAAGGGCCAACCAATAGTTGAAACTTGAAAGAAACTCACTCTGTCCTCATCATGGTCCACCTTGTCCCTCAACCTCATCTCAAGCATCTCTCTCCCAAGCCAATCCAACGAACTAGATGACTCTCTGAAGCCATTAGCAGACCTGGAACTGCCGACCCCACCATTTCCAAGGCTTGCAGACGCCATGGCTGACTTACACAACTATCACTATTTGCTGCCTTCCGAATATTCTGCTCCGGTGCTTCCAAATTCCTCCCAGCAACTGTCAACCTACAAGAATTTATTAATAACACACTCAAAATGAGAAGATGAAAACATAAACTGTGATGTCCATAACAATTTAAAATACAAGTGGAAACTCCCAGAAAAAGTCAGTATAAAAAAACAAACACAAAAGCATGCAGTAAAGGAATATTAAATAAAATTTCAAAAAAGAGCAGCTTTTTTAAGATTGATCAGATCTAGCCTTTGAAACATTCAAACCGCAAATCAACCCCACTTAACATCAATAACAGCATAGATTAGACTAAATTCAATAAAAAAAACAAAAGTTCACACATAATATCTAAGTAAGGAAACACAAACTCACCTGCAAACTTTTCTGATCAATATCGAACCACTGCTCTTGCATTTTACCAAGCTTCCAGTTTCCAAATATGAATACTTTTTTTTTCTTCAAACGAAAAAACAGAGAGAGCCGATCGAAGAGAGTGAACTGCTTGCTCGCGATCCTACGAACCGATAGTTGTTTCTCTAGAATTTTTCTCGGCAAAAACTTTTGGTAGAGACACCCTGTTTCTCTGTGAACTGTTTCTCTTTTTATGTTTTAATTTTCTGATTATCGTTCTGATGCATATCCATTCCGTTTTCTATTCTCTCATACCAACTACACGTATTCGGGCATGTGGACAACGGACATTGTATTGTTATTATTATTATCAATAAAATCTAATAAACTCTATTATTTACTTCCCATATAATATATAAATCCCTTTTTTTCAAGGCTCAAATTAAATTATATATATATATTTTTATAGCACATAAACTCACGATTCACATATTAGTTGAACCTTGATCACAGGTCCGTTGGCTAATATAAATCATTTTAACTAATTCATTAAAATTAAAAAATAATATTAAATTTATTTGGTAAAATTTTTTAAATTAAAAAAATCTTTTGAAAGTGATTTAGATTGTGGATACGCTATATAAATTGCAATTTATAAATGTTTATTCACATTTGTTATTTTTATCCCATTTACTATGTAAATAAGTATTAATTACTATTCATTTTAACTTTTTATTCTTTTTCTATATGCTCTTTCTCTCATCTCACTTTTTTATATTATTTTTATTTAACTAAATATATAATTTCTCTTAATACTTAGAATATTTTATACCTCTCCCCTATTAAATATATTTTTTAATATTTAAAATTATATATTTTATAGAGATAAAATTACTTATCATTTTAATAGTAATTTTTTATTTTTTTGACCTATTTTCTCTTGCCTCCTTTCTGACAAATTTTCTCTCACCTACGGATTGCAGTGGAGTACAATTGTACATGGAAGTAAATGTCAAATACGATAACGATGTCACAAAATTTTTTATCAGAAATTTAAAAATATCTGAAGTCTCGTACTATTGCAGTTTGATATAACATATTAGAGACTCCGTGCAATTCTTAGAGTTGATAAATAAATTCCTATTTATAATTAATTTCATTTCATCCCCCGGCTGGCTTTACAAGAAAAGTATGAGACAACGGTATGAAAAATAAAATAATTAGATATTACCAAAAAAATAAGATAATGAGAAAATTATTTTTTAGAGTAAAATAGTTTTGATATCATACGCATTATTTGTGGCCCAAAGTCTATTGAAAGATTTTGTATCCATTTGTCTTTTTATGAGTCAAGATTACATATGATCAAGCCTTTGATTTTTTTTATTGATTTGTAATGATTTTATTAAAAAATTTAATTCAATATTCAACACTGTGGCATGCCACATGGCTCATTGGACAGAGAACAATCATGTAAAACAAACAAAAGAACGGGGTTATTGAGCAATTTAATAATCAACAAATTTATCATTTTTTTAATTTTTTTTCTCATGTAGAATCATTCTCTTTTTTGACCTAGCAATATAAATTTAAAAATTATAACAATAAAAAAAATTAAAATTCAAAGTTCATATTTTAGGATCATTGCATTATAAAATTTATCTTTATAGCCAATTTAGATATAATTTTAGAAAATAGTTTATTAAAAAAAATTTTAGATAACTTTTAAAAAATAGCTTTTGGATAAAATTTATGAAAAAAAAAAGGTAATTCTGAATAAATGAATATTTTGATAATTATTATCGGATTGACTTTTGGTATTGATAAATTATTAAAAATAGTATGATCTTATAAAAAAATATTCAATATCTTTTTTTTTCTTTCTCTCATATTCTCTCTTCTACCACCGACGGAGAAAGAAGACCAACGATGGAAGAGGATGATCAGCAATAGAAGAAGAAGACTAATAACAAAGGAAGATGACCTAAGATAGAGGAAGACTAGTGACAGTGGAAGACAACTAATGTTCACTAGCACTAGAGGTCCAAGATTAAGACTAACGACGGTGATCTCTGACCAAAGATTTGATGGCATAGGAAGAAAACAATGGCGACAAATGGCTCCAATGGTGACAACAGTAGTGGCAACAATATGATAGTGATAATTTAGAAGAGAAGGGAGGAGATAAAAGAGAAAATATATCAGAAAAATAAGAGTAAAATAATAATTAGGTAGTATATAAGTTATTTTACTATTTTAGAAGTTGTTCTTAATAGTTTATTTAAAATTATAATTTTAAACTATAATTTAGTCTAAAATTTCTTTTAAATAAATATTATTATTTATTTTAAAAAATTTTAAAATTAAAATTTAAAATCAGCCTCCTCTTAAAATTAAAATTTTACCCTTACTCAAACACGCAGTACATGACATAAAGCGAAGGAAATGAAATGCACTGAAGCACTTCTCGAGATATCATTAGCTCAAAAGTAATTAAATGAGATTACTATATTTGTCCACAATAATAATATATTAGATTAAAATTAAATTATTAAAAATTAAAATTAAAATTATAAACTTATTATATCTTAATATTAAAATTTAAAAAAAATTATTATCTTAAGAAAAACCCTTTTATAATATTTATCAAGCTATTAAAATTTTTATTAATATGATTATTTTAAAAATTATCCATTAGAGATAAGTTATGATAAAATTATATTTTTATCACGTGGTATAACCTTTATTAGAGTTCGATAATTAGTTTTTGTGCCACCAATTTAACTAGAGACATATCCCACCTATTTACTGAAAGGCTGCAATATCCCCACCTATTTATCGAGGGAGAATAAACCCATAGTCCGGTCATTTGCTCTGTAGATTTTGGCCTATCTATACCATTTGACTGGTTATCTTTTTGAATAGTTAGTTATCACTAACTCTTAAGTTCGGTCGGCGGGAATAAGACAGTTCAGTTGGATTAATATGAGGAATTTGGGTAAGTTATCCATTTAATTTTATTATGATAATATATTATTTTTATATATTGTACTTTATCATCTGTTCCACTTGACATCTCCTAGCACATATTAGTATGCATGATGAATAGAAATGTTAGTTATTGAAACGTTTTTCTCATTCTATTTTTATTAACATTTTTCATATGATAGTTTCATCTTAAAACCCTAAGAAAAACTTTAAAGGCTTAATTAAGACTATTTCAATTGCATAGCTTTCTTCTTTGAATATATGTGTAGAATACTTATATATTACTATAGTATGATTCATTATGCATACTCTAATATTATATAATATATTATTTGGATTTGATTCTATGTGTTCGTTTTAAAGATAATATTCTAAATATCCATGATATACTCTGCTAAATTATTAATTATTTTTTTAATTTTATTAGAATTACATAAACTCTTACATTATTTTTATATATACACTTTAATATAATTTTTAATATCTTTACGAATATTTTATATTATTAATTAATATACATGTTTATAGAAAAATATAATATTTATATTATAGTATCAAGTATACTTTAATATGTATCTAGTTATAATATACAATTTATAAAATATTTAGCAATTTATACGTCATAAGTAATTTAATTAATCTTATTTTTTTTCTATTATAATTATTTATTTATTAAAAAAAGTCTTTTTATAACTGGTAGGGTTTCTTATAGATTTTAGTAAAACTATTTTCTATCATGATTAACTCTTTTAAAATAAATCAAATTTATTTATAATATTATTTTTATTTATATTGTGTACAAAATGGATCTAAATAATTAATAATAGTTATATTTTAGGAGGATTTTACATATCCCTTATAATGTGGCAAATCAATATTTTAATTTCTATTAAAAGAGATATTCATATTTAGTATCTGATAATTTTTTGAATAAAATTGCCTCTAATGGGAGAATGCCTGTGTATAGCTAAAAGAATACTTTTTAGCTAAACTCTTATCACATACTTAAAATCACTTCCAAAAATCTAATCCAAACACCATCCTAGTAACACAAGATATCAAATAGCTGTAAAAAATAGTGTATTGTGTATATGACAAGTTTAACAAAAAAAAAAATAATACCAAGTGTTAGTACTAGTGAAATGAGCTTTAGTTATTTAAATATCAAATTTTGAGTTTGAATTTATATAAAAATAAAAAATATCTTTAAAATAGCTACTCTCAGTTGAGTCTAACTCGAGTCACATAACAACATAAATAAATAAAAAAGAAGACTATTAAAATACATATAAAAAAATTTAACCTACACAAATTGACTAGGTGAACATGATTTACTTTTGTAATGAATGATGATGTCCACAGGTACAAACCGTAATGTTGAATGCTAGTAAGAGTGGGGACATGCATGCATGTGCGCGCATGGACAAAGAAAAAGGTCCCTGTGCTCTGACTATAACTACTAAAGTACTATTGTTAACATCAACTACACAATAAAAACTAGAATGATAGAGACAAACACCTTCATTTCATTATTAGTTCTTCATTCATATTCTCCCCCTTCCCCTCTCCCCCCCCCCCCCCAAAAAAAAACACACACACACACACACACAACACATGCATATGATTCACCACCATTCTACTTTTTGAAAAAAGATGAAGAGCACCCTTTCGGTTTTGATTTCATTCACTCACATGTGAGTGAGTGTGAGTAGGTCCAAGTTTCCTTTTGGTAATGCTTTTGATTTGATTGAGATTGTATTGTGTTTTGTCCCAATGTGAGTAGGTCCTGATTTGTTCAGAAAGCATGTTGCCTGATTTTGATTTGTTTTAGGTACCATAACCCATCAAACTAACCAAAACTCTCCTAATTACATGAGATGTGAGAACAAGGAAAATTACCGGACTTTTTTTTTATTATTATGGAATCGATTTATTTCATTGTATATATATAGTATTTATTATATTCTAGTTATAGTTATTCCCTTTTTATGTTCTTTTTATTCAACGATATGAATATAATTTTTTATCCAAAAATACATTCCTTTCATTTTTTTTAGTTTGAAACCTTGAACATTTTATTCTTACCATATAAGTTTATATATAGAAATCCTAAGAAAAACTGTGAAGGGAATCAGCTAATAGACTATTCAATTAGTCTTTCACCCATATATCTAAATCAAATGAATGATTTGTATATCAATATTACTAAGAGCCTCCACTTGGGTTTCTCTTGGCTTCCCGCTGCTCAGACATATTTCACCATCTTTCAAGTAAACCCTTGAACCCTTGACAGAAGATCAGAGTTGGTCAAGGGTGCAACCCATCAATTAGTTTTCCTAGCACCTTCCCACCAATTTTCCTTGGTTTCAAAGAATTAGTACATCAGCAGTCCAAGAACAATTTTTGTTCCACTATAAATACTACATGTGAAAAAAGAGGGGGTAAATGAAGGCACAATCAAGACCTTCATTGACATATCACAAGAAATGATTTACATACCTATACAGCAATACGCCAAGATAAAATAATGCTTAAAGAGTTGAAAAACTTAGCTCACAGATAATTTCATATTCCGATTGCATCAAGCAACTCCGAATGCTGAGACACGGAAACCAATGAATTTGCGACAATGGCGCCACTAGCAGCAACTGCTGGGACTCCAATGCCAGGGAAGGTGGAGTCTCCACAGCAATAAAGCTGAGGTATAGGGGTTGAATGTCCAGGAAAAGTACCTTTACCAGCTTCTATAGCTGGTCCATATGTCCCTCTGTGCCTCCTAAGAAACCTTTGATGTGTTAGAGGACTTCCCACCAACTTTACGTCGCACTTATCCCGGCTAAAACCGGGACCAAGAGCTCGTTCCACAGCTTTCCACATTACCTGTCAAATAATAATGAATCAAACTTGTAAGAAAAGGCTTGAAAGGATAACATAAATAATCGATGGATCACCAGAATTAGCATCAAGTGATGGAAACAAATAACAGAAACAGGATTACTTGAAGATTTCTCGTAGTGGTAAATTTAGAAGAGAGAGTTATACAAAAGAAATGTATGGGACCCGGTTCCTCTCTTTTCACCCATTTTCTAATTTTTTTTCTTCTACCTTTATTGAAATACAAACCGTACATACTGTTAAATTCAGAGAATCTAGATCCAGCGCACAGATATTCTTGGCACAACCTAATGGGCCTAGGCCTGGGCTTCATCCATAGCATTGGCCTTTAATGATCCATGGTGGGTTTAATGCAAGTTGAGCTAAGGAATATGTCATTCTTGGACTAAAGATTGGTCCAGCTCATGAACAAGTTCATGATGAGGTGGACTAAAAATATGCTATCAATCCTTTTTCATTTTGCCACCATTTAAAAATGATTCTCTCTCTCTCTAAATAAAGGTGCTCTTACACCTTAAAAAGTATACTTTTCTCTTAATGGCCAAACTGGTACTAAGATATTCACATACCTCTGACCTTGCAGCTTTGAGATCTCTGTATTCAGCACTCCTACGATCAAGCCCTTCCCACAACTCGAACGGTTCAGTTCCAGGCATATAAGCATGTAACACATGTTTCCCCGGTGGAGCCAGATTAGGACTAAGCACACTAGGTACTGAGATCAACACAACATTCTGATCAGCATCAACTCCTCTTTCCCATTCATTTACGACTATGTGATGAATTCCCAAATCCTTACGTATACCCTGGTCCAGCAAGACATCATAACAATGTTATCCCCAGTTGTTTAAAAGCTTCAATAGTGAAAAACTTATACTAAGCTTCCAAACTGAAGTTCCAATTGGTATGATATGAATACTTGATGGTTTAACAGAAGTGAAGATACACCAATTTATGAGAGAAGAAGAGTTTTATTGAAATAGAGTTTTCCGCAATACCGACATGGCATGCAGTTCTTGAACTAACTTAACACATGAAAAGCTCCAGGCATATATAAAACTCCCCTGTTATATTTGCTTATTCCTAAAACGAAAGAAATCAGAAGTGCATGATAATAGTCTCCATAATGACAAACCTCGGCATCAAATCCTAAATGGAGATGCATGAATGATTCACATTGAGGGGTCGTGTTAATCCTGTCAGAATATGACTTTGGAACAACTTCCTTAGGTAGCAATTTTAAAGTGTCCCACATGGATGCATTGCTGACCACAGCCTTTCTGGCACGTATGAACTGTCGAATACAAATATTCACATCAATAAAGACTAGAATATAGATATCAACAAATGAAAGTTGATTTAAGTCTTCTCTCCCTCCCTCCCTCTGTTTTAACCCCCCAAAATATACTTTACCTGGCCACCTCTCAGCTTGACTCCAACGGCTCTGTCCCTTTCAACAACGATATTTTCCACATGACTTTCAAGAGAAAGCCTTCCACCAAACTTCTTAAGTCCTCGTACAAGGGCATCTACAATAGCAGCACTTCCATCAATGGGATATTCAAGACAGCATCCTGGCTTGTACCATTCTGCAAACATGTAAATCTGAAAATCGAAGAAAAAATTGTTCAGACATTAATAACAACTAGTAACAAATCCCTAAGGCAAATGCTATGAAGCCAAGTAAACATAGATACTTCAATAATTGAAGAATGCAAACAACTTCAACTAATTGACGGACTGCTTCAACTAAAGAGCTTAAGCTAAGGATCATAAATAATTTTAGCATATATCTTCCATATTTGACTACATAACCCGAAGCTTGTTTGTGAGCTATAATGGTTGCTTGAGAAAAAAATATTCAGCAACTTCATATGTGGTTTACCATCTCTGCTGAGAGTATACCATTAGATTTCACCCCAGCAAGCAAGAATGACAAGAGATCAACCCAGTTCCTTATGAATGGGTCTTTCAGCTCCAATGAATCGATTATTTCTGAGAATGGTCTAAGAAGTTTCGTAGCATCAATAGCGCCTTGAGGTCCCATCTGAATAAAAGATTTTAAGAGAGAGAGGGCATATCTAGCTCCTGCAGTTGAAAGAACACCCAAATCTCCGCGAATAGATAGAGGAGGAAGAGCCATCGCGGCTGCAGACAAGGGAAGTATAGCATCCTGTCAAAGATATTTACATTTTGACATATGAGAGGCAGCAAACAGATTTCAAGCTTGTCAACTTTTGAATAGATATCTTGAAAGAAGTAGGCAGAGTACTAGCAGCACTAACAAGAAGTTTCTTCCATTCTTTCACAGCATTTGGACTTCCATACTTCTCAAGGTCCTGAAAGATAATCAAGCAATAAAAATAAGTTACTTTTGGCACCAAAAGCTTATGATAAAGTAGCAAAGAAACAGCAAGATAAATGTGTATAACATAACAAGACTGTAGATAGGTTTGTAATTGAGATTTGGAATGCTTCTTTCTTAGTAGGTCTCACACAAAACTAGATTAGCAACAAGCAATACCAAGAAGGATAAGATCCACTAAGTTAAAGTATGCACCAAACACGAAGGAATGAAAATTATGCAAAGTGAAATTTCATATTTTTCACCAAAGTGATTACAGAGAAATAAAGCATTCATCGAGAGTATAAAAACACAGGACGCTAGCACTAGAGGTGGAAAAACATAGATCACAAAAAAAAAAATCACCTTGAAAAATTCTGTAGGCCCTATGCGCGACAGGAATTCACCTTCAGGGATATAAACCATCCATGAGTCATAAGTGGCACATGGGAGAGACTCACCCAAAGCATCCAGAACCTAATCATCAAAAGAAGGGACATTAAGCTTAGGTGCTTGAAATTGAATGAAACCTTTAAGTCCAATCAATATTTCAATCCTAGGATATTTACCAATGCAGATGCAGTAAAATATCATAACATTAGCATCTTAAACTGATATGTATTGTGTGGGCCAGAAACATGAAGGCAAAAATTGGGAGATATATTGTTATCAGTCATCATTCTTAAAGAAGGAAAAAAAAAACAAAATTGAACTACCTGTGCAAGAGGATTCGCTTGAGGACCTCTTGATTGCAACCCAGAGAATAAAGATGGACCAGAATCAAACTTATACCCTTTGATATCGAAAGAATGAGCAGCACCACCCGGCAGGTCATGGCTTTCTAACACCAGCACATCTTGTTGGTATCTTGCCAAAAGTGATGCACAACTGAGTCCACCTATACCACTTCCAATGACAACAACATCAGCTTCGGGCTTTCCTGAAAACCATCCCGAATTCACATTAGAAATGCCGTTTTCAGGCTCCCATACATACCAACATAAGGAAGTTCTAGCCAACAAAGCTGGTAGCCCACATTTTTACGTTTAGTCTTGAAATAAGAATTAAACATTAACCTAAAATCATTATATTTATCCCTTTTCGAAACTTCAAATACTACACCTAGCAGAGAGTTCAAACTTTAAAATATCAAGTTCGTTAGAAATAAATAGCCAGATACAAGAATGTGATGTACAGATTATCACATGCATATAAGTCTTCCCTTTCATGTACATGGAGAAAATTTTCAGTTAATACCTTACAGACAATTAGAAAGAGATGACTGTTAAAAATTCTCAAAGATAACAGATTTCTAATCATGAAAAGCTAAAGGGAGATGATGGGCAGCTACAGATACAAGTTCAGGCTAAAGTTTTCATTCTTCTGTATCAGGAAAAGGATAAAAAAAAAAAGCAAGAACATCGATTCCATTGAATAAGTACTACATGATAATGCATGTTTCCCCTTTTGGGGCAGCATGGAATTACAGTAAATTAGTCCCCTGGAAAAAAAAGACCAAAATTTGAAAATTTACAGACATGTATCTGAAATCACCATAAAAACGAGACAAAAGGAATAAAGGAAAGTAAGAGAGACCTGAGAAAGAGTTCTTTTCTTTAAGAGAGAGAGAAGCACCGGAAGTGAGCTCCTGAGCTTTGGAACTTCGCGCCAAAACAGATTTCCTATCCGATGAGAATCTCAATGTGGAACTGTGAGGGTTAAGAAATTTGACGAAGTTGGGGAAGACGCCAACTGCCATGGTAGAACAAAATTGAAAAGCCAACACAGAGATTGGACCCTCTTTACTCTTATGGTGAGATTGAGGTCAGTCATATTGCATTCTTCCTGTCTTCCTCTTCTTCTGTGTGTGTAGTTTTGAAATTAGCCACGTCACTGTAAAGTTCAGTTCTCATAATAATATCCTCTTTCCTTTTCATTTTTTCTATTATTTAAAAAGTAGTATTAACCAACCAACCGTCTTGGGTCATCCGAAACTAGACTAGGGAAAAGATTCTAACTTTTTCAGGATTGAAGGGCAAGATGAGGTAGAGACAGGATCTTGCCATTATGAAATGCTATCTATTTTTCACTTTAAAAAAACACTTTATGGACAGTTTACCATGTTATACGGGGCTCTTTTAGCGAGTGGGATGATTTCTATCTCGTAAAGCGTAAAAAAACTATTTTTCATTGATTCTTATCTCATATTTATCTTGTATAATGCAAAATCACCTAAACAAGAAATTAGTGCCTTTTTTTTTTTTTGATACAAGAAATTAGTGCCTTTTGATTTAACTTGTTGAACCGGCCAATCTGATCCTGCCGGTTCTGATGATGAACAGCACTAGTTTGTTCGCTTGAATTTTGCCAACAAATAATGCTGCGATTTCACTTTCAAGTGAGCTTAAAATCACTTTCGTTTTCTGTTATGTTGGATCATTCATATTCTAACAACGTGAGTTTAGCCTAAAAATATCGTTAATCCGGAAGAGATTTTCTTTCATTCAAACACTACCAATTCAGAATTTAACAGATCAACATATTCAATCATTCGATCCACACTTCACATTAGCGCTGCAAACCGATTAAAGCACTAGCTGACCACAATATTCAAAACAAGTTCAAAGAATAGTTAACACCTCGAGTTCTATCCATATTAACATTTGCACAGTGGATGCATTGGCACAAAAAGGTTGCAAGGATGCACATTTCCAAACAAATTAATTGAACATATAATGAGCCAGCAATGTAACACAGCTATGTTCTGCTGAGGAACCCAACACCACAATCTGTGTACAAAGGTTATATATTCATTCTTTTGGAGCCAAAATCAGGTAGCATCCACACAGTAATAACTTCTGCAAGACTGCGTCAAATCCTTATTACCACACCAACCACCTTATAGTAATTCCCATGTCTGTCCCCCACAAGAAACTCCATTTGTCAAATCCTTTGAGGCTAGAGGAGAGCCTGCAAAATGGCCCTTTGTGTTTCATCTCAGTGATGAGCAGATATCCTTACAAGACTGTACAGGGTTTATAAGCAGGCGCTCGTTTTGTATTTGGCAGACCGATGATAATAACCGATTGTATATATAAGAACTAAAAGAACAGGCAATACACAACGCCCTGTGCTTGTATTTACAATTCAACTACAGATGACCCATCTACAAAACCTGACTATACCCGAACTTAGTCAAACTTCAAGGCTAGGCAAGTATATCCATGAGTCTCGCCAAGCAGGCAGCGACTCGTATGGTACAAGGGACATTTCATAATTTGTGATACCACCCTCGTTACTCTGGGTCATCTTCAATTAAGTTATGTTTGAAGACTGCAAGTAACTCAAATGCATCATCAATTTGGATCAACTGTACTTTCCTCTGTTGTATTGAAAAAGAGTTCTTTTTTTGACCACAAACCCATTTACTTATAATTATCTGTCAACCAAAAAAGCGACAGAATCCATCCACCAGCTAAAGATGCTCCAAAATTGTAAGTCAGCATGCTTTTCACTGAAAGGAAAATCATCAACCCTGATACAAGTGAATACAAAAGCAATGACCTTGACTAGATCAAGCACAAAGTTAAGCTATGAACATAAATAGATTTACCGTTTATCTACTTTAAATTGATAGAACCAGTAATAGTTTCATTAAACCCTTTGCCCCCAAAAGTTCCAAAAGTCCTTATCTAATTGCATAGTAGTCTAATAGAAATTGATATAAGATACATGATTATGAATGTAAATCAATTAGATAATTAAATACATTAGAATGGAATTGCTTTAGATAACTACCCCCCACTTTCTATCTCCTTAACACTTTCTTATTGCCAATCTCATTGTGTTTGCCTACTTTTACTTAGTTAACTAGACCATGCAATCCTTTCATTACTGTCATGCTAGCTTCCTCAGGAAGAGGCAAAAGAGCTTTTGGCAAGACAAGGAAAACTAAAACCTACAGAGCTTAATATTGGGGCCTCAACAAGTTCAAGTAGCAAGTCATAATATTGGCTCATCAACACGCATTTTAGAGATATGCGTCCCATTTTCAGTCCAGAAATGTGTCTTACCAATCTAGATATTTTATGTGCCAGAACTTGCTTTTTGCACCCACACTTGTTTCTGAAAATTTATTTAAAAAAATAAAACAAAGAGGTATTAACCATGTATTTAACTATTACGCAAAAGAGGAATGATCAGAGTATGTTCATGCATACAAGCTCATATACCTCATGTGAACCATAAACAGACGCACTGCTTCTTCTTGGATGCTTCCCTTCACTTGAATTAGAATAGCCATCAGCATCCTTGATCCCGTGGGTTGGTCCACGGCGACCAAGATGCTTACTGAACCCTGAACGCCAAATAAGCATTGAAATTGAGGCACACATAATAGGAAAGAAATAATCAGAAGCAAGGACAATGGAAATGAATGAAGTCAATCAGCAAAACAACATCAAAGATCTGCCATTCCAAAACCAGGAACTAACCATTTTCTGATGACTGACTGGAACGCACATGTCCAAGAATTTTTATATCCCCTATTTTTGCATCTGAAATGTCATGTTTCGACTCTCTATGACTTCCTATATCATACACAATCCATGAATAAACTTCATGTTAGGATGAAAAGCACACAAGCAAGTAGTAACAGGTTTTCCAGAACAATTCAGCCATCAATATAAGAGTTGTACGTTTTAGCTCAAATACAAAGGAAATACCTTTAGTAGAATCTACTTGTGAGGTTGCAGATGATGACAAGAAGTCATCATTTCCATTATAAAAAGATGACCATATGCCACGGTCAGGTCTATTCTTGTGTCTGACATGGCTCCCCTGCCTCTCACTAGAAACATGCATATCATTCACACTAATCCTATCTTCTGGAGCCCCATTCGTACCCTTTGTAATCAATTGCACATGTGAGGGACGAGGTGCCCATTTTTCCTTCTCCAGAATAGATGTTGCAATTTGCTGCTCAGAGAGGGGACTGGATGACTGGCTTTGGCGTAATTCCTTGTTCGAGAGTATGCGCCTAATTATCCTTCCACTACCTTCCTGCCGGTGATTCTGCTTTGGAGTGGTTGAGCCAAAAGCCGTCTTAACGGAAGCTAAATTGTGCGACTGTGACATGCTATTGGAATCAGATACCTGCACAGTAAGTAGCAGGACCTAAGTTACAACTGATCCCACAAGATCAAGCAGCCTGGGATACTGATCATAAATTACTAGGTTACCATATCATCTAAATATATAACCCAAGAAAACATACACGCATTTATACTATCCATCATACTTCATATAACATCAAGGCAGCAGACAACATAAACTTAATCCTAAGCTCCTTTAACAAAAAGAAGCATGATTTTCGAGAAAATAAAAGGGGGTAAAGAAAGTCCCTTAACAAGTTTTGTTTCACTGTCCAGAGAGTAACAAATAAAAATAACACTCCAATCAGGATAGAAAAACTGAATACAATCCAATGTCTTTCTATTTCTACATGTAGCCTTTCAAATGAAAATGTAAGTATACTGCAACTTCTCACATGTAAAGCATCCATTTAAGTTACCTAACCATAAAAGTTAAAATCAATCCCTTTACGATGCACCCTGTACAGCAATACATAGAACTAGCCATTGGATTACAAAGAGGGGAATTCAGAAGCTCACAGTAATTGTCTCCCTTTTTTTCCCTTTAAGAAGCAGGATTTTCTTCTTTCCAGAATCATTAAGTCCAGCAACTCCTGAGGAAACAAAACAAATGTAACACAAAGAACTCCGCATCTATATGTTGAGAAAAATCATTATAATGTTAAGAGTTTTTTTGCCTATGTATTTCCTGAAGTTTCAAATACCATGTTTCATATACTAACAGAAATGCAAATTTAAAAAAAAATTGAAGAGTTCAAGCAGTCTTGAAGGTGACAAGATAATCAAATTCTTTATAATGATCACTGTTGGCATGACTATGATAATAGGCGATGGACTGTGACAACCGTTGCTGTTAAAAAGTAATAGCTATAAAAACATGACTATCATAAAGGTCAATGTTAAAAAGTAAGGACTAGAAAAGGAGAAGGTCAGCAACATGCATGATCTGCGGTAATTATTATTAATACATAAATAGCCCCCATTGAAGTTCAGATGATTCCCAACTTCAGAAACTCATGATCACAG
The DNA here is from genome assembly GCA_037074615.1 of Leucaena leucocephala. Lineage (NCBI taxonomy): Eukaryota > Viridiplantae > Streptophyta > Magnoliopsida > Fabales > Fabaceae > Leucaena > Leucaena leucocephala. The sequence continues at coordinate 24,292,372 of CM073547.1, forward strand.
TGACCCACATGTCTTATCATGAAAGAAAAATCGTGTGTTTTTGCCTCCAAGCCTCAAGACATAACAATAGCCCCATTGAATAATCATACAATTTGGGAACTTTCGATTCAACCATACCACTCTCATCTTCCAATGCTTGATTTCCATCAGCAGAAGCTGTCACTGTAATTCTATCAGATAGATGCTGATCACCTTGCTTTGGAACAAGAACGTAAGTTGATTTGTCTTTCACAGTAGCACTTTTAGCAGGGTCTCTTATAACATACTGTCCATCATACAAGAAAAAATTTGGACAAGTCAAAACCAAACATGGTGAAAAAGGCAAAAGATATTTTTTGGGGGGATAAAAATATTACTGATGATATTGGAAATTTCACATTATACATCAAAAGGACATTTTTTGTTGTTGCATTTTTTAACATATTAAAGTTTAAAGCACCATACCATTGCGGTGGAAACCCTTTTCTTCCCAGAACCTCGTCTTAATGAGCCAGAACCAGGCCTTCCACTTGATGATGCACCGACTCTTCTGCTCACTTTTCCATTAGACGCTGATCTCTGGACAAATAGGAAACATACATGAAGGACATAAATGAGCTATTTCACATACACAAATGCACACAAAATGATGACCAAATAAGTTTATTTGAAACTTCCTAAGTTTGTTTATGAGCAGAGATACCCGTGATCCCTTGGCAGCTCTTTTCTGACGCACAAAGTCCATCAATGGTGTAACTATAGGAATGTCTTTTGCAGCACTTCCTAAAGAACAGAGACCAAAAAATGATTAACAAGAAACTGTTTGCATCTTCAAATTATGCATACTCTTTTTTTAAATTTCTCGTACATATTTTGTATTAGTTAACTAACCAGATCGTTCTGCTTCCCTTCTCTCCAACTGTATCTCAGCACTAGGAAGATTCTCAACGGGCTTTGCAAGAACTTCAAGAAACTCCAAATACTCAGAATCTGATTTTCAACATGGAAACATTTCTATTTATCAGAAGGAAATATTCTATTCATAAAAATTAAGTTATAGAACAAATATCAGTGTAAAGGACTTTATTCTTTGTCAGCAGTACCTTTGTATATGGATCCTTCCCGGCCATCCTTTTTTGAAACCTGTTTTGGAATGCGTTGTGAAGGAGCGTATTCAACAAGGACTTTGAACTGAGTTCCTGATACAGAAAAACCAGAGATACAGAGAACCTGATTCAATATCTAGTCTCAGTCTTCAAGGCTTCTCATTCAAGAAAATGTACGAAGCACAACAAAAATAAAAGTCTGACATGGGGTCTTGCATAGATATAAAAGCTTTTTGTTCAAAGCAACCGGGGAGAAGCCATTTTTCTAGATCCATCAAAAATTAAAACACAAAACAAGAGGTATACCCATTCAGAGAATTGAAACCAGGATTACCAAATTGCATCCCCGTTGGAGTGGAAGGAGGGGTTTTATTCCAGTTTTAAATTTATAAATAATAAAACATAAAAACCATGGTTTTAAATGCCATAATGATCATGATACAAACTTGGGAAAGAAAAGTAAATATGCCTAATCAGCCTCATCAAAAGATCTAATTAATTACCCTTCTCATTCACAAAGACATGCCCATCAAAGAACTCAGCGAACTCTATAACATCCTCTGGCTTCTTGAAGTCAATGTAGGCTCTAGAATAAGATAAATGCTTCTGGCTGAAAATTCATTCAAAAAATAAAAAAGTTAAAAGAATGCCTTTGACAGCTTTTAGTAATCAATGATGTGATTGGTGATGCTATGTCCATTAATTATAACTTGTATCACAGCATTGAGCCTTTAAAAGCCAAAAAAGGCCCCATAATTAAATGTTTAAATGATCCACCCTATTTGTGAGCAAATTGGGTTCAGCTCCTTAAACACTTGAATTTGAGTATATATGGTGATTTGGCTGATGCAATATACCTGACCACGAAAACCATGAGAACACCGATCGTAAAACGAATATCAATGTTTGTCTTTATGTCTTTACACCCCATACAAAAACATGGCATTATCCATTTTGGAGTAATCTACTTTGCTTCCTGCTGCGATACCGTTAAGCGGAAAATACAAGACAAATGACAGATTATAAGGCAATTTCTAAGAATCATCCCCAAATTATTTTCCTCATCATTTAAGTCTACGTAAATATTATCCACACAACACCCTGGGAAGTGTCCACACAACACCATGGGCAACCTTTTTCCCCAGTCTTGGGCAGCCATTGCTACAGCCCTTAATCAACCAACTTTCGATGATATGAAGCGTCAGTGGCAAAGTTCGCAAACTAAAAAACCTATGGAAAAAAATAAGCAAAAACCAAAAGGTGCATTGCACCCACCAATGACTTTAACTGATTCAGCGATAACAAATTCACTCAACAGCCATTCAAATAATATGTGAAGACCCAAATTCGAATTTCAATAAAACCTAAAAGAAATAAATAGAAACACACACAAAAAACGATAAATCCTTGCCGGTTGCAATACTAATAAAACACAAACCTAAACCCGTTTTTGCCAGGACGAAAGGAAACCCAATTGTAGCGCCCAGCGAAGGAGCCATCGATTTGGTCCAAAAGTGCAGCCTGAGAAATGGTCGGAGGCAAGTGCCGCAGCACGACCTTCGTCCGATCCAACGCACCCTTCATGCGAACAAAAATATCCCACGAAACGAAAACCCTAGCAGTCGACAGTCACTAAAACGATGAAAAGGAAAGAAAACCCGAAAACCTCAGTGAAATTACATCTCCACTGCTTCTTGGCTTCAATCAGGAGAGTCCCAATACACCCTAATTTGGTTGAAAAAACCCAAAATTGCCATGGAGAGAGGACCCGGAGTTCAAACCAAAGGGCAGTTGGAAATGAAAGCATATACGGTTGCGTTTTAAGCTTCCGTTTTGCATGCGAATATACCCTGTGGCCTTTTTGTCAAACTACATTTCTTTTCAAATAATGTATACTTTTTTACAAAATTTGGCTAATTTTTTTTAAAAGACCATAGTTATGTCTCAATATTATTTGGCTAAATTTTACAAAATTTCCATAAATTTTATTTTATATATAAATAATTTCTTTAACTTTTGAAATTTTATAATGAACCTCCTTAAATTTTTATATTTATGTAAATAGCTCCAATAATATTCATTTTATTTATTATATTTTTATTGAAAGTTTTATTCATTATTTATCTATTAATAATTTAAAGTTTAAATATTTATATTCGTATAAAAATAAAGTTTAAAAAAGGTAAAATTGATTATTTTGAGATTATCTGCGGAAAAAAATATATTGAGCCAAAATAGCTACATGAATTTTATTTTTTATATTAATATTTAAATAAAAAAACACATATTCACATTTTAATCTTAGACACTGAAGATTGTCTTTAACTTTAGATTTAGATTTTCTGCCAAAAAAAATCTTTACATTTAGATTAGATAAAGGTTCGTGCTTTGATAGTTGTTAAATTAAAAAAACAATATCACAATACATGAAAAAGGTTTTTATTTAAAAACAAAATACAGGAAAAATATTGGTTGTTGCATTTTAAACAAATTTTAATTTTGATAAATGATAAAAAAAATTGTTGCCAGGAAAAAAAAGATAAATGATAAAAAAAGGCAATATTAGATGTATTATATTGTTAAAAATTAATAAAGAAAATATATACCAAAAAGAATAAATGTTAAAAAAATAAATTGTAATTAAATGAAAGTAAATTTGGCAATAGTATTTTATAATAGTTCTAGCTCATCTTTTTTTTTCCTTCAATAATTCCAACTAAGTGTGGATTTGGCATATAGATTTAAAAATAAATTTTAGACTCAAACTATAGTTATCTTATTTTTTTAACTAAACAATAAATTTTTCTCCAAAATCAGTTTTATATCTTGAATTATGATTTGAGTCCTATAAATTATAATTTAAAATTATTGCTCACAAAATAGCTTTCTACTCTATCTATACAAAGCGTCCTTTTCACTTCTCCATATTTAAAAATAAATAAAATTAATTTCTAAACAAAACCAAAACTTGAAATCAAACAAGACGTTACATGCGGTATGCTTGATAAGTGAGTGAGAGTGATCAAAGTTATTTTTATTTTTATTAAAAATTTTGAGAATTGAGATAATAGAAGTAAATATTATAAACTTTTACTTTCCTCAAATACATATATATATATATATTATATTTTAATCACTTAAACGAAAAAAGTTGTAAATAAAATTTATTCTTTATATAATTATCATATTTACTTTATGTCCTTTGTAGGGCCTATTTGGATAAGATTTTAAAAATAGACTTATGAAAAAAAGGATTTTTTGGTAGTTTATTGAAAATGACTTTTGAAGAATAGCTTATGAAAAAAAATATTTTTGAATAAATGAGTGTTTGAATAGTTGTTTTTAGAAGTACTTTTATTATTAGTTAATTATAAAAAAGGGTATGAGTATTAAATGATGAGAGATAAGATATAAAAAGAGAGATGCGAAAGGGTGTAAGAAAATGTAGGAGAGAATGTGTAAGAAAAAGTATGGGTAATATAGTAATTGGTTAGTTTATAAATTCTTTTATTGTTACATAAACTACTCTGACCAACTTATCTGAAATTTTAGTTTTAAACAATGGTTTAATCTAAAAACCCGTTTGAACAAATATGACTATTTGTTTTAAAAATTTTTCAAACTTTGGTTTTGCCCAAAAGGGCTTTTAGAACTATGGTTTTATTGGAAAGCAAACAGGCCCTTAGAAAATGCTTTTGAAGAAGAGCTTATGAAAAAAAAAATAGTTTTGAATAAATGAATATTTGGATATTTATTTCTAAAAGTACTTTTATTATTAGTAAATTACGAAAAATGGTATAAGTATTAAATGAGAAGAGAGGGTATAAAAAAAATAGAAGAAATGAGATATGGTGTAAGAAAAAGTAGGGGTAATATAGTAATTGGTTAGTTCATAAGCTTTTTTTACCATTCTATAAGCTACTCTGACCAACTTATCTGAAATTTTGGTTTTAAACTATGGTTTAGTCTAAAAGCCTATTTGAACAAATATAACTATTTGTTTTAAAATTTCTTAAAACTTAGATTTTACCCAAACCTAGATTTAAAACCTAGATTTGAGCTCTTCCCAAACGCACACTTAGTAAATTGCCTATCAAAAAATAATTATGTTACTAATCATCTAAATATCTCTAATTTTTAAAATCATTTTTTTCTTAAAATATATTCTTCCCAAAATTTATTATTCAAAATCTATTTTCTAAAAGTTAATATAAACACACCTTAATTTAAACTTTCTTAAAGATATAATCCACACTAAATTCTATAAAAATAATAATTAGAATATCACTAGGCACAACTTTTGCTTTCATTATCTAGCTTCATATGATTGTATCATAAATAAAATACATAATTTCAATAATTTTTCAAATACTCCATTTGTTAAATTTAACAAAAATGATTGACCATATTTCAACTGAAAGTTTTAATGACAAAACATATATGAAATATCTTTTATCAGAATTATACGAAATAGTTTTATTAAATAAAAAAGGTATTCATTTAAATTTAAAATAATATATACTTTTTTACTAAAATAGAACCAAAATTTGTGTAATACACATTGAAAATAAATAAATAAAGACAAATTATTACCATGCTGTTTAAATTTTATTCAATATAATGATGACCAACTCCCACTGCTTTTTTTTTTTTAAAGATTTACCACTTATTATTTCGTTCAGAGAAGGGGAGACAAATTAAGTTAAAATGGGAAAATAAAAAAGCAAATCATTTGACTTAAATTTTATATAAATGTAATTTTATGTCGTATTTGTGTATCTTTATTGCACTTTAAAATCCTTATAATCACTTTAAATATGTTTCACCAAAATAAAAAAAAATCTTAAAATTTATTTACTCTACTTTAAAATTTTAATAAATTTATAATCTTACCTCTATTAAATATACTACATATTTTAGAAATTAAATTAAATAGCATACCTCAATATTCAGGGAGGAGTAAAATGGGAAACTAATGGCATGCCTTCTTATGATCTGAGAAGATTCAAATAACAAAATGAGAATATGACTTTTTATTATTATTTTTAATTGAGAAAAGAATTGAAATCCCCATGGTAGAATATTCGGTTGCTTTATAAGTGGAAGTCAATTCCTTTGTGCTCCATTTTATTCCATTATTATGTTTTACCCACATAGTTATTAAATATATATATTTAATATATATAAAATAAAAATACTGAGTAATCACGGAATTCTTACCTTTTAACATGTAAATACTAAGAAATACACAAATTAGTTGAATCGAAACATGCACAAATTAAATAAGTATTTTTACTTTTATGACACAGAACTCATTTCATATATTTATCTCATATAACACAATAAGATTTAAAATAAGCTGAATCAAATATCAAACATGTACTAATATTACTTCAATTTGACCTCACAGTAATTTTTTTTATAAAAAAAATTAGGTGAATTTGATATCGATCCCCTACTCAGGTTAGGATATAACATTAGAGTTCAGAGAGTGTTTATAGCAGATTTACGAGATGACTTATTAAATAAATTTTCATAACGATAGTAGAAATTGAACTAACATTGTTATAAAATATTAATCTGTTTTATTATGTATGTTAACTAAAGACAATACAGTATTAAAGATGTGTATTGACTTTGAGAATTCTTCAAGACTTTTTATATTTGGTTTGGATTCTAAAGTCCATGCACAAAATGGTCAATTGGCTTGCTGTTCAGCTAAAAAGGGAAAGAAAGAAATTGGCTTATCAAGAATATGTTTGGACTTTAGATCCTTGTTAAAACGAAGGTAAAGAAAAAAAAAACTTCTTAAAACGATGGTTTTAAAAAATACTATCTAAACATTTTATAAAATCTAATAATTAATTATTTATATCAAAAACTATAGTTTTAACTTTAAAACTATAATTTTTTTAAACAAAATTTTTCTAGTTTTTTAGAAATTATTTTCTATTAGAAAAACTTTTATTACTTTATTTAGAAATTAAACCAAATCACAAGTTATACTTTGAAGAAGGTGTGAACTCATTAAATTCAAAATTCAGCCTAAAGATTTGTAGAAATCAAAGTTAGGATGTGTTTGGATTATATAAAAAAATAATAAAAATTGATTTTAATATAGAGTAACTCATGCAAAAATAGAAAAAATTAGTTTCATGAAAAATTATAATTTTAACTTTCAAACTATAGTTTTAGTATATATAATTAATTATTAGATTTTATGCGGTGTTTTGGATGATTTTTCTTAAAATTATGGTTTTCTCTCTAAAAGATTAAAATTATAATTTTAAAAAGTATCCAAACATATCCTGAAGTCAATATTAAAAAAACACCATAGCAGATACGTTTGGAACACATCATATGGCGAATATCTGAATATAGTTTTTAATATTTCAAGCTATAATTAATGTGGCCTTTGATATGTCTCCTACACAGACACCCTCCCTCATGCTTGCTCAAAGAAGGTCAAGGTAGTTGAAATAGATGGGTATTGGCACCAAAAATTTCAGTGGGACGCTTTATTGTAGTGGAAGAAGCTCTTGCTCTGTAGTTTGAACTAATAATCCTAAGTTTTTCTGGCGTATCGCTTTTCTTGATCTTGGGAATATGGAAGGGGTACTTTTAGTTTTATGTTACTGCCAACTACTCCCTACCATGCCTCCTCGGAAAGCTCTTGTCTACTTTGTTGTAATTTTTGTGTATGAATGTATTATAAGGGAAGTTTTTTTTTATCAATTTTTTTAAAAAAATTAGATTCACTCACTATCTAAAAATAAAATATAGTCTTTATTTTTCTTAAGCGATATAAATATTAAATAAGACAAATAATCAATTATCTTTAAATATAAATTTAAACATTTAAAAATTATAATATCTCCCTAAATACTATTATAACTATAATAAAATGATAATTTTTAAGGATTGAATAAATTTTAAATAGTCATATGTTTTATTTTTTTACTGAATCTATGGATAATGGGTAAAAAAGGAGTCTCATATTGTTATTAAGTGGAATTTAAATGCGTGTATACTGAAGGTGAGTGTGAAGAGGATAAATTAATTTGTACACACAACAACGGGTCAACACAAATAAATGTAGTTGAAATTCTGTGACTTCTGGCTGAAGGTTCGAAGCACACCGTTCTTGAGCTTTAGAGCACCTTTCCTCCTCCTTTACTTTTTAAGGATAATATCTTTATATACTATTTAAACTAAATTATTTTTCACTAGTGTTATCTATTTATTTATATTTTATAAATCCAACATAAATACTTTCTCATATTTACTCTGTAAATATATAAGTTGTCCACGTGTTTGCCACCTAGGCCCATCATTTTTCATGTTAAAATTTAGAGGCATTTTGTGTGGCATGCATGACCAGGGATTTCTTTTTAAGCAATTTGAAGACGATAAGGACTAACTTGGATAGCTTTGCAAAGCTCAAGCAGAGGGATGAGAATTTTCAAACCATAAGGACTGTATTGAAAATTGATACTAATTTAGGGACCAAATAATCAGTTTTCCAAAATATTAATTTTTATCTTTTGGCCAAATTCCAAAATATTAATTGAGAATCTGGTTTTTTGGCCGAAAATTGAGGGAGGAAAAAAAGTTCGATTCATAGGATTGAGCGATAAACGGCGGAAGAAGCACCTCCCTAAACAACGCTGTAAAAAGATACATTTACTTGTGACGACTGAGTAACGATGCAGTGAATGTATACAGCAACCGCATCCCTAGTCGCCATCTTTGGGTAGGGCTTTGCACACTCAGCACTTACCCCCTCTTTCTATTTGTTCCAAGGGGCAGAAGGAGGAGGACAACACAACTCTTCAAATAGTTGAATCTCTCTCTGCCCCATATTCGTCTTCTTCTACTTCCCTTCAACGTGTGGTAAGTCTTCGCTCAGGCCTTTGCTTGCATGCTACTGCTGTCTCATCAAATATGGTTCTTTTCGAATTCACTGATATGTGTTTCTGGGATTCTCCTTCTTCTTTTTTGTGAATGGATTTGTGTTTTAGGTTTGAGGGGCGTGTTGATGTTTGTTTTTTTTTTTTTTGCAGTTTTATGGTTTTGTTTTTTTTTGTGACTGAGGGTTTTTTGTTTTGTTTTTAACTTGATGATCATATAGCCTTGCTATGATGGGAGAGAGAATCCCACCTGGTAGCTATTTCCAGTATCCTCCTCCCGGAGTTCCCGCTTCCCCTATTAGGTCTTCCTCCATTCCTTCAGATCGAGAAAGGTAGTCCTACTTCTAATCTTGCCATCATTACCATCTACGGCCTCCTATTTTCACTTATGGCTAGTCATTTGTATGCACATGGATATTGTCAAACTTGAATTCTGTTGGTGTTTTCTGATAATTGGGTCATCTGACAGTGTTTGTTTGAGTTTTTTATGTTACCCGGATGTCCTCAGTTTGGAATACATTTTTGCTTTCAATTTTTTTGGGCAGTTCTTATGCCTGAGTTTTCTATTGAAACCCTTCTTTTAGAACACATTAATGAATTCTGCCCTTTTTCCTTGTCAAGCCTTGTACGAGATTTGAAATATATATTGCCGTTTCCAAAAACAACAAAGGTCTTCACACGTAAATGTGTTTTCAGTGATGACACTTGTGTCAAACATGAGAAATTAAAATTGAGGAGAAAGGGGAAAAAGCTTTTGTTTGTTATAGACTCGAGTGACATTGAGGACTGGGTTATTGAAATTTCGCACTTTTGCTGCATATAATGAGATGGATTGTTTTGGGGGATGGGGAATCTGAAAAGACGTGATGATCATATTTAGTTAGCCTTCCTCCTTCAGCAGATGAAGTCAAGTGCAGAACAAATGTGGGATTGAAAATCTGTGAAGGTATAATTTAATTTGTGTTGTGAGCCAGTCTTAGGGTTCAATTTCCATCTCACATACCACAAGAGGTTAGGTAGGAAACATAACAGGGAAAAATGCCAAAATCTAATGTGTCACTTTATTAATAGAATCCTGTGATCATAATGATCACTTCATTATGAATGTCTCTAATACATTTAAGACTGATAAGTTATGTTCGAGTGGCAGTACTCATTTGTCTTGATGATGTTATTGCTTAAAGATGCTATTTTGTTGTTGTTAAGTATAGTAAATTGACTGCTAATAACTTGCAGATATCTTACTGAACTGCTGGCAGAGAGGCAAAAATTAGGACCATTTGTGCAAGTCCTGCCACAATGTACCCGGCTTTTAAATCAAGGTTAAAATAGATCCTATTTATTGTAATATCTATAATATCTTTGATATCTTAGTTATAATCTTATGTTATTTTGATCTTATATTGTTCTTTTTCCTTGTTTATAAATGTCACAACTCTTAATAGATGTTTAAATTTAGAAACAAAGAGGACTATTTGATTCGGTAATGGATGGAAACTTTCAGTTTATTAGTACTTACAAGTGACCACTGTTGGGGACAGCCGTTTCTGGCTGATGTTTAATGCAAATATCATAACTATTCCCACATAACATTTTGGTATCTGACATTATTAGCAACATTTAATAATTAATAATAAGCAATTACTAAAATATTTTATATCAAGAAGATACTAAACCCAAGTGTTGATTATAGTTCAGCATTCTGTACTGCCACTCATTTTTCTTTTCTTTTGATTTTTTTTGGGCGTAGCCTGGTTACCTTCTGTAAGAAGGATCGGCATCTACCATGTATATTCTCTGAAGCTTTTATAGTTCTCTTGGTGCACTTTTCTAATTTGTGATGGGGTAATGACAGAAATCAGACGAGTGTCAGGTTTCAATCAAGGTTTTATAGATCATGAGCGCCCTGAACCAGACAGTCCATTTAGGTCCTTAGGTCAGCATCCCAATGGTAGACCAATGGATTTGGAGGGATGGCCGGCTGTACCCATAGAGGTAATGCTACATAGTATCTGAATGTTTGGTAATTTTATCCAATAAGTCGGAGTATTTTATAATAAATTGATATCTGGTGTTCATTATAAGTAAATTTCTGTTTGATCTCTGTTGAATTTTCTCATATTTGTTTGATTTCATATCTTCACTTATGGTTAGACATTGATATACATATCTTAAAGAAGCCTCTAGAATATTGAAAAGGTTTTACTTCACTGACTGAACTCATAGCTGGATAGTACCTTGACTTATATGATGTACATATCACTAGACTTACTATGGACTAGGGCCTGGGCCTGCTAACCTAACACAAATCTTATATACTGACATACACAATTGTCTAGTCATCATCAGTTAGTACATGAAATAAAATTTGTACTCCTTAATCTTCAACTATGAACTGATGGGCTATGACTCGACCTGTTTTCAACTTTCATCTGAAACTTCATTTGATTTTGGTTATTATTCAATCAGCCTTCCATAGAAAGCTATTTCAAAACTTGTTACGGATATATCATTTGCTTGCTAAATTTTGAGTGAAAAGGATGAAATCCAGGTTCTGGCCTTGTTACAGGAAAAAGTTACATGCAAGCATCTTTATTGAACATTACTCCAGCTAAGAATGCTAGATGACTGCAGTTTTTATGAGCTTTCCTCTGTATAGTTATGCCAAGAGTATCTGTGGTAGATTGGTAGCTGCGAATTTACCTTAAGAACAACATATTGATTCCATGATAGAACTTATGGGAAGTAAATCTAGCCTAAAATTGGATGAGACCATACAGGTGATTATTGTTTTGGCTCATTCATTCTTGGATATTTACAAATAACTCATTCTGCTTTCATGGAACTTGCGAAATATGGCCACTGGAGACAGCTTGTTTCCAGATTTCAATCCTGCCAGCAGTGATGAAGGTTTTCAATTAGTTTGATGTTGTACAAAATTGTCAATAGTCATCATTGCATAGCATATGTAATGTTACTAATCTAGGATTCACCAAATTTACAGAAGCCCTTATCTACAGGGTAACTTGGTGTTTCCTAATATTTGTACTGAAGTGGAATAACAGGCTTTCCAATGAGAATTTACTCTGAGTATTGACGCAGAGTTTCTATCATCTTTTAGATAAACATCTCGAGTGCATTTAAGTGCACTAGTGCAACTTGATTTTGAGGATATGTCATTTAGTTGCTTTACATTTTTAATGGTGGTTTGCTGCCTAACCAATGTAACTAAGAAGTATATTCAAGTGACTTGACTATGTGGCTCATGGTACTTGTTATAGATGCACATAGTTTATCTGGTCGTTCTTCTTGATGAGGTAGGGACATAGGAACTTGCATATGAAGTTTTAGGTTATGATGTTGGTATTGATTTCTACTACTATGATGGTTATATTTTGTTATAGTAGGGAAGCGTTTTACCTCTAGTTTGTTTTCTATTTTGCTTCCAATGATCTTGTAATCAAAATTATCATTGTTGTACGTGGACTTGTAAGAAACTAGTCCTTGAGATGTGTATTGAATACTTTGGTGCTAATAATTGAGTTGTGTACTCTGGCGGGTAGCTCAAGTAGTGGAGACAAGTTGGGAGAAGGTTGAGGGAACTACTCATGGGAAGTACATTGAAACCTTCTCTTTTAAGAAAAATTTTTCTTCCACTAGTTTTGAGAAGATTCTTTGTTCTTCAACTTCTCAATTTCTCCTTTTCATTGCAAGAAGAGGGAACTATTGGAAGTGTGGTCATAATTAGCGTGAATTTGATACATTTGCTTTTGGTGCCACCGCATATAAAAGGAAGAAACATGGGAAAGGAAAAATTCTTTTTGTGGTTTAGGAAGTTGACCCGAACATTCAGGCTGAATTAGAGAAAGAAACATAAGACTAGGTGGCTATGGCTTTATATGTAGCTGTTGCCTTTTGCTGTCTTGCTTTTGATATTATTTTGGGGACTATGTTATGCACTTTTTGATAATATATGCACTTTTTGGCCAATGGGTTTGTTCAGAATCACTGGCTCACATTTGTAACCGTGATTCTGCTTGATTCCTATTAATACAAACCTCAGTATTATTCAGAATTGCAAGTCTTTTGCTGTTATTTCCTATTATTAGAACTGTTTGTATCATTTGGCATTAGAGTAGGACTATCTTAAGACTCAGAGTTAAAGTAGGAGCTACTGTACCGTTTTCATTTGTCACAACTGGGGGATGAATATGAAATGCTATTGCCTCTAAAGCAAGAGTAATTGGTCTTGGAGTTAGTTGAGGAATTTGATAGACTCTCGGCTTCTCTCAAGGACGTCTTGAAAGAGTGCTTGATGGGAGCCTTCAAGAACGTGTTGAAGTCGAAGATTAGGGCGGAACTCGGGTTAGCCAACATGGTGTCCTTGCATGAGTTTGTCAGGACCGCTGTGCGTATTTACGAGAGGAACCAGGCACTTGAAAAGGTGAGAGAAGGAAGGGCTGCCAAGGTTCAATGTTATCCAGCTGGGCCTAAAACGCATTAGGCCTACACTCAGCCCATCCGGATTGCTCACACCATTGAACCCACACGAAGTTATTTTGCAGCCATTGCACAATTAACCCGTTCAGGAAAATAGAGACAAAGGCAGCATAGATGAAATCAACAAGCAACTTGTATGATTTTGGAAGCAACTTGTACGAAATCAGCAAGCACCTCAGTCCGACGAGGATGGAAGGCTCACAAACTTCCTGAAGCTGTGCTCAACCGCAGAAGAGAACTTGGGTTATGCTACAAGTGTGGTGACAAGTGCAACTCCAGCCATGTGTGTAAAAGTAGAAGCTTGTAGACTATGATTTTGGAGAAGGAAGATGTAGGGAGTATGGGAAATGAAGAGTTAATCAAAGAAGAGGAAGAGAAAATTGCAGAAGACATCAAAGGCCCCACCCGCATGGAGCTATCGTTGAACTCCATGGCTGGTTTTGGAGAAAACCATACCATGAAAGTCCAAAGAAGAATTTGAGGGAGAGATGTTGTGCTGCTCTTAGACAGTGGGACATCCCACAACTTCATATTGGAGGAGCTGTAGAGAAACCTAGATCTGCTTGTAGACGAGATTGCAGAATACAGAGTTACAGTGGGAGACAGTGACTTACTCCGATGCAAGCAAAGGTATAAAGATCTTTATTTCTAGGTACAAGGTTTAGATATTAATAAGACTTTTTACCCCTTTCCTCTAAATGGAGTCGATGCAGTGTTGGGAATGGAATGACTAAAATCATTGGGAGAGGTCAAAATGAATTGGAGTGAACTTACCATGAAGATTGGCAAGAGGCCTAACTAGATCTGTCTACAAGGGGACCCCTCTTTAACTAGAACTCAAGTGACTCTCAAGTTACTGGTTCAATCATTATGGAAGCAAGGAGAGGGCTATTTGGTTGAATACTGTGGGATAGTAGCTGAGGAGGAGAACCAAATTGATAAGGGGGATGGAGTTCTTGTGATGCTAGAAATGCAAGGGTTGTTAGAAAAATTTCCAATTGTGTCTTAGCTCCACTTATCATCTAGAAATTGATGGACAAACCGAAGTGATGAACTACAAGCTAGAGATTTATCTTCATTGTTTCACTATTGAGAAACCTACCTAGTGGGCACAGTGGCTCTCTTAGGCCGAGTATTGGTATAGTACTTCATACCATAGTGCTACTGATATGACTCCTTTCTTACTCTGCAAGATGAGCCCTCTGCTACTGAAGAAGTCAACCAATAGACTAATGCTCGCAATGAGATATTGCCACCTTGGGAGAGAATTTAGCTAAAGCACAATAGAAAATGAAGACTCAAGTTAATAAACATCGAAGAGATGTCCAGTTCAAGATTGGTGATTATGTTTATGTGAAAATTCGACCCTATCGATTGTACACTTTAGCTCATAGAGTTAATGAGAAGCTTTACCTCCGCTTCTATGCCCTTTCAAAGTTATTGAAAAGGTGGGGCCGGTGGCATACCAGCTGGAATTACCCCTACAACACGGATTCACCCAGTTTTTCATGTATTCAACCTTAAAAGATATGTTCATCATGCTACGGTGACGTCCACCATCCTTGCTGCATTATCTGACGATATGGAGCTGCAAGTGCAACTGAAGGATATCCGCAAGGTTATCAAGCTTTTGAATGGCCAGTTGGAGGTATTAGTCAAATGGAAGGATATGCAAGAGTTTGAGAACTCATGGGAGGCAACGTCTACCATTGCCTCACAATTCCCCTTCTTTCCCCTTGAAGACAAGGTGAAGCTTTTAGGGTTGGGTGATGATACATTTGCTTTTGCTGCCAACACATACCAAAAGGAAGAAATATGGGAAAGGTAAGAATCTTTTTGTTGTTTAGGAAGTTGACAGAAAGAAACATAAGACTAGGTGGCTGTAGACTTTATGTGTAGATGCTGCCTTTTGCTGTCTTACTTTTGATATTATTTTAGGGACTGTGTCATGCACTTTTTGATAATATATAGAGACGTTGGAGTCTTTGGGAGGAGGGGAGATTATGTATGTTTGTGAAGATAGGATAGGAGAGGCTAGACTCTCAAAACACTAGAGGGAGCCTAGCACAAGAGGGAGTATTGCATCAGTCACTGGTTTAGTATCTGTATTTTGGCCAAGGGGTTTATTCAGAATCACTGGCTCACATTTGTACTGTGATTCTGCTTGATTCCTATTAATACAAACCTGAGTCTTATTTGGAATTGCAAGTCTTTTGCTGTTATTTCCTATTTTCAGAACACGTTGTATCAGAATTCAAAAGTTCCTAGTTGTGCCTCTACTTACCCAGATGAGGCATTGTCTTCACCATTGTTGTACTGCTGTACTAAGGAAGTTCTACCTCCATCTTATCAACTTGATGGTGCTGTTGTCGCAAGTTGGCATCTTGCATATTGAAGGCTTGAGAAATATGGAGGGAAAGAGCTGGAGAGAGAGAGAGAGGAGGGTTTGTTCCTTTGGTGTTGGTGGTGGTGGTGGGGTGTTGATGGGGACAACTTATGAGAGAACGTGATGAAGAGGCATCTAGGGTCTCCTTCATGATAGATATACTGAAACAATATATACGCACGCACACACGCATGAAATTTTATAAATATATAAAATCATATTAAAAAATACTAGTAATATTAGTTGCACACAGGTCTTGCTTAAAATCTCTTCTTAAAGTAGGCTTGATCATGTGGCCATGTGGGCTTTTATCAGTTTTATTGGGACTAGATTGGATCAAGCAAGCTTTTTGGCCCACGATCTGATTTTTGACTCGATGATTGAGTGGTTGGTGTTGTATGTTTGTTTGCTTTTCTCTTAAAAAAGATGCTGATTTAAGAAACTGTAGGCTTTGTAAGCTCAAGAGCAAGTAAGATGATGTTTAGGAATTTCATGAAGTCCGAAAGTGAAAAGCAAATTTGCTTTTAGTGCACCCTTAATAAAGGGTAAATGTCTTTCTGTGGTCATAGCATAGATATTAACAGAGGCTGAGGCTGAAAGTGAATGGTGTACATTCCATATTTTCTCCACACTGTTGCTCTCCTTATTTTTGCAACAATGCTTGTAACTTTGTCATGGATGTAATGAAAATTTCAGTTTAATTTTGATGAAACTTGGTGGAATAAGAGTTTCGGCTCATTGATGCCAAATGTCTTCATGTAGGACAATGGACATCTCCAAAGAATGGCATCTTTTCAAGCAGGCCCAATGGGTTGGCCTGGTCCCCAAGGAATTCCAACTACCCCTGTAGTGAAAAGGGTTGTCAGACTCGATGTTCCTGTTGACAAATATCCAAATGTAAGTAAAGGTTCTTGCTCCTGGACTACAGTTTATATCAAGTTTTCTATTTCAATGTACTGTGGTTTTGACTCAACTTGGCAGTATAATTTTGTTGGCCGAATTCTGGGACCTCGTGGGAACTCATTGAAAAGGGTTGAAGCCATGACTGAATGTAGGGTTTACATCAGAGGTTGTGGCTCCGTGAAGGACTCTATCAAGGTAACTTGATATATCTTTGTAAATTGATGACTTCTTAATTTTAATATTTCGTAATTATGTTTCTTTTTGAAATGGACTAGTTCATGTGGCAGACATGAAAAATAAATTATTTTCCCCATTATTGCCTAAACAAATTTGAATGTTTATTTTTTTCATTATGTTCCTAGACTTTCCTAGACTCTCGTTATGGAGCTTGAGTTTTCATTGTAGGAAGAGAAGCTTAAGGATAAACCTGGATATGAGCACCTTAAAGAGCCATTACATGTGTTGGTGGAGGCAGAGTTTCCAGAAGACACTATCAATGATCGATTGGAACATGCTGTGGCAATACTCGAAAATCTTTTGAAGCCTGTGGTATTGATATATAATTTTTCATGTTAGTTTCACATTAGTTGGGCCTGTTTTTCTGTTCAAGTCATTAGTTCTTGTTAACGTGCCAGGATGAATCCCATGATCACTATAAGAAGCAGCAATTAAGGGAGTTGGCTATGCTGAATGGTACTTTGAGGGAAGAAAGCCCAAGCATGAGCCCAAGTATGAGTCCAAGCATGTCACCCTTTAACAGTACAGGAATGAAACGAGCCAAGACAGGAAGATGACCCTGATTCGTTGACAGTAGTTCATATCTATATATATATATATATGGTCAAGTTATCTACCTCTGATCTCTTCAAAGGACATGATGGTCTTTTCACTGATATAGTTGATCTGAGTTATAAACCCTGGGGGCTGAATGACAAGCAGCTAGTTGGGATGCCACAGTTTTGGCACTGATTTGTTCGACATGTCTGATCGGGATGGGTTATTTACTTCATTCATTCTGTCTAGTAAGCTTTGATGTCTATTCTTTGGTGTGTTGACCCCTGCTGGAACATTGACTGTTCACTTGTTATAGTAGTAAATTAGAATTCAGGGGCTACAGAGTAGCATCACTCCTAATGTAATACAAGATTCTTTTCACTTGAGAACATTAGATTACATGCATATGTTTAGATATGCATGGTATTGACCCTAAAATAAATTGAGTAGAATGCTTTTGATTGTATTGTTGCATGATGAACATTTTGACAACATTGTTATTTCAAATTAGCAAGTGGATTTGGTGAGTTTTGTATCTTGGGATTTCAAGTGGAACTATAAAGACAGTATAAGGCATTGATGCTTATTAGATGTTTGCCATGCCATAGCTTGTGCTGGTACGAACTGTAAATATCAGATTTTGTTTTTTTTGGATGCTACTGTAAATTGATGCTACTGTAAGTATATTTTTATTGGTTTAAATCCAGATAAAGTCAAATTTCTGGGATTAAACTGCAAATATCTTCTTTTTTTGCATACCTCCATAAAGTAGATGACTTCCCATTGATACGTTAGTATGTAAATATATTATAGGATGACATTTTACTTGGAAGCAACTTTGTACATACATATATTTCGACTGAAGATCGTTTTCAAACACGATGTAACAAGAAATCTACCGTTTTCCATAAGATGTCAGTCTGGTAATTCCGGTGTTTTAAATTGTCTTCCCATGTTCTTGTATCTTCATTAGCTAATATTCAACATTGATAACTTCCATTCAACTTTTCTCAAAAAATAAATTTGTAAATTGATAAATAAAGTTTAGAAATAAATATAGCAAATAACATATATTATAAATCATTAATAAATTCTAGGTAATTAATCGCAATTAGTTTTTTGTTTGGAACAAAATTACAAAGGAGTTAAGAACCCCATAAAAAGAAATGCAATATTTGCACGTGTGTGTATATATATGACGTGCTCCTAAAAGTTATTTCCGTCAAAGCAATTTTCTTGCTAAACGGTCTTTCTCTTGCTCAAATGGAACTCTATCAAGCTTAGATGGATGCATTTAACCACCTAGGAGGAGACTGGACCAAGAACCCAGGATCTGTCTTCAATTGAGAACATTTCTGCTGAACACGGTATATACAATACAAACAAAGAGTTTCACATAAATTTTATTTTTTGTACAAAAATTTTTAAGAGAATTTGGCTCACGATTCAAAAAGTAAAGTGAATTCTCCTTTTCTCCTAAATAATATTAATATTGGGCAAAATGAAGTCATCAATTATTCTCATATATAAATCTAGGTACTTGAAAGTTTTAATATCCTATTAAGTGTCCTGACTAGAATCATAATAAAATGATAATGATTTTGCTTAGGGGCTCTTGCCAACTAGCTCCTCACCTTATTTGAATCAATCCTAGCTCCATCAGAATTTTCAAATTAGCTTTTTTGATATAATTTTTTTTAAAAAGAGATTAGATTTATTTACAATATAAAAGTAGCGCCCAGAATTTTCAAATTGGACAAGAAGATATTGAGGTATAGGCTTTTAATGAGAGGATCCACGGAAGGCTGGGGCCTAAAGCATTGCTCAAGATTAATGCTCTTGCCAAAAAAAATTAACTAGATGCATTGTAATTTATGAAGAGCCAAAATGGTCACGCTAATACACGGCTTATTTTTTCTGATATTAATATTATTTAAAAAAATAAGATTTCGTCTTACCCTTAGATCGTGAATGAGTTTAACCTATTTCTAAAAATTTTTATAACCAAAAAAATGGTCTAATTCAACAATATATGAATAGTTGAAATGGTTTAAATTGACAATATTATCTTATATTATATTATTTTTAATTATATGCATTGTAACTAACTTAAAAATTCTTACTATATGCAATCGATTAGCATATATGTTAAATCACTAATAAATTCTGCATTATTAATCAATACACATGATAATCTATAGAAAGTTAATACAATGTATTGAGTAATATAGCAAATGTAAATTCAATTTTTACTATTATTTTAGTAAGTGATATCGTAAGTCTCTTATAAATATTCTCTAAGTCATAGGGTTATATCTTGACTTTAATAGGGAATTAGTATTAAATTTATCTAATTTTTTTATATAAAAAAATAGATAGAGAACGTGGCATAGGATCTATCTTGAAATAATAATAATAAAAAAAGAAAATAATAATTTTTGTTGAGTCACATCAAGGATTAAATGGGCATTTAAAAAAAATTACAAATAAGGAAGATGTTCCTATCATATTTTTGTGTTTTTTTTTTATCAAATTTAGGTTTTAAAATTTAAGTTTGAGTAAAATTTAGGTTTAATTTTTTTAAAATAATTATATTTATTCAAAAGGATTTTTGAACTAAATAATAATTTAAAATTAATATTTCAGATAAACTGATCAGAATAGCTTATAGAAGAGTAAAAGGATTTATAGACTAACCAATTAATATATTATCCCTACTTTTTCTTACACCTTCTCTCCTCTTTCTTCTATACACTCTCTCATCTCTTTTCTACACCCCCTCTCCTCTCTCCTCTCTCATTTCTCCTCTCTTTTATATTTAATAATCATACCCTTTTTTGTAATTTAGCAATAATAAAAATACTTTTAAAAATAACTATTCAAATAATCATTTATTTAAAATCATATTTTTTTTCATAAACTCTTATCTAGAAACTATTTTTTAAAAGCTGCCAAAAGGCTTTTTGTTCATAACTATTTTTCTTAACTTTTATCTAAACGGCCCTTTATAATGAAAACCAAATAAATTGCTTGCATATATTTAAACATGTTATATCAAACTGTAAAAATATTCATTCTATTATAATCTCATCAAGAAATTTATGACAGCTATAAACGTAAGTTTCATTCATCAATAAAGCTAGAAGCCTCATAAGGACTTGCATTACGTATTATCCTGAAATAATAATAAAAAAAATTGTGAAAATATCAATACTAATCAATATTTGCAAAAAGTGTTGGAAAGCTATCCTATTGGCAAGTCCTAAACAACACAGGACCTCTTTGGATAAAGTTAATAATTTTTTAATGTCAAAATCGTATTTTTCTAAAAATTCATTCAAACACAAATATTTTAATCAAATCAATTATAAGATTTCCGTTTTAAATGTCATACCAAAATGATTCATGATGACATGATCATTATTACATTGTTCATTTTATTCCCTGCCATTCCATTCAATTCCCTTCATTTTTGTGAACCCAAGGAGTCCTTCATTATTACTAAACAAATGAAGCTATGCCCGTTTTTAGGTGGTCATTTGCACAAGAGTGTGTGACGTTAATATGAATTCTGTTAAAAAAAAATGGGAATATAATGTCGTCTGCTTAACCCTTCACATAAGGGTAGGTATGAGGGTTGTGAATAAAGAATTGGAGAAAAAGGAATGGATGATTAAGGGTTATGTTTCCTTATTATAAAAACGTTTCTTTTTTTTTTTTTGCATAACTTCTTCCAAATTTGATGATCTTAAAATATAAACATTTCCATTGCATCCTTTATTTCCAGCCAAAAATTCTTGTTATATGATGGAAATCTTTTTCATCAATTTTGGTGGAATTGGAATTGGAAATTCCATCATATCAAACGGGCACAAGTTAAACCATTAAAATCTATTCAGTCATTGGAAACAGAGAAGCTGGGCCCAGAAGGCACTCTTCATTCATCTGACCCAGAATGATAAAAGCAAAAGTTGAAGGTTGCCCCGAAAAATAACAACTGACAAGAAGACATTCACAGAAACCATATATTGCTTTTCAACATATCAAAACTGAATTTCAATCAAACACATGAACATATCTGAGATGTATCACATACTCTGCGTAACCATTTCCAATCACGTCTTACAATGTTTGGCTTCTTTACCTCATCCGTATGAGAAATTAAATAACATACATCCATTCATCTATTAAAAAAAAAATCATTGAATATCATTACAAACTTTCCAAATCCTAACCTCATCATGGAACACAGCATCCATCTTGACTACACAAGAAGCAGAATTTTCAAATTAACACAGAAGCCTATGCCTGCATGAAAAGAAAATGAAAATCAACATGGCATAATTATCAAATAAAAATGTCATCTGTAGATAACAAAAAACATAATGATTTCACTGCTAACAAAAATAAAGCAACTTCGCAGAATTTATTCTCAGTTAGAGAATTCATTGTTAACATGCAGTAAAAGGAGAACATGAACATCAGGCAAAGGTAACTTTGGACAGTAGAGGCATTTTGATGTTCATTAGTGAAAAGGCTTGTAGGGTGCATAGATTGGTTATGAACAGCAAAAAGCTTGATGTAACGATGCAATTCGAGTAGTTTAGGCCATCAAATACCAAAGGAAGAATTCCAGATTTGCATTTATTTAATGATTGGAAGATTTTTCTATTCCATCTTCAATGGCTAGCCAAGCAACAAACCTAAAGAAAGTATGCATGGTCTTTATATTCCAGTCTGCACGGAAAACAAAAGGCTAAACAAATGAAGACCAACCTCAAATACAATTATCGGCTTATAGCAAGGTTTTGAACTTCAAGGTCATTCCCTAAGACCAAGCTCAAGCTCTAACTCATCGTCCTCTTCAAACAACTTCAAAAGGCGAGCATATTGCTCTTCTCTTTTCTTCTTCTGCCACAACTTAAACAGGCAAAACAAGAACAGAAAAACTACCACAAGTACGACCACTATAATGGCAACTGTAGGACCCTTTCTTTTAGGCTTTACCACATCATTGGCACCGGATGAATCGCCAGAAACGCCTGAGAAAAAAGTACCCTAATAAGAAATCAGATGATGCGGATCTTCACAAGTCTGAGAGGAAGAGAAAGAGCAAAGGATTTGAATGAAGAGCATAACTAAAGTTCTTACACCAACCAACGTGAAGGAAAAATAAACTGAAAATTAACATAATAAGAATCAGTGCAATTTAAAAGTAGTACAGATTTTCAACCCATGCAGTGGAACATAATCAAGAAAGATAAGAATCATGTCTCAAGATAAGGACCACCATTGAAGTTATAATCCGGAAAGAGTCAATGTCCTAAAATTATGCCGTGGTGCTTATTGCTAAAAGAATACACATTTTAAGCAGCCACGGTAGGAGTTCAAGCTTCCGCAGTCATCAAATGATTTGAAGCTTCAAAATTTTGCCTTTTGAATGAACTATATTACAGCCAATACTAGGACAAACAATTCATCCAAATAACAAATAAACACAAAACAAACCAAATTTATCCATCCAAAGTTTGTACACGGTCAATCAAGTAGACTATTTGGCAAAACCAGAGGTGAGTTATAGATGCCAAGCTATTGTCCAAAAACAGGAAATCACTATCGACACTTTAACAGTTTCATACTTTCATTTATGTATTTCCAGTCTTTCTCTGAAATAAGAAAACCAGAAAATTTCTCAAAAAGCAACTGAAAATATTGGCATAGCTTAAGCATCCATAAAAAGTAATTAACTAACCCTAATAACTACAGTAGATATGAATTTTGATCAACAAACATGCACAACATGCCAATCTAAATAAAGCTACAGATCAAACAAATATCGAGCCAAATCAAACGAAAAGCTTAAGGAATTGAGATAAGAAGCGAGCAGAGATGGAGAGGGCAAACCTAGGATGAATTGTAAGGAGCAAGAAAGAAAAAATACGAAGATAATGAGCGATCTGCTTCGGGAAATTGCACTCATTTCTTTGCGTCTGGACAGAGATCAACACGGATTTTGAAAACAACGCCTCAATGGTTCTCTCAAAGCTCTCTCAACTTCGATAAAACTATAATTTTGCTATTTGTTACTCGTTTTTTGATGTTTTGCTCGTTTGACCCCTTTCTCTTGTTTACTAGTCTACAAAGAAACGCGGAAATACTTTTACGACAAAGTATATTATTTTATAAAAATTAATTACATAAACTGAAATAGAATAGAAAATAAAAAATTTATATAACAAAATATTTCTAAAATTATTAAGGTTGTGTTTGGATTAGATTTTTTAGGAGAATAAAGTTTAGAAGTATAGATTTTAAAAAAAATAGATTTTAAAAAAAATAGATTTTAAGTAAAATAGATTTTTTATTAAAAATTATTTTTTAATTCTAACATTGGTTACCAAAACTAACAAATTATAGAAATATTAATTTTTCCTAAAATCAAATTTTCATCAAAACTAATAAACTATAGAGACACTATTTTTTTTTCTCATAATCAATTTTCACCCAAAATTATAATTTTAGAAAAATTAGGGGATTACTTGTAATAATTATTTTTTTATAAAATCTATTTTCTAAAAACTAATCTAAATGTATTAATAAAAAATAAATTTTTTATAAAATATATTCTCCTTAAACTATCTACTCTCTAAAAATTAATCCAAATATATTAATTAAAAGTTGTTCTCCTAACTTATACCTAGTAAAAAAAAATAGATTGTGGATAAAAATTAGTATTTAGATAATTTATTGATTTTAGTAAAAAGTTAATTGAGGAAAAAACTAGTATTTAGATAATTTTTTAGTTTTTATGAAAAATTAATTATAGAAAAAAATTAATATTTTAATAGTTTATTAATTTTCATAAAAAATTGATTGTGAAAGATATGAGATATTTGTATTATTTTATCTAAAATATAGTTGTGTCTAATATAAAATATTATTATTTATTTTATATTTTTAGTTTTTTTTAAAAACCAAACAACCGGATGTTGAAAAGTCATATTAGATTGTAATTATTTTTGGCCAAGTTACGTAAAACCCCAAAGACAGCAAATTGCATCTCCAAATGTGTAGGTGATCTCTTACTAGGAATTTCGTCTCTATCAAAACTAAAATTTCCAAATTTTTTTATAGAAGACATATAAAAACTG
The DNA here is from genome assembly GCA_037074615.1 of Leucaena leucocephala. Classification (NCBI taxonomy): domain Eukaryota; kingdom Viridiplantae; phylum Streptophyta; class Magnoliopsida; order Fabales; family Fabaceae; genus Leucaena; species Leucaena leucocephala. The sequence continues at coordinate 24,317,081 of CM073547.1, forward strand.
TATAGATTATTATGTGGAAATTAAACCTGCTATATTTTATTAAATATATTTATAAAAAATTGTAAAAATCATATTTGTTTCAAATTTCAAATTTAGTTTGATTATAATCTTTATTAATAAGTTTCTAAAATTTCATAACCATATACACAAGTACTCCTTCTAATTTGAAGGGAAGATAGCTCCATAAAAATTAATTGTGTATGGTTATGAAATTCTAAGAATTTCATTAATAAAAATTAAACTGATAATTAAGACAAATTTAAGGAACTAAAAAAATTATCTTTTTAATACCACAAGCCAGGAAAACTGTATCTATTGATATGTAATTGCTTTAATAACTATTAACTTCAAAACTTTTTATAGTTGAATAACTATCCATTCTATCATTATAGAGTAAATAATCTGAAAACTTGTCATTTCTATCCCATCCATGTCATAATAAATTATAATCCTTCCCTAAATCGAAATTAATAAAACTTATTTTTTTCCCTTGTATTCTCTTTGATTTTTCTCGATTAAAATGAAAATTGTAATGATTTGTAAGTAATATTTATTATAGATTTTTTATTCTTGTGGAATATCAATACTCATATTGCTGTAGTCAAAATTGTAGTACTAGCAATATCAAAAGCAGCTGAATAACACTGTTTCTCAAGTACAGCTAAAAAGGAAATAAATTAATTCTACCGCACTCAAAAAAAACATGACAAAAACATAACCTTTCCACAAGGAATTGGTAATTCACTTGAAGCATTTGGCATCCAGAAGAGGCTGTCCCTCAAAAGGCTCATAATCTTCAATCATCTGATTGACACGCTCCTTTTGAGCTTCATCTGAGATGTCAACCTTAGTCCATTCGTAGAGCTCCATGTCATAGCACTCATCAATCACAAACTGAGGGATTTCTTGCCCACGGAATAGCCATAATCCCTTCACCTTGAATGGTGGTTCAGAACCGATCACGAGCATCTTCCCGAATGCATACTTGCGAGCCAGATCCATCCTCTGAAGGAATCCTCCGACCTTGTTCATCGTCACAAAGGAAACGGTATTCTCTTCGTTGTACTTGTAATCACAAAACCAAAGAGAGTATCCCTCAGGATCATACATGTCCCAAAATCCTGCAACAAGGATGAAAGTTTGAGAGCTCACAAATAATATTGTACCTTAGTGTCTCCAGAACTAGGCAGCTTTTATCAAGAATTTTGAGCCAAACTTTTTATGTTTAATAGCATTGAATTTGTGAAATAGAGTTCATACCTTTGATTGCAACCTCACGGAAGTTGGTTTTGGTGTTTGAGTAGAGTCTTTTCCACTCATCCAATATCATCTTACTTGGAGGAAGAAGGTCAAGGGGATTCTTGGGCTTGGGCTTTGGTGTCTCCTCTTCAGCTTCTTCTGCAGGTTTTTCTGCTTTTGGGGCCTCTTTCTTAGTCTCTTTCTTTGGTTCATCCTTTTTGGGTTTAGACGATTCTTTGGGCTGGGAAGGCTTCTTCGCAGACTGAATAGGAGGAACAGCTCCAGTCTGCTTGACCTCACCTATAATTTTTTGGAATTTTGGCTGGTTGACCAAAGTCCAGAAGTATCTCTCAACATGAGGAAACTCTGAGGTGAAGCTCTTAGTCATGACACAAGTGAAACCAAAATACAAATTGCATGTCATGATGATGTCAGCCAGAGTCACAGAATGCCCAACCAAGAAAGTAGTAGAGGCAAGGTAAGTGTTCAAAGCACCCAATGCTCTCTTCAATGCAGAAATTGCAGACTCTTCAACCTTCATCCAAAAACGTGCAAGAGATTAGGCTAATAAAATACCTAGGCAATACAAAATTAAAAGAAATAACAAGAATCTTGAAAACGTAAATCACCATTTTCATGTCAACAACAAGAATGAATACTGACAATTCATTATTTAGTTGTAACATTTCAATAGCACATCTAACTAACCTTGTGTATTCAGTAAGAACTAGAATGACACATGGATTATATAATGGAATTAAAACAAATTCTTAAGAATACAGACTTCATAACATATTCAGAGGCAAATAAACAATGAAATTATCAACAGTAACACAACCTACCGGGGCAATGTATTGAGCATGTCCCATTCTTGGTATGAACCAAGTGCGAAGATTAGCATCAATCTCCAATGAAGAAAAATCGATCCATTGTTCAATGTGGCCCTAATTCATTAAAGATAAATGATCAGATATGGGCAAAAATGCACTTAGTGATGCACGCAAACTCATTCTAGAACTAATGGTCTTATGCACACAACATGAAGAGAAGAATTAGAAGAACTTACATAATCAATTGGAGAGCTTCCATATAATGGACTATCAGACTTCAAGCGAGCAACTGCGGCAAATAAAAAATACCAATATGTATAGACATAAACCAACAATATTAAAAAGGTAAAAGAATATATAATCCATGAAATCATACCATAACGTGCAATCGCATTGCTCTCAAATACTGGACCATCTGGTGTTTCCAAAACAGGAACCTGTAAAGATAATGGATCTTAAATTCTCAATAAGTTCAAGTTGAAGTCAAGATTTTCTAAATTGCAAAGAAAGAAAAATGAGTATCATGCCTTGCCAATAGGATTCATCTTAAGAAATTCAGGTGTTTTATTAGAGACGCCCATCTCAAAATCTTCGGCCACTTTAATTTGCACGCCTACATATTCTGCTGCAATGAGTGCCTTATAGCCATTCTTGCTTGTGTTTCTCCCAGGGTATAGGATCTGGGCATTAACAACAGAATAAACAAGAAATTCATATAAAAGTTTAGCTACCAAAGTTTCAAAACAAGCAAATATTAGTTTGCAATAAAAAATAGATATATTATGCAACTCCTACAAGGAATTCTGGGTAAATTATTAAGCATGCACAGATTAGTACTCCCTCGGTCGTTGGATGAAAAGGAAGAGTAAGGGATGCAAACACCTTCTTTACCTCTATCCCCTTTCTTTTATGGTAAAACGTATTTATGCAGGTGGGGCAAAAAAACGTATATAATAGCGTATCCACATGTAAGTCCTTTCTCTTCCTTGATGAAATTAAACAAGGGAAGGAAAATGTATCCTTTACATTGCATGATACCAAATAACATGAATGCGTATTGTTTCCTTTCCATTCCTTTTCCCAACGTTTCCAACAGAACTAGAGAACTAATTCAGCGTTAACTATCTACAAGATTGAAACAAGTAGCGGCACAGTTTTTACACTGTATCACGGTTTATCCCAATTTGAATAAGAAAATAAAGTGCATTCCAGATCATGAATTTACCAGGATGATGATACACTTATATAAGTATGCAAAAATTCGAACCCTATATTTGTTACAGATTTCAATTGATGCAATTTACTTCAACTCATTGTTTGTGTCTCAGATAAATTATTAAAATTGAAGTGAACTGACCAGGGCCATGGCTTCACGGAAAACGTACCGCTGCTCTAATTGAAGATCTGATCATTAAAACTAAAAAAATCAATCAATCTATAAAAGCAATTTAGCAATAGAAAGATCAGTTATTTTTTTCAATCTCATTCATAAAATAGGCGAAAATAATAAAATTCATCCCTAATAGACTTTTTCTACCTTTTCAGTGCAAACGAACACAATATACAGAGAATACCAATCATCAGAACTAACAGAGAATGAGATTAGGGAGCTAGAGAGATCTTACAATGGGAACGTTCTCCTGAAGCAAAGTGCTGTGACTGCGTGAAGGCGAAATAGCAAGACAACGCAAGTATATAACGGCAAGCTAGGGTTTTTGATAGTGAAATGAGTGAGGCAGTAGATCGGTGGCCTCACGTTGTTTTATTCCCCGTTTTCTTTGGCCGAGTGGGTGACACAGCTGTTTTTTTTTTTTTTTTTCAGAAAAAAGAAGCAAATGGACGTTGAAATTAAAATATATTTTTGTATATTTATTACAAAATTGGTAAAAATAAACAGATCTTGATATTAAATTATTAATACTTTAGAGAAAACTTAGATCAAAGTTTTCCAATTTTATTTTGTTATGTGACCTTTTTTAATATTTTTATTTAATTAAACCCACATAAAAAATAATGCATATAATACAAGGAATTTGATGTAATTATGATCCTAATATTTTTTTTTAGCCAAATATCATAATATTAGCATTGATTAATATATGTTAAATAAACAAGCAATCTAATTTTTATATTTGTATTATTTTTCTTATAAAAAAGTTGTTAATATAAATAGCAATAATATTATTAAAATTAAACCTGATATATTATATTATCAATATCAATATCGTTAAATATATTTATCGAACATAGTGAGAAGTCATAATATATATACAAGTTAAAAGAGAGAGAGAGAGAGAGATTTATGTAATTAAGATAAATTAAAGGGGATTCAGTGCAGTTTATTCATTAAAAAAATTAGTAAGAAAAATATAAAATATTACACTATATTGCAAATAAAAGAAATAAACCACGTTAAGTTCAAATAATTATATTTCCAAGCTTTTCCAGCCTTATTTGAGCTGAATGGATCAAGTGATTTTATGATACCAAATAGGTCAGTAAAGATAGAAAATTCCTCTGATTTCATGTAGGTTTTTTTCCCCCACCATATGTATTCATATTGTTACGGAAGGAAAAATAGAACACGCTCCTTTAGGCATACTAATTATTATAAAATTATGCATGCCTCACTCTTGATCATGAATTTTATAAAATGTGAATGTGATTGTTTTACCATTTAATTATATAATGAAATTTGATATTGAGATATAATATTAAGTATTTGTAGTGTGTTTTTCAATTATCTACAAAATTTACAATATACAAATTACAATATATTCAACGAAACATATAGTTATGCACTTTGATCTCCATATTTCTATCATAGCACATTAAATATAATAAATGATTTTGTTAATTTATATATTATATTAATATATATAATAATTATAAAATTAATGAGAGATAATATTAAAATTTTATCATATTTTTAATTTTTTTTTAATTTTATCATATATATATATGAGGAAAAAATATTTTTTGAGATTTAAAAATTAAAAAATAATAATTCTGATATAAATATTATAAATAAAAAAAATAAATTTAAATAAAGAGATAAAAATATATTTATTAATTTTTAATTAACTACTATCCCTCTGAATTAAACAAGAAATATAATATCTTTTTCCTTACATTTACAATTACGATTTTTTATATATTTTTTTAAATTAACTTACATATCCTTCCTTTTATTTAGTCAAATATAGCAACTATTTATTATAATTTTGAATTATTTAGATAAATTTTAACAAGATAAATTAGTTTATATTTTTAAAAATTATTTATTAAATTTGAGTCATCAAAATCGATCCAATAATTTATAAGTGTAGTGGTATCTCGATCGAATAAAGAAAATCCATTTTCAAAAGAATCCGACTATACATAGAACTTGCATATTATAATTACACTCTTATTTCTTTCCATCATGTACACTTTTTTTCACATATATTTTGCCGGGTTTTTCACCTAGTCTAGAGTATTTAATTTTGACCTGTTTAATCTCCGCTCTTTACGATGTTCCTGTCTGGCAAATGTGTCCCTGCTTCGATTCTTGCTTTCGTCGGAGATTTCACCGTCTAAAGAAAGTAAAGGTTTCAAAAATTTCTATAACTGGTGTTGTGATTGTGATTGTGATTGTGATTCTGAGATCCTAGAAAACGAGAAGGGCATTTTAGTCAAAATGCTACTGTAATCAGTAATACTCTCTTACTCCCACTAATACTTCTCAGGCCAACACTGCATAAATCCAAAGGTTTCGTTTTCAATTTCAGTGATTTTCCTCTGACTCACCTCTTTCTGTCTTTCTTCTTCTTCCTGTCGAGTCGTCCGATTTCTCAGGGTACGAGCGCTTTAATTTTTTCCCCATTTTTGTTCATTTAATTTTCTGAATTTGCTATAAAAAGGCGATTTTTCCTTATAGGGAGACAGAAAATGGCGAGGAGACCCGATGAGGAATACGATTATTTGTTCAAGGTGGTCTTAATCGGCGATTCGGGTGTTGGAAAATCCAATCTCCTTTCGCGATTCACCCGCAATGAATTCTGCTTAGAGTCCAAGTCCACCATTGGTGTTGAATTCGCCACTCGTACCCTAGAGGTCTTTCTCTCTGTTCTCACCTTCTCTCTCTCTCACTCTGCGGTAGTTATGGAAGTACAAACGGTGACTGTATTTGCCATCTGATCTATGTATAAGAATTCAGTATGGAAATGCATGGTTTAAATTTAAACTAACTGTGTTTGATCTCATGCCTATCAAGTTTTTGCTCCATTCGGAATCGTATCGGATCTAAGTCTGTTTTTTTTTTTTTTGTTAAGTGGGTTTGTCTCAGATCTCTTTCCTTATTGTAACTGTTTGCTTCTTGGATTGTCAATACGAGTGTAACATTTGATTTGGGTCCTGGGAATTGGGCTATGTTCTGAATTTGAAGTGAATGCTTTTTAAATTTTGCTTTGATTTCAATATCTTTGTTTTCACTGATATCTTGATTGGCCCTTTTCTATTTTTCACTACTTGGAATATGGAATGACAATTGTTTGTCAATGGTGATTGATAAATTCATTTTGCTTCTATCGTAGTTGCAACGGTTGATGTGTTCGTTTTTTTTTGCCTGCGATATGATTAATAGTATACCTCTTTGGTCATTTGATATGCTACTTTGTTGTTATCGAAACCCTATCCCTTCGAGGTTGAATCTGTAAACTGTATCACGTTGTTGGAGATAATCTTGACCATCACATTATGCTCTTTTCTTATTCCTTTCAATCTTACATTCATTAATTACTCTGAGAGCCCATAGCTTGGCGGCATTGAGGTTTGAAGCCTGTTCTCCCCCTCTATAATAATTCTCCAAGCCTCAATTTAACTGCCCTTCTTAATTTCTATAGCATCTTGGTATGATTTTAACAAATCACACTGAGTCAGTGAAAGTCAATTCCTATCAAGCTATAGCACTTCAATGGCCTGCAGCCAGTTGTGTTTATGTTTTATTCTCCAATTTTCTGAAACTATGATTGCGATTGTGGGAAATTTATTTACATTTTTATTTGGTGATTGCATTCAACTTGTCTTGGTAGGTGTATTATTGTGGAATAATGGATGAGAATGCATTTAAACAAGGTAGATGAGTGGCAAGACCTCAGCTATTCAAAACCTATATTTGTAATTTTCCATGAGTACTGATAATTGTTATATTTTGCAAAACATGTCTGTGAGGTGTATATGTTAGTCATTTTGATTATTTGATCCATTGCTTCATGTCATGTGACCTCTTTGGCCTCATTTGGTTCTGAGAATGGTATTGAATTGAAAAGGGAAATGGAATGAAAAGAGTGATTTTTTAAATGAGAAATGCTTTTTTATGTCCTTGAAAGAAATAATAAAAATTATCTATTATTGCTAATTATTGGCCATAGGGATATATTAGAGATTGCATATCTTGAATTTGGTATAATGGAATTTGATCCTTTTTCCATTAAGGCAAGAGGCATCCAGAGAGGAACTTTGGGTGGTCGCCTTATTTTGTGTTTCTTGATTGTAAAAGTTTACAGTTTTAGTTTTCTAATTTTTTTATGCCGTGGTAGTCTGATTGCTAGCTGCGCAATTGTCTTCTAAACAAAACTGATCTATGGTCAAAGTTTTGTAGAATCAGTTGGTGATATTTGCCTAATTTGTAAAATATTCCAACGCACTGAAAAATGTTGGCATGGATGTCTCCAGGTTGAGGGAAGAACTATCAAAGCTCAAATATGGGATACTGCTGGACAGGAACGATACAGAGCAATAACTAGCGCCTACTATCGTGGCGCCCTCGGAGCTCTTCTGGTCTATGACGTAACAAAACCTACGACTTTCGAGAATGTTAGCCGATGGCTAAAGGAACTTAGGGACCATGCAGATGCCAACATTGTGATCATGTTGATTGGGAACAAGACAGATCTGAAGCATCTCCGAGCTGTTGCCACAGAAGATGCCCAGAGTTACGCTGAGAAGGAAGGCCTTTCTTTCATCGAGACATCCGCTCTCGAAGCTACCAATGTCGAGAAGGCGTTTCAGACGATTCTCGCGGAGATATACCGCATCATCAGCAAGAAGTCACTGTCTTCTGGTGAGCCTGCACCTTCTTCTGTTAAAGAGGGGAAGACTATAAATGTCGGGGGAGCTGAACCAGCAAAGAAGCCTTGCTGTTCATCTTCCTGAAGTAATTGTAGCTTGTATCAGTTTTCCCTACACACCTTTCTCAGTTTTTCAGTATCATGCTATTAATTTTATCATATCATGTGGCTTGTTCTTATATTTGCTTGTTTTGTTTATCATTCTTTTGGAACAATATTTTGTTATAGAAGTTTTATAATGATTTCTTATGCTGGTTTTGTGCATTGCGATTTGTACCTGTATCAAGGACTCAGAATTCAGGTTCAGCTATTTGAAAGAGGACACAAATTTAATATTATTTTTAAATATTTGGTACCACCGTACTAGACCACTTCATAAAAATATGGGCGTCTAAATTGATCTTAAAATGATGATAGAGAATAAATTTTATAAAATAAATTTTATATAAAAAGTGATTTTAAAAAATAAATATTTAAATAGTTGTTATTAGAATGATTTTTTTATAGATGAATTATCAGAAAGGATACGAGTTAAATAAAAAATAAGATTTTATATAAAATGGTGTCACTATATAAATTATGTTATTTGAGTATTTGACATTAGATATTTTGAATTTTAGTGTACTAAATTATGCTCTCAAATATTGCTTTTCTCTCAGTTTCTTTAGGTTCTACAAAATTCTTCAACTAAATGACTACTGTAAAGGTCAATGTTACCTTGAATCAGGATTTTATCTAGTTTTAAAATTCAAGTTAGTGTAAAAAATTAAGAAAATGTAGTCGATGCTCTACTGATTAGAATTGCATTTTTTGACCTTATGAAAGTCTTGCTTAGCTCATTTTCCCATTCACTTTTTGAAGTAGCAATCACTATTTTTAAATGGTATCTAATAATAACTTCTCAATGGAAAATTTTAAAAACATACCATTTAGATTTCAAAATTCAAAATCAATTTATTTACTATACTTTATAAATGATTGACTATTCTTATAAAATAAATAACAACACATTTTTTTAATAATTCTTAATTTGAGATTTTGAAATTCAAATCGTATTTTTTGAAATTTTCCTCTCATCAATTGTACCAATTTAATAATTAAAGATATAGTATTATTTTAAATAATTAGAAGCAAGGACCGCTTTACGTTACTTGGTTAATTCATGGTTGACCAATGGTTCAAACAAACTATGTAAAGCTGCAATCCAAATTCTTTCTTGTCATGAAAGTTACAACATATAATACATTTAACATATATATATATATATATATATATATATATATATATATATATATAAAGAAAAGAAAAGAAAATGAGGATAGAAGCTGAAGTGATCCCATACACAACACAATATCCTTTGTGTCATATTTTTTTTGCCCCTTTGGGATGTACAAGGGCATGCTTGTATAAAATATTCAATTCAGTAAATGAGTATGCCAGTAGCTGCAAAATTTGGTACAAAAACAAAAGATGACGGCAAGAAATTGCTTAAATTTGATTCCAGATTGAAGGGTTCACCAGAAGTAGTTTTAAAAAGACAAAGAAAACAGAGCAGAGTTCAACAGTTACAGAGAGAATGATCCATATCAAGAGAGTCTACAGGTTATATTACATATTAACATGATTTCACAGGGAAGTAGAAAATAGACGTTTTTTCTTATTTAACCACAACAATTGCTCTTCTGCTGGATTGGTTGTCCCTTCATCTCAACCGTACCTGTTGACTTGCCACCTGTTGTTGGTTGGCTCCCCATCCTGCAATCCAGTAAAAAACACTCAATGAAGTTACTGACCTAGACCTTTTAATTAATAATTTATTTAAATATTTGATTATTGATAGAGCACAACGGTATCGTGTAATTTATACAATCAACCCCGCGTAGTGGGATAAGGTTTGTTATTATTGTTGTTTGTTGTTCCAATTCAAATCTTTTACATTCAGGAAAATAAACAGATCCAGAGAGATAAAGAAAAGAGTGGATGAGTGAAATGATATAATATGGAGTCCATACATAATCGCATTCTCTTGTATTGGTCTCTCTCCAAATGTATAAACTCATGAATGTGGAGGATTCAATTTGGATATTTCTTCTGGTTTAAGATTATTGAATTGTTACTTTCAAAAAATTTCATCCATAGATTAAATATTTTCATTGAAGAACTTGATGACCAACTCATCAGACAAAAGGGTACACATGAGATTATTAATTGTTTTTGAAGTAATTAAGTGATCAGAATATGATCACTCTGTACCCAACATACAGAACCATACAATTAAAATCCAGAAATAGTAAGAGTAAAATAAAAAAAGTTCACACTTAACTTCAAACATTCCAGTCACACCATTCAATTTTTCATTAGTTACATTAAAATTGTCATAAAAAGCAAGCACTTACACTTGTTATATTATTAAAACTTTCAATGGTAGATAATTTTTAACTTTAACCAAGTGGAAAAGGGCAGGCAAAACAAATCAAACCAAAACCTAAATCATAGTATTCATTATCTGTGAATTGATCAAATATCTCAATCATTCAGAAATAAGGGAAGTGAGAAGAAAAATACTTCTTCTTAATCTCAGCCGTCATGGTTAAGAAGGCCTGCTCCACATTGATTGAGTCTTTAGCACTTGTCTCAAGGAAAGGGATACCAAGTTCATCAGCAAAAGCCTGTAATTCATACCCATAGATATGAAGAAATTAAGTTAGATAAGTAACACCTTAATTAAGTTCTTTCTCTGTTAGTACGTTTCAAAATTAACAAAATTTATTTATCGCCTGAGCATCCACCGCTAATCACAACATTTGATCCCTGCCATCAAACAAAAATCAGACAATTTCGCTCTATGCCTCATGTTAAGTAGCTATCAAACTAACCCATTTGCATATATAAATACAAATATGATCAAGTTTGAATATATACATAGCATTTTCAAGATGTTAAAACTTACAACAGGATCAACAAAAAACAGCTAGAAACAGGAAACTACTATTAATAACAATGAAAATATAGAAAGCAAGCATATATGAGCAGAGGCCTCATGTCTGCTCATTGATTTCATCACTAGGTTGAACTTGATATAAAACAAAAAGTTGTGAAATTACAACCAACAGTGACATTTACCTTAGCTGTCTGCGTGTCAACAACCTTGTTATCGACTAGGTCGCATTTGTTACCAACAAGAAGCTTGCAAACGCTGTCATTAGCATATCTATCAATTTCATTCAACCACTGCTTGACATTGTTGAAGCTCTCCATCTCAGTAACATCATACACAATCTGTTGCAATCTCAAACCATATATTAGTTCAAAAGTTTGATAGATTTTGCCGCTGAGATAAGTCTATATTATATTCCTCGCAGTTTAATGACAATTGAACAGAGCCACTTACAATTATTCCATGAGCTCCCCTATAATAACTACTTGTTATGGTTCTGAATCTCTCTTGTCCAGCAGTATCCCACTAGAAATGAGAATGAGAGTGTCAGATACTTCACTTCTGATTAAAATTTTTACTAAATTATTAGGCTTTGGAGTATATTAGCAAGCAAACTAGAAGCATGTTTTAATAAGGTTACACCAAATGCCTAAGCTGAATTATACAACCAAGTTGCTTCAGTGAAACCATGAAGATCAAGAGAAAAATGAAGTTGGGGAAACCATTAATGGAAAATTATTACCAGATCCCCTCTGCATATTCTATCAAAATCAGATGATATGGCTGTATATTAAATGAAATTTCCAACTTTACATGCAGTATTTTGGGAAATCATAGCCCTAATTTGCATGGTTTTGAAGCACAAATGTTCTAAATAATGAAGTAAAATACACACTACTTTTCAGATTATATAAGACAGGCCACATGAGACAACTCAAAACAACATTAATGTAAGTTTCGTCACTTCCTTGAACTTGGTATCATGATATGATCCTACAAAACATCATAAAGGCCACAGTTTATACTTACAATCTGCAGCTTGACTGTTTTCCCTTCTAGCTCCACAGTTCTGATTTTCTGAAAAAATAAAAGGAAGTGGCTGCTTTTCAACCCATCTGAATATAAAATTAAGAAAAAGAAAAAGAAAAAATTGTTAGAAATGTACTCAATAGAGTAGATAACGATACTTACAAAATCAACTCCAATGGTGCTTATGTAGCTGTCCACATACGAGTCGTCCTGAAAATTAAAGTAAACAATGAAATCAAATGAACCAACCATTAACTGCAAACCTTGTTTCCCTCTGCATAATGACCCAAATTAAGCGAAATTGGTGACATTAGAACATAAATGCACCAACAAAGTCAACTCACAGCAAATCTGAGAAGCAAGCAAGATTTTCCAACCGAGGAATCCCCGATTAGCAGAAGCTTGAACAGGTAATCGCTGATATCAAACCAAAACACAAAAACATTAAGAAATTTCACACAAACAATTCCTGGTAAAGAAAATAGGAAAAAAGAAAAAATCTTTTGGAGGGAAAGGAGCGAACTTACTATTCGTTGCTCATTGGGATTGTTTATGATAGAAATGAGTAACGTCCCTTGTGGTTACTTTCTCTTTGGGCTTTCTCTGAGTGACCCCAAAAGGAAGAAGAAACGAGAGGAGGAAGAAAAGCGACAAAATAGAGCTGTCCCTCACCCCATCACCAGTCAAATACAATGATTCTGCTTTGAAAGAATTTATATTAATTAAAATAATTTCTTTTATTTTTGCCGTGCAATTACAGTTAAGGCCATTTTCGGCGCTTGAATATATCTTGGAGGTGGTTCGCACGCAGATCCCTTATTAACCATCTCCCAAACGCGGGCATCATGCGTGCTGTCTTGTTCATTTGGTAGATTGTGACTATCATTTTTTTTCTTCACGGAATCTGAAAATAAATTAAAGATTTATTATTTTTATTTGATTTATTTTGATATGACATACATTTAGGTCAACAAAATGATGGATAAGCTAAATATTTTTTTTGAATGAACAGTGATATATAACAAAAGAGGTGATGAAATAATGATCTCTGATTGCACATTTTGGTCATTTTCATTGATTTCCTTAATTTTAAAATAAATGTTCTTTTTCATTGAAATAAACGTTTTAGATAAGGCTAAACTTGACAATTTATAAAAAAAATGCCCCCATCCATCTAAGAGGACAAATACAAAAAAAGCTTATGTCACATAATTATAATTTGGCCGAAATTTTATATTTATGTATAGATAACCTTAAAATTTATACTAAATTTCTCTTACACTTATATTTATACAGATAACTCTTCTATTTATTATTAATTTTATTAATTACTTATTTATACATATATTAAAATTTGAGGGCTTATATATATGTATATATATATATATAACTCAAAGCTTGAAGGGTCATATATATATATATATATATACACACACACAAATAAAAATATAATTTAACAGGTATATAAGTGATGGTTAAAATTTATTTTAGTTAAAAGTGTAAATAGGTATATAAGTGATGGTTAAAATTTATTTTAGTTAAATAGATTAAAGAAATTAAATAAGTCAGTTAATTATGATTAATTTTAATCCTTTAAAATAAATTTATATTATATATTATTTAATTTACTCAAATTAAATAATTATTTCTTATATTAATTATAATTAATTAATTTATTTAAGTTAATTAATATATCAAAAAAAAAAATCAACAAGTGTCACAAACTACCAAACATGTAATTACACGACGACTTAAAAAGTGGGCATCCGCATCACATACATTGATATAGTACTATTTCAGAAAGATCATGAAAATTGATTGCTGCTCCAACATTAAAACTTACAAAATCAAAGGAATCACTCGCCAAAAAGGATCTCTCTATATATGTTTGTATATGATGAATATATATAAACTCAAAATCTCTCCTGGCATCTCTCTCCAGTTCCACTAAAACTCACTACAACACTTCAATTATAGAAGACAATCATCAGGAGAGAATCTTATTAGAAAGAGACAAATGAAAGTGATGATTAATTTTAATCCTGAGGACAAAATGGCTTATCCAAGTCATCTCTGTGACTAGGAATTGTGAAGTGCCTCAACCTTCCTTCTTGTTTCTTCATATACTGGTCACACAAGAAAGCCCTAGAGAACTTATCTTCAACTTCTCTATTCACATCATGAACAAACACATCAGTTTCTCCACTTTCTCTGTTCCTAGCCATCATTCCAGCAGTATATATAGCAGTCATTCTCCCAGGAGCTTCTTCATAATACCCAGTTGGAGCATCCACCATTATCAAATCCCATTTTATCTCATAGATCTCACTGGGCAATCCCTTCAATGCAAGCTGGCACATTGCATACCTAGGATCTCCAACTGCTGTGCATTCTGGTCCTTTTCCTACTTCCATCAAATTATCAGCTTCATTCACCTTGCTGTCATAGGTCACATGGTAGGACTCTAGTCCAGGGAATCGGCGCCGGATTTGCTCGATCCATGCCTCGTCTTCCTCGAGGAAAACTGTTCGGCCACCGTGGTTGAGGGAGCTCCACATGAGGCTGTCATGGCCCAGGCCAAAGACTAGGAAGTTGCAGGGTGATTTCTTTTCTAGAATTCTTGCTGACACTGAGATTTCTTTGGATGTTTGTTGTGGGGTTATGGTTGAGGTTGAGTAGTGGATTAGAGCTTTGGCTAATGAAGGAGGGATCTTGTTGCAAGAAATGGCACAATCTTGTTTGTCGCCGCCATGATCATCATCATCATCATTTGAAGTTTTTTGGGTTAGAGAAGAAGATGAGGATGCTTTTGATGATGAACTACTTGGAGACATGGCTTGATGGTTGGAATAAGGAGAGTAGTTTGGCCATAAAACTAAGATGAAGAAAAATGCTACCAAAAACCCTAGACTCAGAAGCTTGAAGTTGAGGGCTTGATGGGATTTATTAGGCCTCATACTTCAATACTCAATTAAAGATTCTCAGACCTGAGTAAAAGAGAAAGCAAGTACGAAGAAGAACTTGAATGAGTTTGGGTGTGGACATATGGGATTGATTTTGCTGAGAGGTCAGGTTATAATAAGGTAAAGGTTGGAGAAGGAGAAGAAGATGAGAGAGTGATTGATTAATGGCTTATGCTTGGAGATGAAGAGAAGGAAAAATCATGCAGAGAGGATAATATTTGATGCAGACAAAGGAGCTAACAGAATTTCTGATGAAGCAAAACATTTGGGGTTGTTGGATCTGCAAGTTTGGTGAAGCTTCCATTTTTTATTACGTGTCTAGGTTTGATGACTTTTCATGTTAAAGTATTTATTTTTTATCTATGTTTGTTTCCTTTGGCGTGGCTCACAAACAAAATCTAAATTGGATGACATGATGAATGTTTTTTTATAGCCAAGTCAGAATCAAAATAATTAATAATCCTACTCCTTAATTTTAATTTTACGTTATAATATTTTTTTATCAAGTAGATAGATTTACAATATCTATGTCAAGTTTATATATGGATATTGAAAAGTCAAATTAATTACTTTACTAATTAATAAACTTTTACTTTAAGAATTTAAAAAACTAAAAAAACTTAATTAAAAAATGTTTGAATTTATATGGTAGCATTAAACATTTGTGAATTATTTGACATTGTAATTACTAAAATCAAATTTTAACATTGTCACAAATGGCATTACTACTATTTGACACTTGTGTTATTGGGGTCTCTCTTCTATTCTATATATTCCTAAGTTCTCTTCATTTGTCCCAAACTTGGTTGGTAATTATTTTATTCCATTTAAAATGATCATCTCAAGAAAGTAAATACAAATAATTAATATGGCATCATCTTCCCAAATAAAATGGAAGATAATAGGTCACACTACTCATTTTTCTTTGAGAATAATTAATATACTTCTTCTATCCTTTAAAGTTCAAATAACATAAGAATTCTGGGAGGCACAAAATCCAGACAATGGGAATTCTTTTAGGATATAATCCAATTGCCCACAAATTAATTATATATGTTTCGTTGTAAGCTTAGTGATACTTTTTCACTTTTTGTTTCGTTTCCTTTCTTTTATGTATAGTACCTTCATATTTTCACATGCATAAAGGGTCTTTTTTTCCGCCTTCTCTTTTCTTCTTTATTTATTTTTTGTTTTGCATATAGGAATAGATTCACATTTCAATTTGTCTGTTGTAATTAAGTATAGTATAAGTAATTTTTTCACTTTTAAGATTACTTAAATTCTTAGCTGATAAAGAAAATAAAACAATTCATTGGGGATACAAATGAAAATTTGAATAAAAGCAAATTCTAATAGGATGTATACCATGTGATAAATTATCATTGATATTTTAATCTAAATGATTTTGAATACTCTACCCATTCATAATTAGGCATATTTAGCATGCAATGTGAAAAAATAGTTTAATGGGAAAAATTATGTTTGGTAAGATGAAAATAATAATATGATAGAAGAAAAATAAGAGTGAATGATTATATCGCTGTTAAAAGCTAATGAAATAATTTTTATTAATATAATAATTCTGAAAATAGTTATTTTTAAAGATAATTCTAATTATTAAATGAATTGATAAATCAGTAGTATTATTAACTAAAAACAGAAATTATTTAGTTTTGGGGAATTCCAATTAGTTAAAGAATGAGTGTTCATGAACAGGGCAGGACAACCCCCTTCCCGGTCACCTCCTCTCTTATATATCGTGGATATCTTCACTCTCCCTCTACTGCTATCCATAGTGTTATAGTTTTTTTGTTTTCAGCAATGGCGTTTTAATTTTTATTTTTGACTTGCTTATATGTAGCATTTATTTTATTCTTTCAATTTTTAATATAATTTTATTTAACTAATTTAATTAAATTAAAAAAATTAATTAAATTGGTTAATATATTTTTTCGAAAACACTATAATAATCCTTTTTACCTCCTATTATTACTCTCTTATTTAATTATTATTAAGATAGTATTAATAAGAGTAATTTTAAAATAAACATAATAAATATAAAAAATATATTATATATTTAGGATTAAAATAAATTTTTTAATTAAATTATAACTGAAAGAGTATTATTTACACATGAGGTAGAGTCTCATATATTTTGATGATTGCAACCGTTCTGTTGCAAGTGTAATCACTAGCCTTACTAATCATTTGGTATGAATAATTTGAGGAGAAAGAGAGAGAAGGGAAAGATTTTATTTTCTTCCTCTTGTTTGGATATTTAAAACTCAAGTTTTACCTCTTCTTTAAAATTGGGAGAATTTAGAGAGAAGAGATAATATTTTTATTTTATAATATTAATATACTCATAATTTTTTTGATATCTCAATATTACCCATATATTATATTTTATTAAAATATTTTATAAAATAATATAAGAGTAAATTTATCTATATAAAATATTTTTCCTCCCATCTCTTCTTAAACTAAACCATGTAACATAAAAATCTTTTCCCTCCCCTCCTTTAATATTAATTTAAATAAGATAATAAGAAAATTTCCTATCTTTACTTCTTTTTCTTTCTCTTTATTAAAATCATTCTTCTCTATTGTGTCAAACATACCTTAAAGGGCATACTTGAGAAAATTCGGGACTTCAGATGTATACACTTAGAACTCATCAATTTTACACAACATTCAGATCTAATTTAGATTGAATGTATGTATAATTTAAAATAAAAATAATCCCTTAACTTGGTTTTGTAAAAATATTTTTTATTTAAAAAATTATTAATAATGATGCACATTTACTACAGATATGAACAATATAATATTCATTAATATTATGATGAGCCCTTCTATATAAAACCTTTGCAAGTTCATGGTCAAAGTATTTATAAAAAGAAAAAATCAAATTCACACTAATAAAGAAAAAAAAATTCTTATTCGCGAAAGAAAATGTCGACAGGAGAGTACTGAACCCATTGTTTGGCACTCAGATAATCAATATAAAAATAATATTAAAATAACTTAAAGTATTAACTAATATTAATAAATATTATATCAAAATATCAATAATAATGTAACACATTTAATCATTTGATTTTAATAATAACAGCATACAAATGAAATTGTGGGATTGATGATACCAACAGTACAGAATGTCAAATTTGAGAAACCAATTAAGTTGTAAAAAAAAAGCAAAAAAAAAAAAAAAGCTGAGTAATTAATATGGAAATGAAACAATCAGGTGAACTAGCTTGGAACTATCATATATATATATATATCATCATTATCAGCCTTACAAAACATTGAATCTAAGAAAACACACTACGTACTCATCTTTCCTATAAACATTATATATAATTTTGTATATACAATTAATTGTAGAGAAGCAAGCCACAAGTATGCACGCACGTACATAATTATATATATAAAAGTAATTAATGTTTTAATTTGGTGCAATTAAAAGCAATTATTCTTTTAAGTCTTGAGCTTATGATCCAAAGCACCTTTACGTAAGACTTGTTGGATTTGTTGTTCATGTTGCTTCAACATTTCTTCCAAGTTCTCCGTTGCAGACACCAGCGGTCCTGAATATTGCATCTTCCCATTCTTCCCTCCATGTTCCTGCTTCATCACATACCCCAAAGGCCCAAAACCTTTTTCATTATAATTCATTCATTCATTCATTTCATTTCCTTAATCTGAGGAGAGATCAGTACCTTAGAAAAAGGTTTGTTGAGACAAGTTTTGTGGGATGCTGGCATCAAGAGGTCGGATTCTCCGGCGGCTGCATGTCTATACCTCTCGCCGAAGCCGTCACCTCCCCACACGGAGGAGTTCCCTCCGCCTGTGGCTATCACGTCGAGCCGGGAGCCGCCGTCAGCGTTGACGGAGTTAGAGAACTTGGACAGACGGCCGGCGTTGGCAGCGTTCCAGTAGGCTCTCTGCTTTCTCCTGGTTCCGACAAACACCTCGCGTTCTCCTCCGGCAGCTTCATGCTTCATGACTTTCATGTAGGCGCTCTGCACCGTGGATTGGCCTGAATGGCACAGTACTTTGGGTCCTCTTGTGCTTGCCGGTTCAATCAGGAGCCCGTTCTTCTCCTGTCTGCGCTTTGCCTTTGGCCCTGCTCGATTCTTCTCACAAACAAAAACCTAAATGTCATGTTCGAGCAATGTGTGTGTGTGTGTGTGTGTGTGTGTAAGCAATATTGTGAATGTGTTTGTTGAAGAAGAAGAAGAAGAATGAAGAAACCTACCTCTGTGGTTGCTGAAAGTTGGGACTTAGAATCAGGTGGTGGGGCAGCTTTAGGGTTTACAGAACTCTTGAAGGGTTCTTGTTCATTTCCTTTCTTCGTTGCCCCTTTTTTCCTGTTGCAAAACATACCAAATTTGTCACATAAAGTGATCCACATGAACATGAAATTACTTAAGACCTCAGCCCAAAAAACACTTATATAGTACAGATTTTTTCAATAAAAATAAAAACTTAAAGAAAATAAAATAATTTATTTTATCTAAAATAAAATTACATTACATTCACCTAAAGGCTAAAAGTATGTTCATTAGAACTGAAAAGTAGAATTTTCTAAAATTATAAATACATAATAATTATATATTATCAAAATACTCAATACTTATATTTTATTTTTTACATAATACAATTAAGTAAAGAAATTAAATTAAAATTTTCAATAGAACTAAAAATTGAAATCTTAACAAGTACGCATAGTATCTATAAATTTAACTTATTACATGAGGTATATTATGAAAAACAATCTTATAAAATCAAGAGAAAATTATTGTAAGACCTTAAAAAAGATATTTAATTACTAAAAAATCTAATAACAATAGAGGACATAGAAATATTAAAAATAAATAAATAGTATTCATCAAATACAGAGGAGCTCGTGATGAACAACAAATATATATAGTGTGCCTAATAAATGTGAAAAAGGGGAATCAGTCAATTATTTTCATAATCATTATCTCTTGTAAGAAAAAACAATTCCAAGAGAAGAGAGGTTTTTATTTTTGTATCATAAGATGGTTCTATTCTATTCTAATGCAAGCTATAACACTTGAGAATGATGATTGTCAGTTGCATGGGAATGTAAGTTTACCAAAAAGTCCCTATTATTTATGCAAGTAGAGAGTAAATCAACGGGGAAAGTGATGAAGAAATGGAATGACGTAGACATATACCTTCGAGCTTCCTCTTCTCGAAGCTTCACATTGAACTCCTTGCTTGGTGGATACCTCGGCAAACTTGATGGCTCACAAGGCAGCGGCTCTGTCGTGAAGAACTGCACAACACAATCCTCATTCACACATCAACATCAAGAAGTACCAAAAAGGAAGCTATAACCAAATTCGAATCAGCCTATGAAATTTGTGAAGTTCTATGTAAGATATTTAGTATTCTACCTTAACTCTCCTATCGAAAAGAGTTATTTTAGGGACAAAGTATTAGTACTAGAACTTTGTGAACTCCAGAGGTTGAAACTTGAGAGGATCTGGATTGTGTCATTTGGTCGTAAGACAAGTTATATATATAGATATATAAGTACCTCGCTCTGAAGTGCTGAGGAAGCAGTTCCTCGATCATCAGGTTCAATAGCAAGAAGCACATCGAGAAGTTTGAGGGCAGCGGCTGGAAAATCCTTGAATGTCTCCCTAACAACGCGCTTGTAAGGATGTTGAGGTTTGAAAATGGTAGCATGCGGTAGCTTCGACTTCTTCCAGTATTTCTCAGAAGGCGATCCACAAAGTTTAAATATCTTATGCAATTGCTCCACCTATATACATATGGAAATCAATACATTAAGCTAAACTTTTCACAAGTTATGAACAGTCATTTCTTAGATTAGATCAGCTCATTTTAAGCGATTTTGCGGGATAAACAAGTGAGAGACGTTTTATCTCAAAGTGCAAAGTTACTTAATCTGTATAATGTTTGTGTACCTCGGTTCGACCGGGCATGATAGGCTTGCCGTGGAAGAGTTCTGCGAGAATGCAACCGGCGCTCCACAAGTCAACGGCGACGCCATAATTGGTGGCTCCAAGTAATAGTTCAGGTGATCTGTACCACAAGGTTACGACTCTACTGGTCAATGCTTGGCCATCCATCACAGTGGCCAGCCCAAAATCTGCAATTTTCAAAGTACCCTTATGATCTATTAGCAAATTTGCTCCTTTTATGTCTCTGTGTAGTACTCCCTTCTTGTGACAATGCTCTAACCCTCTCAATAATTGCTGCATGTAGCACTTTATCTGCACCACCACCACCCAAACAACACCAAACATTAATCCTCTTGTCTATAATCAAATATTTACTAAATTACGCCATTCATAAGTTATAAACCTTGCTCATTCTTTATATTTACTTTCATAAAATATAAAAACCATTCTACATCATATTATTTACGAAGTCGTAAATAATACAACGATATGATCAGAAGTCTAAATAAAAAGAGAGTTCATCCTAAAAGATTAGTTTCTTGAATTTATAAACTCTACTTCACCTGTGAGGCTATCTAATATGAGATTCATAACAAATTTGTGAAATGTGATTTACAAGTTCAGGATACTCTTCCCCCTGACAGGAATCATCTTTTGCCCGAATTTGCCGGCGAGCAACATGGACTTGCTCGGGCCTTGGCCAACATTTACCAGAGAAGGTGGGTTTGCACACCATTGAATTAGGAACTGAAGTACCTGTTCTTCAGAAAACTTGACGCCAGGAAGAGCTGCGAGGCCAGTGAGATCATGTTCCATATATTCAAAAACAAGGTACAAGCTGCCAGAAACCCTTGAGGTGATCATGCCTTCAAGTTTCATGACATTTGGATGATCAAGCCTTCGTAGTATAATGATTTCTCTGGCCATGAAACGAACACTTTCTGGGTCCATATTTGCAAATCGAACCTTCTTTAATGCAACTATTTTATTTGTTTCCAAATCTCTAGCTTTGTAAACGTTGCTATATGTCCCTTGTCCAATCTGTGCCATTACATTTACAACATCATCAATCTCAATCAACTCGAAAAAGGATTATTAAGAATATAATATTACTCTACCTTCTCCAATTTCTCAAAGGATTCTGATCTACGTGGAATCCAACCACTAATGGCTTCTCCTGCAACAGCAGATAACCATGAAGGCCACCCAGCGAGAACTTGGGCTCCTCTTTCTCCTCTTTTTATACTACCTATCCTATTCACAATCATCAACCTATTTGGTCCTTCTTCGAGACTTCTAATTTGCGAATTCCCAGGTTTCCCTGTTATCTCACCATTCTTCTCCCCCTCATCTGATGATATCAACCTTGTATTAACATCGTTTGATCCACTGCATTCCTCTTGCATTGCAAGTTTTTTATCCCTCTTTGCCTTTGAGGATTTCTTCGGTTTCTGGACATGGTTCTCTGCGACATAATTGTGTGAATTTGTCCCTCTAGAGCATAAGGAGCCCATAATAATGATCCCAATGTATGGTACTTTAAGAGTTCCTCAAATTATTTTCTTCTCTGTCAACCTTATTTCTTGTAATTCAGGGAAACGAGAGAATGCCCACATCCCCAAATCAAAGAAAAGGTTAATGGGGTCGACCAGCGAAAATTTCACATGGCGATATCATTATGAACAACATGATGTTTAACGAAGAAGAAAATATGTCAAAAATCAAAAGGGGAAAAACAACGGCCAATTTTGATGGATTCAGATGAAAAAACAAACGAGGGAAAGAAAAAAAACCCACAAATCTAACAATCACGAAATTCACGAACACCCCGATAACCAAAAAAGAAGATTAAAATTAGGGCAATGAATGAAAGTGCAGATGAAGAATAATGAAGAACTTTATCAATTCAGGTGAAATAACGAAGAAATTAAAGAGACCTAAAAAACTATGAGAATCACAATGGGGACGAGGATGAGTGAGTTGGGTTCGATATTTGTTCTGCAACGACAGCAAATCTTTGAAACAGAGAGAATAGTTGAGAAAGTAACAACTAATTAACTATATTCTATAAAAAAATAAGACAAGTTGTGAAAATGAATAGAGAGAGATTTTCGGATCTGAATGACCTTGCAAAATTGAAGAGGCCGATAATTTCTGGTTTGGGAAACCGTTCTGAAACAGGGGAACACAGAAACAGAGTAGGCGGGAAATATTTTGTTCGCGTCTAAATTCCCACGTTTCCCCCCTTTATTTATTATTTATTGGATTGGATTGAATTTATTACAATATTTACTCTATCCTTTCTAATTTATTTATGATTTACATTTTTATTACACATAATTTTTGTAGATAATTATATTTTTTACCAGGAAGGTCACCTAGCCTTACTGTTGATAATTATATGATTGTTAATTGATCTAGAAAAATTCCTAAGAAATCAAGTTCAAATTTTATATTTAAAATATGAATTTATATTATGTACTTATTATATTTTAATTAAAATAAAATATTTAATATAAAAAGTGTTTTCGGTAGCATTTGCATAAATTATAGCGATATTAAATTTTTTATATTATTTTTTTAACCCATGTGAAAAAATGTTTCTACTCGGATCAAAATTATAACAAATATAAAAGGTAAAAAAATAAATATCTAAATCAACTATATGTATATTGATTTTAAAAGTGATATAAAGATTAAAGCTAATAATTTCCGTCTAGTTCCAGTTCTAGAGATTTTGAGATGAATTTGTCCTGTCTTAAAAAGGATTGTGATAGAAAAATATTAGGATGAGATAGTGTTGGCATGACCTTTGGGTCGTCCTATCCTATCTCTATAGTTATTATTATTTTTTAATTAAATACATTATAAGTCATTTAAATATATTCCAGTTGGGCTGTGGCAATCTGTGATTGCATATGATGCTTGTGTGCTCTTTACCTTCATGCCTGGGCAATGCAATGCAAGGAAGCTCCAATGTTTCTGTAAAATGAATGCGCTTTACTAAGGAGGCATTTGGGTGAGTTTAGATTCTTCTCTTCTCCTTCCTTCGACTTCTTGGTGTCATCAATTTTATTAAAAGATACTCTTATTATTTTTCCTATACTCCTTTTGCATTGTTATCACTTCTGATCTTATTTGGGTTCCATTTCTTTGAATTGTGGGCTGTGGCAAGTTCTGTTACAATCAGAGGAGGAACCGATGGTGAAGTAGAACTCAGAGCTTTCTAGTAAGGGTGTTGCTCCAAAACCCAAAAAGCTATTTGGCAAGATGAAGGTGCAAGGGAGTTTTTCATGTTGGGTTTTTACCATTTAATCATCTACTCTTTGGGGAGTCTGTGTTGAGATGGTTTATACTTTGCAGTACAAAAGGTCAAAATGGCCATGGATCCCCTACTGGTTGTAGCTTCTCATCTATAAGGACACCTAAAATCAAAATGGAATCTGAGACACCAATTTAACAACTTACAGTCATCATTCTCTTCTGATGTCGAGCCCTTAGAAGTATGAGATGTGTACCATGTGCACCAGCGAATGGCTCATTGGCAAGACAAAGCTTGTCATATATGCATGACAATACCCACTACATACATCAGGTGTCTGGACTACTGAAAGCTGGTGTGACAACTCTACGGAATAGTTCATCATCTTATGAAGTGGTGCAAGGTATGTGAAGATTCAATTATGCCTGCTTGATTCTCGTTTGGACTTTTATAGTTTTCCAAATAGCTTGTGAGATGATTTAATTGTGTTGAAGTTCAAGATTCTACAGGGAAGCATCTAGGCCGTGTTCATGTCCAAGTAGCTACTATTGCTGATGATCCAGTAAGATTTTCTACTGCAATTTTCCCATGCAGTTATTGTTGTTTGTGATGATTAATGTTTATTACGATGAAATAAATATTCAATGTGAATGCATATTTTTTCTCTCAATAATTTTAAATAATTTCAATTTTAAGTCTCAATCGAGACTAAGACAATCTCAAGACGGGATACGACTCATCCTATAAACACTTTTAGTAAAGAGTAGTGTTTATTCTATATTAATTTTTTGAGTTTATAATTGATACTATATTTAATTCTTTAAAAATTTATTTTTATTTTGATTATAATTCTTAACTTTTAAATTATAGATTTTAACCCATCAAATTTATTTTTATTTAAAATATCAGTTCTTATAATTTGATAAAATTTTTGATTGTTTTTAAAATACTAAAACCTATAATTTAAAATTTAAAAGAATAAAATTAAAATTCGTAGTAACACTAATTCTTTTTACCAGTAAGATTTCGTCAATCTTTCTAAAGCTGTTGTCCAAGACTTCATTTCTGGTGGTAAAGGAGTATGCACGTGTCAAGTATACTATAATTCACTTGTCTACACAAATGACACTCTTTTGGGGTTTTCTTTTGTTGTTTTTCCCTTTTCTAGGCAGGCTTTTGTTTGCTTACAATTTTAAACTGATTTCAGTCTGATCCCAACCTTAGCTGCTTCTGGTTTCATCTCTAATTCTTTCGTGGTGTCATCAAAGCAACCCTCAAACACAAAGATTGGTGTGTCAGTAGTATCCACGTCATCTTACACATGTTGAAGCATTGAGGACTTTGGTCTACAAAGTGGGTTACGATTTATTTCTTGCAAACTGGCATTGAATTTACCTTGAATCCCCTAATCTACTACAACTAACTTTTTCCTTGATTAATCAGGTTTGCAATATTTTTTTTTAATACAATAAATTTTTTTAAAAAAATTATATTTATCTTATCTTTCTCTTAAATAATATTAATATTATGTAAGATAAATTGTCAATTATTTTTAAACATAAATTTAAATATTTAAAAATTAAAATATATTCTCAAATAATATAATTAAAATTATAATAAAATAATAAATCTACGATCACGTTTTTAATATATTTAAGGTTTGACACTTGTTTATCTTTGGATTGGACCCGCTTTATTCTTCCACTTTACTAATCTTGTAAAGCGGCCCAATTTATTGTACTTCATTTTGTTTATCTTTTAATAAACTTATTTTATCTATTATTTGTAAATTTAATTAATAAAAATATAAGATATATGATTATTTAAAATATATTTAATCTCTAAAAAATATTATTTTATTATTATTCTAGTTACGGTACTTAAAAATGCGTACTAACTATTGAGTGCTTAAATTTATATCTAAAGGTAATAGACAGTTTGCCTAACTGATATTGGTATCGTTTAAGAGGAAGGGAAATTTTGCTCTACCCTTAAATTGTGGGTAAGCCTAACAACTTTCTAAAAATTTTTATACAAAAAAAATAATAAACTTGTTTTGATAAAAAGAAAATGATAAAACTTTTACATGACTATCCTGCAATGTTGTGGATGAATCTTGTGGAAGATGTGGGAATTTCTGTTTGACAATTATATGATCGTTAGTGGCTAATGCTCTTGAAACTCTAGTATCATACTCTCATGTCTTTGCCTTGACCGAATTGCTCATGATGATTTGTTACAAGTTTGGCCTTTGGAAAGGAAAATAGAGTAGCTCTGGTTTTCTAGTAATGCTTCAGTTGTCTTGGCTTGAAATTAAGCTAAGGAGTCTAGTGGTTCCACGGTTGATGTTAAATGTGTTAGACCCTGTTTGGTTTAATTGGAAATCATGATTTTTAAAAAAAAATAGGCAAAACTTATATTTGAAAAAACTTTAAAACAAACAACTATATTTGTTCAAATGAGCTTTTAGACTAATTGCCTGTTTGGAAACCACGGAAACGTAGTTTCTAAAGAGCTTTTGGGCTAAAACCTCAGTTTGAGAAAATTTTAAAACAAACAGCCATATTTATTTAAACGGGCTTTTAGACTAAACCATGGTTTAAAATCAAGTTTTCAGATAAACTGGTCAGAGCAGCTTATGAAACAGTAAAAGAGTTTATGAACTAACCAATTACTATATTACCTCTATTTTTTCTTATACCATCTCTCATATTTTTTCTTACACCCTCTCTCCTCTCCTCTCTCCTCATCTAATACTCATACATTTTTTCGTAATTTATCAATAATAAAAATACTTTTAGAAATAATTATCCAAACACTCATTTATTCAAAACTATTTTTTTTCTATAATCTCTTCTCCAAAAGCCATTTTCTATAAACTGTCCAAAAACCATTTTTTTCATTAGCTCGTTTCTAAAATCCTATCTAAACGTGCCATAAACCATAGTTTAAAACTAAGGTTTCAGATAAACTGTTCAGAGTAACTTATAGAATAGTAAAAGAGTTATGAACTAACCAATTACTATATTATACTATTTCTTATACTATTTCTTATACTATTTCTATTTCTTTTTCTTATACTATCCCTCATACTTTTTTTTACACTATCTCTCATACTTTTTCTTACATTCTCTCTCATACTTTTTCTTACACTCTCTCTTTTATTACACAATCTCTCCTCTTATATCTTATCTCTTTTCATTTAATACTCATACAATTTTTCGTAATTTATCAATAATAAAAGTACTTATGGAAATAACTATCCAAACATTCATTTATTTAAAACCACTTATTTTTTATAAATTTTTATTCAAAAACTATTTTTTTATAAACTGCTTAAAAGCCCATTTCTAATATCTTATCTAAACACTCACTTAATTGAAAAGGAATTTACATGAATGCAACATTGAAAACCATGCACCAAGCAGTTTAGAATTGATTGCTTGAACACTAGTTTGGTACTTTGGTTATTTATATTTTAAGTGGAATATTTTTAATAAAAATTATTTTTATGGATAAAATTTCTATCACATATTTATCTCTTATAATACAAAATTACTTAAAATAAGTTAAACTAGAGATTTTTTAAATGTGTTTGTATTGATTCAATGAGGTTATTTGATTAAATAATCAATGATAATATTAATAACATTATAGTCTAATGGCAATGGGAGACAAAAACTCTTTTATAATTAGAAGGTTGGTGGTATTTGATGTTGTATGTAGTTTCAATTTATTAATTAATATGGATTAAAAACAGAATCAATGATTTGAGATGAATTTGTCATAAAATAGATTTTGAATTTCATTAATATTTTGAATTAATGTATTAACCATATAAGTAAAAATTTATATAATATTTGGACAAAATATTATGTAATATAGAGTGTGTTCGTTTAGCTTTTAGGGGAGAATAGTATAAAAATTGATTTTAAAAATATTTAGATAATTATTATTTTAATAGATAAATTATCAGAAGCTATGATAAATAAAAAAAGATAAAAAGATAACAAAAATTTATAAAATTAAAATAGTAATTTTTTATATTTAATATTTAAAAATTATTTTAAAAGTTAGTAGATTTTGTTTGTATAAAATTATAATTTATAATAACTCAAACTATAATTTTAATTAAAAATAATTTTGACATTAGGATTAATATTTAAATATTTTTAGATCTATACTACGATTTAGATTCAAAAATAGTTTTTTTTTTTTTCTAAACGTATAAAAGACAAAATTTGAAAGAAACAAAAGTTATAAAATTATTGAACATTTGTTTTCCCACAAAAAAATGACGAGGGCGCAGTTACCGGCCAGGCAAATGAACGGTAAAAGAAACGAAGGAACAAACCACTGTGAACGCCGCCACGCCATTGACAAGTAGGATCATTAAACCCGAACCGGATTCTTTGATCTACGAACCGGTAGCTTCGGAAGACACAGCTGGTGACAGCCTATCACCAACAAAGCCCACTCACCTATTCCCCAAACTACGTTCTCTCTGTCTCTCTGTCTCTCCTCGCTGCTCTCTCTCTCACACACCTTCCTCTCGCTGTCTGGTTCTGTGCTCGAATTAGGGTTTGCTTTCCTTCATCTTCTGATCTCATTCAGTGGCCTTTGGATTCTGCCTTCGATTTCACCAGATCAAGATTCTCTGCACTGTAGGCTTTCTTTTGATCTACTTTTAGTTCTGTTTCCTTCATTTCTTTACTAGCTTTTAGCCATTTGAAGTTTCTCACAATGGTTTTCTTTTCTATATTCCTCGCTTTCGCTGCTTTTCATGTATATTTTTTTTTTGTTATTTTTGTTGAATGCATATATATTAATGTTCAGATTATGCACCTATTTGTTGTTTTAACCTGATAGACTTAAGTTCAGATTAAAATATGATGAAGAGTTTGGGTTACACTTGGTTATAGAGAGAGCGTTGGAGAGGAAAAGAAGTCAAATTTGTGATGTTTTACCAAGTTTCAAAACCGGAGAAACTTAATGACTCATTTTATTTGTATTATCTCACCTTTTCTAGCTGGTTTTGTACGACCAAGTGTATTTATCATGGTTTGTTTGGGAAGTGTCAACTAGTTGGCTGTTCATTGTTTACTGAACAATGAACAATGATAAGGGGTTATTGATGTTGAGGAAAGAACCATGGAAAATGCCCTGTTTAAGTATTAAAGCTTGTTATGCTTGCGACTTTTTACTAGATTGCAGACACAGAGACCACCTTTGTGTTTTGTTTTTTGGTTATTAGAGTGGATATTTTATTGTTCTAGGAGTAGGCTAAATTGCAGAGAGCATTTTGAATTTTCAGTTATCCATGGATAATTTTTTACCTTTAAGGCTTGACAATGAACTTTCATATATGTGTAATAACTTCTTAGTTTCTCCATCGTAAAATGAACCTCCAAAACATTTTTTCCTTTTTTCACTTCCTTAAATTTGATGTTATGTTTAGATAATTGTCAAGAGGTTATCTATGGAAAAATTCAAAGTTTATGCGAGTCTATTTACAAAATTTGAAGATCAAGGGGGTGTGCCCTCATGAACCGTTTAGGATGATTATATACAAATCAGTCTTAAGGTTAAAATGGATAGGCTCTTAATTAATCTAGAGACTGAATCAATTTTTATACACAGTTTGCCATTTAATTATTTGACTTCCATTGTTGCTTATTATTTTACCCCTGGATTTTAGGTTCTTGAATTGGATGGTCAATCCTTGAAAACATATTTGAGGTTGAAGTTTTTCCTGCAGTCTCATGGCTTTGATGTGTGTATGGAAGGATGCTACCTGATCGAGGAGAAATGTTTTATAGTCATCATTGACGTGGAGTAATTGTCTAATTTGAATTCAGTGACCACATGCAATTGGATAGAAGGCACAACTACCTGAGGATTTCTTGAATCCATGCTGTCAGAGAGCATGCGTGGAATCTGTACTTTGGGTAATGCCCTTGACAAGAATAGCTGCCGATGCATTCGGTGTGGTGACCATTTGTCTCGTAGCCATCTTGACTCTTCTTGGTTTTCTGTGCATTGTGTACTCCTTTTACTTCCGCTCTCGAATTCGCCATCAAGGTTTTGTTCAGCTCAGTTATTTTAGTGGTCCTTGGATAATCAGAGTTGCATTCATCCTATTGGCAATATGGTGGGGTCTTGGTGAGATTATTCGGCTAACTTATTTAAGGCGCATCCTTCACCTAAAATGGCACGAAACTGTTTGCAAATGTTACATTGTATCAAATCTGGGGTTTGCAGAACCATGCCTCTTCCTTACCCTTGTGTTTCTCCTCCGTGCACCTTTACAGAAGTTGGAGACTGGAATTATGAGCCAAAAATGGAATTGGAATACAGCGGGATGTATTCTTCTTTACTGCTTCCCGGTGTTTATTCTTCAGCTCATTGTTGTTTTGATTGGACCTCAGTTAGACAAGAATAAGGGTTCTGGGAAAAAGTTGCCTCATATTTTTACTAGTACAGCTGCTACATCTACATCTTCAAAGACATGGGACCATGATATTGCCCTCTGTACTTACCCTTTACTCAGTACTATTCTTCTTGGCCTTTTTGCCATTATTCTGACTTCCTACCTTTTTTGGCTTGGAAGAAGGATTTTGAAACTAGTTATTAATAAGGGTTTGCAGAAGAGGGTTTACACATTAATGTTCTCAGTTTCAGGTTTCCTTCCATTAAGGGTTCTTTTCCTTGGTTTATCTGTTTTATCTGGACCTGAGCAATTTACTTTTGAAGTTCTTGCTTTCTTGGCTTTTCTTGCCCTCGTATGTTGTGCTGGGGTTTGTATATGCATGCTTGTATATCGTCCAGTTGCAGATTGTTTAGCACTTGGGAATCTACAAGATCTAGAGGCTAGGAGGTTTATTGATGATCATCATGATTTTATGTCTCTCATTGCTAACCAAAGTCATCTGGAAGATTATGTCCAAGAAAATGTTGGGTCTAGGCGGCCAGGTAGATATTCTGATGCTTCAACTAAGGGGGGATCGATTTCCTTCTGGACGATGGAAAATGCTGGGTCATCAACAGGGACATTTGTTGAGCTTAGCCTTTTCTCTCCCAGCGGAAATGCACATGGTCCCGGATCTCCATCGCTTCTAGGTTGGCCTATGCGACCCCCGACTCAAGCAGGCTAGAAACTGATTTACTGAGTGAATGTCTTCAATTTTGTGGAAAGGTAAAACTGATTGTAAAGGCTTTAGGTTCGATAAGGCTTTTAATTCTTGTTTGTTTCCTAATTTAGCTTATAATTGTTTTTTTTTTTGCTCTGGAATTTACCGTGAGTACTCCTTTCAATCCATCCCCCTCGTGGCATCTATAATCTTTTTTCTGGCTCGTAATTTTATATTTACAATGTTTGAATCCATGGGTGTCTATACTCGATAAGTCTGGATAAAAGTTTAGTGTTATGTGTTGGACGACAAATGCATTTCATCTTGCAACAAGTATGTTGAAGGTATTGTTAACAAGTTCTTAAAGTGAACAGTTTGATGGAAATGACAAGTTATGCAAGTGTTAGCTAACTCATTTCATGTTATAATAAACAAGATTGAATACATAAAAGGTATTAACAAGTTCTTGATAAGGTGTAACTTAAATGACAATTTATGTCAGTTTTAACAAAGCACTTCGGTAGCAAGCCATTGGTTTGGAAGTTAAATTTGTTACATACACAAATTTTTGCACAAGTTCGATGGGTTAATTTCAATTTGGTCCTTTAATACTGAATGTAATTTCAGAATTTGTTAGCCTTGATTTTAAATCTTCAATGAGACTTCATTATTGAAATTTTCCCTTATAATTGTGTGGCTGCAATCAATCTTCTACTGTCTACATTGTTCAAATAATATAAGAATATTATTACGTTACTTCGTCTTATTTGGTGATGGAAAAAGCAGGAACAGAAATTCAAAATAAACCACCAGAAAACATTCTAAATCGGAGTCAATCAATTGCTCTAGAAATCAGTGGCCGAAAAGAAAACTTGCTCTGAAGCGAAAGATTCTAGAGCCATGTTTGGTGCATAGTATTGAGGGCGTATGACAGGTATAAGAACAAAGAATGTGTTAAAGTAACAATAGGAAAATTTTAGAATTAGACAATATTACATATATGACATTGGATAATATTACGTCTCCTAGTATTATATTTTTAGTCTTGGATTGAAAATTTTTAAGAAAAGAATGTCCTTCCTTCTCTCCTTTGTCAAAACTCTACCACTCGTGAACCAACACCCTTCATCCACGAAGCTCCACAACACCCACCACCTCCTCCACCGTCGTTCATTCATTGAAACGCACAATCTAGACGTTCCTACATTGAATTTCCTGGCGAAGGCCACAGATTTCTTCATTCATATTTCCGATTCCAGCCATTTCATCAGGTCCTAAACTCTGTATTTCACCTTCTCTTCCATTCATTTATCGTTGATTTTCGTCTACTTCACTATCTCAAATGATTACCGGCGGCCCCAAGAAGAGGCCACGCGCCGCCGCCACTCGACAGAACGTTTCCTGCTGCGCCGTCATTGACAATCCCTTCTCCAATAAATCTGTGTAGTATTCCAAAAACACCGTATCCGTAGTTCTCCTTGCATTAGCGGCAGTAGTGCCCCCCCCCCCCTTTTCAGCGACTCTTCTATCGCTGACGTCATCCTCCGCCTGTTCGTCGATAGC
Organism: Leucaena leucocephala; assembly: GCA_037074615.1. Lineage (NCBI taxonomy): Eukaryota > Viridiplantae > Streptophyta > Magnoliopsida > Fabales > Fabaceae > Leucaena > Leucaena leucocephala. Next base: position 24,350,108 of record CM073547.1, read on the forward strand.
GCCTCTCCACTTGGATCTGCATTTTTCTTTCAATTCTAGCTGTCACCCCCGCCGGTCTACCTCTCCCCCGATGAATTTTAAGCTAAATTTTAGGACTCAGGGCAAAGTGTCCTATAATCTTTTCATAATTTATAGTTAATTATAAAATAAAATTAATAAAATTATTTTTTAAATATTATTTATATACTAAATATAGTTTTAAAAATCTATTCCCACTCCCACTCCCACTCCCACTCCCAATCCCAATCCCAATCCCAATCCCAATCCCAATCCCAATCTCTTCACAATAATCTCAATCTCAATCTGTAAAATCCATTGCTGTTATACCTTCTCACGCAACATAGTAATCAATAGGACAGAAAAAAGAGGGGATAAGGGGCAGGACCAAAATCTGCCATCTGTAGGATGCAGGTAAATATTTATTGTACAAATACAGAACTAAGTGTAAAACCAGATATATGTAAATGAACCGTTGCCATAAATTAACTCTATTCTCAAAAGCACGTTCAATCAATCATCCACTTCAGCTTTAATTTCTCTCAGCAACTCGTCCTTGTAATCCTCAAAAGTTCCATCGAAGGTTTTGACGGTGCCATCCTCGACTACCCATATTTGACTTCTCTCTTCGTCCTCGCATACGCGTGATATCAATCTAGAATCATGACTAACAAGAACAACTCCACCCGTGAATTCGTCCAATGCATCGGCTAACGCATCGATACTTTGCATATCTAGATGATTAGTGGGTTCATCCAATAGCAAAATGTGGGGCTTCGACATGGATATCGAGGTGAACACCACCCGAGCTTTCTGCCCTCCCGATAGTTTGGCGATGGGGGTAAGATGATTATGGCTAGGTAATCCAAACTTTCCGAGTTTCGCTCGGACAGCCTCCTGCTTGCTGAGTCCTTCCTGATCTGGATGGTGACGAAGAAGATACTGAACGGGCGTTTCATCCATTGTTAGAAGGTCCACAAAGTGCTGGGAATATCTTCCGATCCTCAGTTTCTGACTTCTTCGAACTTCACCCTCAGATGGAGACAAGTCGCCTGCTAGAAGATTCAGCAGCGTCGATTTCCCAGCTCCATTAGGCCCAACAATGGCTACACGAGTCCCCATATCAATGCCAACGTCAACATTTGAGAGCCTGAAATCCGGTCGATTTGGATAGCTGAAGCTCACTTCAATAAGCTGCAGCAGAGGAGGTGTTAGTTCAGTAGGTTCAGGGAAGTGAAACTCAACACTGTAATCCCTCCACTTTTGTGGAACTTCTGCTGGGACTTCATCCTCATCAACAACCTTAACCTTGCCCTTGCCCTTGCCTTTTGTAGCTTCCTTAGCAGCCGCAAACTTAGCTCGATCCTTCACCTTTTCCTGCTGAACCCGATTTCCACTTCTTTTGGCTGCTTTCAACTGCTTATCATAAATCTCAAACTTCTTATTCATCTCTTTGCGACGCTGCTCATAACCACTTTCAAAATCATCAAAATTTCCACGGTAGATATGAAGTTTCAAATCATGCAGATGAATAATCTCATTGCAAACTGTATTTAGGAAATCCCTATCATGTGATACGACCACCAAAGTCTTCTTCCAACGGCACAAGTACTCCTCCAACCAGAGAACAGCTCTCAGATCAAGATGATTTGTCGGTTCATCAAGCAATAACAGAGTTGGCTGAACAAAAAGTGCTCTGGCTAAAGAAATTCTCATCCTCCACCCCCCACTAAATGATTTTGTAGCACGGCCCTGCATATCCTTTGTAAAACCTAATCCTGCTAGAATCTTTGATGCTTGAGCTTCAGCCGCATCAGATCCCATCAGCTGTAACTTGTCATACAGCTCAGCAAGCTTCTCACCTGCATCATCTTCATAACTATCATCCTTATCTGCACTTTCTTCAACAGAACTTGCATTTAGAAGAGCCACTTCTTGTCGGGTTTTAATAAGTTCTTCATTAGCTGAAACAACGGCTTCAAGTGCTGTTTTATCATCACCGACTACCTCCTGTTCAACCAGAAGCACATCAATATTCTTTGGCACTGGTATCTTCCTCCAGGCAAGGAGCTTCAACAGTGTGGACTTACCCTTTCCATTGGGCCCAACCAAACCATACCTCTTCCCATGAGATATCTTCACTGATGCATTCTTAAGGAGTTCTTTACCCCGAGCTGATACAGAAAAGTTTTCTATTGTAACATCTTTCACATTGGCATCAGCATCATTTTCTCCGTCAAGCACTGAAGTCCGGCTTCCAATGACCACAGTAAAAGCATCACGGTCATCCTTAAGTGCTTCCTGCTTAGCCAACTCTACAGCATGGGCAGCAAGAAGATCTTTCTTTTCACGCTTCTTTAACTCTTTGTCAGTGATAGACACCTCAAGAGGCTTTAAGTCAGGCCTTTGCTGCTGAGTGGACTGCTTAGGCCCACTATTTTGTTCTTTCTCCTCTTCCATGACATCTTCATCTTCGTCATCAGAGGGAGGAAGATCGATATCAGCGTATGCAGAAACTTTAGGAGCAGGTTTTGCTTTGGGCTTACTGGATGAAGAAGATACTTTTTTGGGTTTATCGGGTTTTTCATCCATACTGGCAAGCATGGCAGAGACAGAGAACTTTTCTTTCTTAGCCTTTGTGGCAGGGCCAGCTTCGTCTGCCTTTTTCCTTCCCATTGCAAAAAACTGATACAAGGAAGCAGAAGCCATATAAGTTTATGTCAAAATTCTCAACTACACTAATGCCAAAGAACATAGGAATTCACAATCACATTAAGGTTTCTAAAACACTCAAACCCCATAGAAAGATCAGAGCAGAAAAATGTTAAAGGTCATTTTTGCTGTTCCATTAAAATGTAGCTTATGCACCATCTATACGTCAAAGAGGATAGATATGATCACGATATCAAGAAACTGAACCAATCAAATAGAGTTAATATTAATATGAAAGTTCAACTAAAATAGATACTACTAACACAGTCAGGATTATTCACAAAGCATGATATGAAAAATGCCTTTTAAAGAATCAAGAGACTATCGTCACAGTTACTTTATAGTTCTTCAATAATTTTTCCAAATCAATAACATGATCCATTCAACTTAGAATATATTTCTCATATTTGGCCATCCATGAACCAAATGTTCATGGTCAAAGGAACCATGCAGTAGTACTAATTCCACTCTATCATAGGTTACCAAAATAAAACAAGATCATGAACATAATATGAAGGTAAATGAAAGAAAGAAACAGCACTTATAGGGAGTTAAATATGCATCACAAATAACCACAATAAATTAGAACCTAAGTGTTGATTACATGTAGAGAAATAAATATTCTAGTAAAGACAAAAATTACAAACCTACTTGACAGAAATAACAAAGGACTAGGAGAAATTTACTAATTTTTCATTGTCTTAATAATCAAAAAGGTATAGGAGAATTTTAATAATTTTTCATTGCTTTAATTCATTCAGGCTTGGACAACCTTGAGATAGTTTTATAAAAATAGACCACGATTTGGTTAAAATCAGGAGAGCTTCGGTTGTCTCAGTTTGGGCAGTTTTTATTGCATACTAATGTTATGATATCTTGATGAGACAATGTAATACAAAACAGCCATGAACAAATGTAAAATTTTACGAGGAAGATATTCATGACATGAATGTCTATTCCAACGATAAGAGACTCTTCATTTGGAAAGTTATTCGATAAAAAATTGATTTTGGTTTACACTAGTATCAATTGTCAAAGGACCCCTCTTTAGTCTGTACATGCAACACAAAAACTTCAAAAGGAAGGTCGTTGATATTGGGCCTCCATTAAAAGGAACTTTCTTCCTTAAAGCCAACAATAATTTTTTCTCTGAGCAGTAAGATCTATGTTGGGCAAGTAGGCCTAAGGCCCTCTGATGCACTTTTTTTGAAAAAGTCAAACCCCAATAGCCAGTATTGAGAAAGAAGAAATTGTGAAAACTAGTTGAATACAGAGCATGTTAAAGAAGAGACTGCAATATAAAAAACGCAAAGAGTCATAATGAAAATCATAACTATGATAAAATAAAACTCCACGGCTACACATGAAATAAAAATCACACTATAGTAATTTCTTAATAGTTTGCATGAGTTAAAGTAATTGTTTCACCACAATTAATGAAACACACCCCCCGGAATGAAAACAAAACATGATATGGAAACTTCAAAATAAAATGCCGTTAAGATCTAAACCCCCATGAATAATGAATAATAAAATCACAGTTGATGGACCATGAAATCAAATGAAGCTTCATAATCAATTACTAAAGTAAAAGAAAAACAACAGCATGTTAGCCACAGAGTGTCACTGTAATTGGAAAAGGAAAGTGAGGAACAGATGGAGGAAAATAGAAATAAAAAGATATCATAGAGAAGTCACTGGAAATGCATAAAAAAGGTCTCACAGATGGTCGAAGATTACAAACTGACCTTGGTAACAAAACATAAATCACAAAACAAAACAAACTTCACACCAAGGTAAATCAGACATTGATTTCTCTCTTAATTTGATATAAGCACTAGGACCACCATAATTAAGAGATAACATTGAGAGAACTAAAACACCTTAAGAACCAGGCCACCAATACTCGGTTCAAGCTCTAGTGTGTTCGAGAGAAAACAAGAAGTAATCGACGATCAGGCACAAAACATTATCGAACATAAGTCTTTAAAAACTTAGAGATTGTCTTTTATAAAATGACCTCCCCATGGAACCGTCGAAGAGCCCTGAACCAGGGCATGCTTACTTACAGTCAAACCTGATCACAACTTAGCAAAGTCGACAATAATTGTTCAAAATAATAAAAATCCCAATATCTGATCAACTACTAACCTCCTATGAACAATACATTCACGGCTTCTAAGTAAAAGTTGCAGGAAAAAAACTGGAAAAATCGGAAGGTTTCAACAAGCTATCCAACCTTTGTGCACGAAAATAAAGTAGAGAAAATAACAAGCAGCTCGACTAGAGATTTCAACAAAAACATCTCAAGAGGTCACCGAAATCATGAAGCCTACGATTTAGAAGAAGAAAAACCAAGGACAGACGCGAGAAATCTATAGATCTATTACTAACCGCGGCGACGTCGACGATGTTCTATCTCCCGACGGCGTGATGGTCACTGATTTTCGCAGGTTCCTCCTTTGCTCAATGGAGATGCTGCTGCTGGTTTTCGGGTATAACCTGAACGGGTGGGATTAAATAAGAAGAGGAGTAAAATCGGAAGCTGGCTTTCTCACGGATCCGATCCCCGTTGTGGGTTATTACTTATCTCCACTTTTCACTTGTTATCCAGTAGATCGTTTTAATTTATAATTTTATAAAATTACTATTAAAATATTAAATTATGGAAAAATTTATCTTAACTAGATAAATTAAAAATATTTAAATATTAATTTAAATATTTTACCTAGATAAATATCTAAACAATATCTTATATTAAATATTTTAACTAGATTAATTTAAATAACTTATATTTAAATATAAGTTAAAAAATATCTTAACTAGATAAATAATTTAAATTATTTATTTAAATATTAATTTAAAAAATATTTAATTTAAATTATTTAAATATTAATTTAATCTAAACTAACAAAAATATAATCTTATCACATCAAAAAAATATCTGAAAATTTAAAATATAAGATAAAAATTTAATTCTTTTATGTAGTACAAAATAACATAAATTAAGGTTTGTTTTTTTTTCTTCTTTTTTTCTCCTTGTTTTAAAAATTTTTGTTTGCAGACCGGTTTCTGTGGGTTATCTTTATATTTTTACTTCTATCATGAGGCCTATCTACTGACAGTAATATAAACCTCTGTTTTGTTCAACCCGTAATATATTTTTTCCGCAAACAAAATCCATTTATTAATTACCAGAAAAAAATGTATTAGACACACTAATCCCTGTGAACAAAAAGAGAAAGAAGTAGAAGCATCCTAGCATAGAACCTAAAAGAAAAAGAATATCTAATAAAAATTAATCTAATTAGTAAAAAATTAGCTAATAAATCATAAGGTTATAAATTTAAATTATACTATTGTACTCTTTAAATTTGGAAATATACTCTAACTTTAATAAACTCTTAAAATCTAACTCATCTAAATTTTATTTATTGTAAAAAAACAAAAACTAAAAGAATGAAAATTCCTAAGACACAACCTTTTTTTTTGTTACAAAAATTATTAGAAAGGGGTCAAATTTACCCACGATTTAAAGATAAGATAAAATCTTTCTTCTTTTGAGGCGATATAAATATCGAGTAAGACGGATCATCAATTATCCTTAAACATAAACTTAGACATTTAAGAGTTAAGATATCTCCTCAATTACTGTTATTAGAATTATAATAAAATAATATTTTTTAAAAATTAAATATATATTAAATAATGGTATATCTCCCTTCTTTATTAATTTGACACAAGGGTACCTAAGACACAACCTGACAGAAAGCATTATGGCATTAGTGGATGTATTTTAGTAAGGGCCAGGATCAAGAAGAGGAATGGGCCACTCCTATTGGGCCTAAAGAGGTTTTCTATAGTCTTAAGTTTTTTTTGTTGCCCCCAAAAAACGATAGGGATGAGGGAGAGGAATGAAATTTGTTATGTGTAGTGGCTGTGTCCCCTTCCTATGAAGATTCACTTCCTTCTCGTATGTATGTTCATTTTCCATTTTAAGATCCTTACGTTTGAACGTAAGAGCAACTTTGATTATCATTAGTAGAGTATTAAAGCCTAATACAGATGAATGGTATATATGCAAAAGGATTTGGGTTCATAGCAACTTAATCCTCAAGTTATGATATGTTATATTGATGCTTTTCAGCTTGATTTTATTGTAACATAGCTAATGAGACAACCTTGAGTATCTTATTTGTGGTTGATCCGAGAATATATTTTTCTACATTAATATGTCAAAGTTAGCTTCTTTGGCATTACTACTAGACAATGATTTGAACTTCACAAAATTCCTTCTCAAATAAAATTACCAAATAAATGTATACACCCCTTTAAAGACAGAAACAAATTATTTGAAAATTTTAATAAAATAAAAATAATCAAGGATAATTTTGAAAATGGATCTGTGGACAATTCCATCCCACGCTGACGTGTCTGTGTCCATGTCCATTTAGAAAGAAAGTATACTGATTCAATCTTTTAAAACAGGAACTATAAATCAACCCTCAAACGCAAAGGCCAAAGGAAATAATTCAAAGCACACAAAACAACAATACAACAGTTTTTATGGCAAATCTGATAAAGTGAAGTAACATCTTCTGTTGACTCCCCATATGCAGGCAAGAATCAGGGCTCCCATTCTCAACTAGGTAACTCTGAGGGGAAAAAGAATACCAAAATTGTTAGATGTGCATGTCATCCCAATACCGTTCTCGTTTAAAGCCAAAACATTTTTAGCTATATATTGAAATTTGACAACATCAATACAGATACGAAAACTTGTTATATATGTAACTCCAAGATCAGGTACTTCTACAAAATTCTCCCAGCTTTCTCAAAACGTAGGGATTAGTTTGTGGGTTACAAAATAATCCTTTAAAAATAATTTGTATTTCAATCTTTAAAAGCTATAAATAGATTTTGAGTATACTAATTAATGCCTATATAAATATCGGCTTTTAGTGAATTTTAAAATATATTTATAAATAGAATATTCTAAATAGACTTTATGTCATATATATAATTAAATATGTTAGGCTTATTGTTGGCCAATCTTTAGAAGAAAAAAAAAACTTAAAAAAAACTTAGTTTATTTAAACTAGTAAACCTTTAGATAGATTTAAAGTTGGCCTATTTGTTAAACATGTTAGACTTTATTAGGCTCTAACTAAACTAAACTTACTTGGTCTATTTTCACCTTTAGTTTCAAGTCTATAAATAACATGTTATCATGGGCAAGTAAATGGGTATATACTAAAAGGAAATTTAGGTGAAATCTGGCAATTTCTTCCTGCACGCACGAGTACGTACGGTATTGGGTATTTTTGCGAAAAAATATTTTGAAAAATAAATATGTATATTTTGAAAGGATCTTACCAAAAATTTTAAAACTTGTTGCCCTTTTGGCTGGGTCTGTTATCAACGGTCAAAACTCTTAACCAAGAGTTTTGTCTGTTGCCTTCAGCGTCGTGTCCGTTCGGCCAAAGGGAGAGGCGCGTTTTTCCGATGTGACTAGTGCCCTTCCGTCTGTATGTTAAGCGCCGATAAGAGGGTGAAGAACAAAGAGCGCAAAGCACGAAAGAACTAAGATCTCTCACGCTCTAATCCTCTTAAGTTTTCATTTTTTGCTTACTGAGTTATTCTTCTTCTGCCAGTTCTGTTTTCGTCTTACAACAGGAGGGGTCTATTTAATTCTAGCTGGTTGTCGTGTAATAACTGTCAAGAACAATGTTTTTAAACATAACACAGATGGTGTGCTCATTTTGCAGGTGTCAATGCGAACAAAATATTGACCTTTTGACTGCAGACCAAAATGCAATAAATGGAGATTATCAAGTGGAATTATTCAATACTCAATAATATAATTCAGGGATGACGAAGCTTCTCACTAACGTACTTTTTGGGATTATTTTATGATATAATTAAACTAAAGTCAAGAATCTTTACAATTTTCCAAAATTACCCTTAATCAAACTAACGTCATAAATATTTTATTAAATGTTATAAAAACTTTTACATTAAGGACTAATAGATAAAATATTACAAATAGAATAAAACGTACGTAATGATTAAGAGAAGAAAAAAACACTTGCCCTATATTGTAAAAGCACCTTATCTATGCTATGCTGAGTCCTGAACTCATTTCATTAAGTGCCTGTTTAGATACTATTTTAAAATTAGGCTTATAAAAAAATTTTTTTTTAGACAATTTATAAAAAATAGTTTTTGGAGAAGAGTGTATGGAAAAAAATATTTTTAAATAAATGAGTATTTGAATAGTTATTTCTAGAAATATTTTTATTATTAATAAATTATGAAAAAAGGTATAAGTATTAAACGAGGAGAGAGGAGAGAGGGTGTAAAAAAAGAAAAGAGAAATTGTGTAAGAAAAAATAAAAAAGTAGAGAGGATATAAGAAAAAAGAAGGGTAATATAGTAATTAATTAGTTTATAAACTCTTTTATTATTCTATAAACTATTTTGACCAGCTTATCTAAAATTTTAGTTTTAAACTATAATATAATCCAAAAATTTATTTAAATAAATATAATTATTTATTTTAAAAATTTTAAAAATTTAAATTTTACTAAAACTTAAATTTAAAATCTAAGTTTAATGTGTTCCTGAATACACACTGAGAGGTGCAAAACGTAGCCAATATAGCTCCTTGATCAAATCACGCAGTGAATATAAGAGATACAAAACCCAATATCGGGAAACAAAGGGGAACTCATTCTAGCACGATTACACTAACTATAATAATCAGTATTCTCATCCTATTATCTAATAAAAAAATGAAACATATAACTATTTTAAACATATTCAATGTCTAAAAAATATTATTTTATTATAATTATAATCACAATATTTAGAGAGACATTCTAACTCTTAGATATATAAATTTATACTTAAAAATAATTAATAATTTATCTTATTTAACATTAATAATATTTAAGAAGAAATAAGAATTTATCATATGGTTAAATCGTAGATAAATTTAACTTGTTTTTAAATTTTTTTGTTAAAAAAAAGTACCCTCATTTTATTATGCTTTTAGCATTTGGGGAGGGGGTGGGGTTTCTAAGAACATTCCAGTCTTAACTTATCTCCCCTTGCCTTTTTGAAAGATACCAACCTGTTTCTTGGCAATGATTGATCATCGCCGAATCTTCGGCCGATTTAACAAAGTAAAAATAATCAAGGATAGTTTTGAAAACGAGTCTATGATTTCTAGGCTAATATCTGATTAAAGTGGACTACCATATGATAAAAATGCAGTATAATATGCCCATCTAATTTATTTGCTGCATTTATACCTCTAGGAAATCCTATATATTATATGAAATAATTAAGAATGTTACGCTAAATACAAAAAAAAAAAAAAAACCGAGGCACAACATGGGATAAACTCGCATAAGTACAAACAAGGATTTCTGTCTGTTAACGCAAAAGAATACAAAGTACAATCCCATCACACATTGGCATATTCATTGCCATTTAGAAAGTATAGTGATTCCAGCTTTTAAAATAGGAATAATAAATCTACTCTCAAAACACAAACACCAAAGGAAACAGTTCAAAGCACACCAAACAACAATACAGCAATTTTATGGCGAATTTGAGAAAGTGAAGTAACATCTTCTGTTGAATACCCATGCGCACGCAAGAATCAAAACTCCTTTACCCATCTAGAAAATTCTGAGCAAAAAAATAATACAATTGTTAGGTGTGTAATCACAATAACTTTCTCGTTTAAAGGTAAAAACATTTTTAGCTATATATTGAACTTTGACAGCACCAATGCAGGTATGAATTCTTGTTATATATGTAACTCCAAGATCAGGCAATTCTGCAAAATTCTCCTTACTTTCTCAAAACGAAGGGCTTGGTTTATGGGTTGCATTATACACTTTCTTGGTATGATACATGCAACAAAGTCAATTTGTTGTAAGTTGTGATTTGTTATATTATTTAAGGCAGAAATTGATTTTATGGGTTTCTTTTATTTTAAAGTCGTAAGTTTGAGAAGGTTACTGATGATGAATTTGAAAGAATGACATTATTACTAATAAAAATGAGAACCAAGTCTTGTCAACTTCTAAGATGAAAAAAAAACAATGTGAACTAAAATTTTATCAAAACTTATCGATTTATTTTTAAAAAATGTTGTGAAGAATATAAAACTAAATATATTTTTATGGCCAAAATATATTTCAGAGCAGATAAAAATATATTCTTACAATACATGAGAGTGAGTTCAGGAAGAATCTTGTAAGCAATAGAAATAAATTTTAGTGCCAAAAAGAAGGAATAGAATGTCACCTGAATCACTTTCCTCGCCAATGATTCTACAGGCCCTCTTGTAATACCTGGGTCAAAGATGTCAAGCTCTTGGTCAATTGGAGAAAAATTAAGAAAAGCGATGGAAGGAAGAGAAACTTAAGTACTGAAGAGAGGGAATAGAATATCACCTGAATCAATTTCTTCATCGAAAAATTTCTTCCCTCTTGTAATACCTGGGTCAAGATGTCAAGCTCTTGGTCAATTGGAGAAAAATTAGGAAAAGCGATGGAAGGAAGAGAAACTTAAGTACTGAAGAGAGGGAATAGAATGTCACCTGAATCAATTTCTTCATCGAAAAATTTCTTCCCTCTTGTAATACCTGGGTCAAGATGTCAAGCTCTTGGTCAATTGGAGAAAAATTTAAGAATAGCGATGGAAGGAAGAGAAACTTAAGTACTGAAGAGAGGGAATAGAATGTCACCTGAATCATTTTCTCCATTGAAAGATGGGAGCTCATCATATGTAGTCAACTGAGTTAAGATGTCAAGGTTCTCATCAATTGCAGAAAATATTTGCTTGAATTTATGATAAGGATCTTGTTGTCCCCACTCTGCTTCACTCCATTGAAGTGCTTCCCACCATTCCGTTTCTCCTCTTATCACCTTTAGTTCGTTGCTGGACAATTCTGCAGTGGAAAGACTTTGGAGTTTTGGACAGTAATATAGTCCTATCTGCTCTAAATTTATCCCAATACACACTCCATCTGAAATGCTTTCTAGTTCAGGTACAAAGAGAAGTGACAACTTTCTCAATCTTGGGAGGAAAAAGTCTGTTGTTCGTTCAGAGGATGGACAAGTTATGATGCTACGTAGTTTGGGACAGTCTTCAACTATAAGCTCTTCTAAGTTGACAAGACCGTGTAGGGAATGCATGGGGAATATGGTGGTCAACTCAGGGCAAGTGTGCAATGCTAACAACTTCAGTTCATAAAAGATGGAATTGCTTGGCTTGTTAATGATGCTTCTTAGATTTTTCATGTAGAATATGGTCAAGAACTGCATGCGAAGAGATTCATTCAGTACCAATTCTGCTCCACATTCATCCACATCTACAATGCTCTGCATTTCATTACATTCTGCCAGAATGCATAATCGTAGCCGCTTCAAATTCTCCAACCCAAATTGGGCGAGATTGTCGATCTTCATGTGGCGGTCCAAGAAAACTGCCCAGGCTTCACAGAGGACGGCCTTCATTTCATCTGGAAAATCTTCACCATTTACAAATTTCAAGCTAGGACTGCTTTTTTTAAATATCACCTCAATTGCACGCGGGACACGTGATATCATTCTTGGCTTGTGATGGCCGACAATGAATCTAAAATCAGTCTGACGCCTTCTTGATTTCAATAAATCAACTTCTGGGATATACATTTCCAATTCTTGTAACCTCGATAATCCATTGATTTCTTCAAGAATGCGTTCAATGTTCTTGAGCCACCAATCACTATCTGAGTTAACATCAATCCTTAAACATTCCAGCTTTCTGAAATGGGATAGAACACCAGGAGGAATCACTTCAGGGCTGGAATCATCATAAAGAGAAAGAGATAAGCTTTTCAAATTTCCCAGCCACTGTATCTCCTTTGGCAAATGTGTGATCAAAGTGCCATTTAGATCAAGTGTCGTGAGATTCTCAAGTCGGCGAATGTCTGGCGGAAGTTCCACAAAAAGCTCACAATCTTTTAGATACAATTCTGTAAGATGCTGTAGATTGAAAATTGAGCTTGGGAGTTCATGTATACTAGTCCGTGACAAATCCAGTATGCTGAGCAGAGGCACACGATTAAAAAATGAGGATGGGATTTTCATCAAATTAAGATTGTTTCCCAACAATAACCTTCTTAGATTGGGAAAATTTATAAACCGAGGGAGATGTGAAAACTCAATGTCAGAAAGATCGCACTCCTCAATAGTTGGAATTTGAAGTAGCAAAATTTTTTGACATAGTTGCTCAAACTGCTCAAATCCTCCATCGACTTTGAGTTTTAATGTATAACCAATTGGAGTACTTGCAGTGCTGGAAGAGGGAATGGCTTTCTTTCTACGATCACTATTCTCATGATATCCAGAAGAAGAGCGAGGCAAGTAATCTGAATTTATCCACTCTTGGTTCTTGCTTCTAGGAAAAATTGAAGTGCTTACAAGACCAAGGGTTTGAAGATTTGGGAGTTCCAAAATTTCTTGTGGCAGTCTCTCTAGTCGCTTATACCCATACAACCTCAACTCTTTAAGATTCTCAAGTTGAGCAATCTGTGGTGGCAGTTCCAGCAATTGCCAACAGTTTTCTAAAGACAAAGTTGTAAGCTTTTGGAGTTCCGAAATTTTTTGTGGCAGTGTTACCAGTTTCTCACACCCATCCAACCTCAACTCTTTAAGATTCTCAAGTTGAGCAATCTGTGGTGGCAGTTCCAGCAATTGCGAACAGTTTTTCAAAGATAAAGTTTACAGTTTTCGGAGCTCCGAAATTTCCTGTGGCAGTGTGTCCAGTCGCTTACACCCATCCAACCTCAACTCTTTAAGATTCTCAAGTTGAGCAATCTGTGGTGGCAGTTCCAGCAATTGCGAACAGTTTTTCAAAGATAAAGTTTCCAGTTTTCGGAGCTCCGAAATTTCCTGTGGCAGTGTCTCCAGTCGCTTACATCCATCCAACCTCAACTCTTTAAGATTCTCAAGTTGAGCAATCTGTGGTGGCAGTTCTAGCAATTGCAAACAGTGTTCAAAAGATAAAGTTTCCAGTTTTCGGAGATCCGAAATTTCCTGTGGTAGTGTCTCCAGTCATTCACACCCATCCAACCTCAACTCTTTAAGATTCTCAAGTTGAGCAATCAGTGGTAGCAGTTCCAGCAATTGCGAACAGTTTTCCAAAGATAAAGTTTCCAGTTTTTGGAGCTCCGAAATTTCCTGTGGCAGTGTCTCCAGTCGTTCACACCCATCCAACCTCAACTCTTTAAGATTCTCAAGTTGAGCAATCTGTGGTGGCAGTTCCAGCAATTGCGAACAGTTTTTCAAAGATAAAGTTTCCAGTTTTCGGAGCTCCGAAATTTCCTGTGGCAGTGTCTCCAGTCGCTTACACCCATCCAACCTCAACTCTTTAAGATTCTCAAGTTGAGCAATCTGTGGTGGCAGTTCTAGCAATTGCAAACAGTGTTCCAAAGATAAAGTTTCCAGATTTCGGAGATCCGAAATTTCCTGTGGTAGTGTCTCCAGTCGTTCACACCCATCCAACCTCAACTCTTTTAAGATTCTCAAGTTGAGCAATCTGTGGTGGCAGTTCCAGCAATTGCGAACAGTTTTTCAAAGATAAAGTTTCCAGTTTTCGGAGCTCCGAAATTTCCTGTGGCAGTGTCTTTAGTGGATAACACTGATTCAACCTCAACTCTTTAAGATTCTCAAGTTGAGCAATCTGTGGTGGCAGTTCCAGCAATTGCCAACAGTTTTCTAAAGACAAAGTTGTAAGCTTTTGGAGTTCCGAAATTTTTTGTGGCAGTGTTACCAGTTTCTCACACCCATCCAACCTCAACTCTTTAAGATTCTCAAGTTGAGCAATCTGTGGTGGCAGTTCCAGCAATTGCGAACAGTTTTTCAAAGATAAAGTTTACAGTTTTCGGAGCTCCGAAATTTCCTGTGGCAGTGTCTCCAGTCGCTTACACCCATCCAACCTCAACTCTTTAAGATTCTCAAGTTGAGCAATCTGTGGTGGCAGTTCCAGCAATTGCGAACAGTTTTTCAAAGATAAAGTTTCCAGTTTTCGGAGCTCCGAAATTTCCTGTGGCAGTGTCTCCAGTCGCTTACATCCATCCAACCTCAACTCTTTAAGATTCTCAAGTTGAGCAATCTGTGGTGGCAGTTCTAGCAATTGCAAACAGTGTTCAAAAGATAAAGTTTCCAGTTTTCGGAGATCCGAAATTTCCTGTGGTAGTGTCTCCAGTCATTCACACCCATCCAACCTCAACTCTTTAAGATTCTCAAGTTGAGCAATCAGTGGTAGCAGTTCCAGCAATTGCGAACAGTTTTCCAAAGATAAAGTTTCCAGTTTTTGGAGCTCCGAAATTTCCTGTGGCAGTGTCTCCAGTCGTTCACACCCATCCAACCTCAACTCTTTAAGATTCTCAAGTTGAGCAATCTGTGGTGGCAGTTCCAGCAATTGCGAACAGTTTTTCAAAGATAAAGTTTCCAGTTTTCGGAGCTCCGAAATTTCCTGTGGCAGTGTCTCCAGTCGCTTACACCCATCCAACCTCAACTCTTTAAGATTCTCAAGTTGAGCAATCTGTGGTGGCAGTTCTAGCAATTGCAAACAGTGTTCCAAAGATAAAGTTTCCAGATTTCGGAGATCCGAAATTTCCTGTGGTAGTGTCTCCAGTCGTTCACACCCATCCAACCTCAACTCTTTTAAGATTCTCAAGTTGAGCAATCTGTGGTGGCAGTTCCAGCAATTGCGAACAGTTTTTCAAAGATAAAGTTTCCAGTTTTCGGAGCTCCGAAATTTCCTGTGGCAGTGTCTTTAGTGGATAACACTGATTCAACCTCAACTCTTTAAGATTCTCAAGTTGAGCAATATGTGGTAGCAGTTCCAGCAATTGCCAACAGTTTTCCCAAGATAAAGTTTCCAGTTTTCGGAGCTCCAAAATTTCCTGTGGCAGTGTCTCCAGTCGCTTACACCCATCCAACCTCAACTCTTTAAGATTCTCAAGTTGAGCAATCTGTGGTGGCAGTTCTAGCAATTGCAAACAGTGTTCCAAAGATAAAGTTTCCAGATTTCGGAGATCCGAAATTTCCTGTGGTAGTGTCTCCAGTCATTCACACCCATCCAACCTCAACTCTTTAAGATTCTCAAGTTGAGCAATCTGTGGTGGCAGTTCCAGCAATTGCGAACAGTTTTCCAAAGATAAAGTTTCCAGTTTTTGGAGCTCCGAAATTTCCTGTGGCAGTGTCTCCAGTCGTTCACACCCATCCAACCTCAACTCTTTAAGATTCTCAAGTTGAGCAATCTGTGGTGGCAGTTCCAGCAATTGCGAACAGTTTTTCAAAGATAAAGTTTCCAGTTTTCGGAGCTCCGAAATTTCCTGTGGCAGTGTCTCCAGTCGCTTACACCCATCCAACCTCAACTCTTTAAGATTCTCAAGTTGAGCAATCTGTGGTGGCAGTTCTAGCAATTGCAAACAGTGTTCCAAAGATAAAGTTTCCAGATTTCGGAGATCCGAAATTTCCTGTGGTAGTGTCTCCAGTCGTTCACACCCATCCAACCTCAACTCTTTAAGATTCTCAAGTTGAGCAATCTGTGGTGGCAGTTCCAGCAATTGCGAACAGTTTTTCAAAGATAAAGTTTCCAGTTTTCGGAGCTCCGAAATTTCCTGTGGCAGTGTCTTTAGTGGATAACACTGATTCAACCTCAACTCTTTAAGTTTCTCAAGTTGAGCAATATGTGGTAGCAGTTCCAGCAATTGCCAACAGTTTTCCCAAGATAAAGTTTCCAGTTTTCGGAGCTCCAAAATTTCCTGTGGCAGTGTCTCCAGTCGCTTACACCCATCCAACCTCAACTCTTTAAGATTCTCAAGTTGAGCAATCTGTGGTGGCAGTTCTAGCAATTGCAAACAGTGTTCCAAAGATAAAGTTTCCAGATTTCGGAGATCCGAAATTTCCTGTGGTAGTGTCTCCAGTCGTTCACACCCATCCAACCTCAACTCTTTAAGATTCTCAAGTTGAGCAATCTGTGGTGGCAGTTCCAGCAATTGCGAACAGTTTTCCAAAGATAAAGTTTCCAGTTTTTGGAGCTCCGAAATTTCCTGTGGCAGTGTCTCCAGTCGTTCACACCCATCCAACCTCAACTCTTTAAGATTCTCAAGTTGAGCAATCTGTGGTGGCAGTTCCAGCAATTGCGAACAGTTTTTCAAAGATAAAGTTTCCAGTTTTCGGAGCTCCGAAATTTCCTGTGGCAGTGTCTCCAGTCGCTTACACCCATCCAACCTCAACTCTTTAAGATTCTCAAGTTGAGCAATCTGTGGTGGCAGTTCTAGCAATTGCAAACAGTGTTCCAAAGATAAAGTTTCCAGATTTCGGAGATCCGAAATTTCCTGTGGTAGTGTCTCCAGTCGTTCACACCCATCCAACCTCAACTCTTTAAGATTCTCAAGTTGAGCAATCTGTGGTGGCAGTTCCAGCAATTGCGAACAGTTTTTCAAAGATAAAGTTTCCAGTTTTCGGAGCTCCGAAATTTCCTGTGGCAGTGTCTTTAGTGGATAACACTGATTCAACCTCAACTCTTTAAGATTCTCAAGTTGAGCAATATGTGGTAGCAGTTCTAGCAATTGCCAACAGTTTTCCCAAGATAAAGTTTCCAGTTTTCGGAGCTCCAAAATTTCCTGTGGCAGTGTCTCCAGTCGCTTACACCCATCCAACCTCAACTCTTTAAGATTCTCAAGTTGAGCAATCTGTGGTGGCAGTTCTAGCAATTGCAAACAGTGTTCCAAAGATAAAGTTTCCAGATTTCGGAGATCCGAAATTTCCTGTGGTAGTGTCTCCAGTCGTTCACACCCATCCAACCTCAACTCTTTAAGATTCTCAAGTTGAGCAATCTGTGGTGGCAGTTCCAGCAATTGCGAACATTTTTTCAAAGATAAAGTTTCCAGTTTTCGGAGCTCCGAAATTTCCTGTGGCAATGTCTCCAGTCGTTCACACCCATCCAACCTCAACTCTTTAAGATTCTCAAGTTGAGCAATCTGTGGTGGCAGTTCCAGCAATTGCGAATAGTTTTCCAAAGATAAAGTTTCCAGTTTTTGGAGCTCCAAAATTTCCTGTGGCAATGTCTCCGGTCCATAACACCCATCCAACCTCAACTCTTTAAGATTCTGAAGTTGAGCAATCTGTGGTGGCAGTTCCAGCAATTTCAAACAGTTTTTCAAAGATAAAGTTTCAAGCTTTTGGAGTTTCCAAATTTCTTGTGGCAGTGTCTCCAGTCGTTCACACCCATCCAACCTCAACTCTTTAAGATTCTCAAGTTGAGCAATCTGTGGTGGCAATTCCAGCAATTGCGAACAGTTTTCCAAAGATAAAGTTTCAAGCTTATGGAGTTTCCAAATTTCTTGTGGCAGTGTCTCCATTCGCTTACACCCATCTAACATCAACTCTTTAAGGTTCTCAAGTTGAGCAATCTGTGGTGGCAGTTCCAGCAATTGCGAACACCATTGCAAAGACAAAGTTTCAAGCTTCTGGAGCTCCCAAATTTCTTGTGGCAGTGTCTCCAGTCGCTTACATCCATCCAACCATAACTCTTTAAGATTTTCAAGTTGAGCAATGTGTGGGGGCAGTTCTTGTAATTGCACACAGTTTTTCAAAGACAAAGTTTCAAGCTGCTGGAGTTTAAATATCGCTTTTGGCATAATTTCGATCATATAGCCTTCCAAATTCAATTCTTTGAGTGGAGGCTGGGTATTTACAGCATATAAATTTCGCATAAGAGTGTTGGAGAAGTTTAAAAATTGGATGTCTGAAATTGTTGATACCAATGCTCCTTTACTCAAGTTCTCAGGAATTTCCTCCCCGACTGCATGTAAGATAATTCTAATATCCTCGGGCAATATGATATGCCGACCTAGGGTGTCTTCAAATTGTAGTAAGACAGAACATTCCATGAAAGTTTGTAAGATATTTTCTGCTTCTTCTTCGGGGTCTACTAATTGTTCAGAGAACCAGCGAGCAAACAATTGATCATCACTCATCTTCCAATCTTGGAATTTGAAGACCATTAAACACCTTATAAGACGAACCTTTTCTGTGTCAGAAATGACATTTGCCCAGATGACATTGAAGAATGCATTCACAATTACTTCACGATTATGATAACGCAGCTTTTCCAATGCAAGTTGCCAGGTTCGATCATCTTCCACACCTTTCAATGACTTTGCCATGAGAATAATGGCAAGAAGATGACCCCCACATTTCTCCACAATTTTCACTGCATTGCTTTCGATGGCAGTAGGTGAATCTATAATCTCCCAACCAACAGTCCTGCAGAAGAGCTCCCAAGGCAAAAAATGATCCCCTGTCTGGATTGTCAGATCCACTCTGTTGCTCAAATCATCATTAGTTGATCGTGTTGTTATAAACACCACGACATGTTGAGAATCTCCTTGAATTGGTGAAGTCACCTTCCGGGGGTCTACTTTTTTGTCACCAAACCCATCCACCACAACCACTAATTGTCGGCCTCTTCCATAATTCTTCGGAACTACAGCATAATAATCTCTTGTGGGCGACTCTGCACTGGTTCCTAGCTCTCTTTCGGTCTCATCATCAATCTGATTAAGACCAATGATTTGGAGATCATCAAATGCTGCATGAACGTGAGAATTTGCCTGTATGCCTTGCACAACGTATTTTTTTTCTGAATAATTTCTGACTGAAAACCAAATGTTTTGAATCTTGTCATCTGAAGTTAAAGTTAGAGTGAGTTGGTGGATGGCAAGATCAGAAGCTAAGAAGAGAATTCGTCTGGGCACAGGTCTCTTCGTGATGTAGCTACCGCCAAATATGGTCTCCTCTATTATATGCTGTGGTATAATGACTTGTACATATTCCATTGTCCTTTCAGAGAGAAGTTTAATCCTTGTTATCAGACTACGAAAATTTGGATCATCATCTGCATAACGATGCAGTTCCATCTCCTGTAAAAGATGGACTTCGTCGATCAATTGCTTTAGATATTCTTCGCACCCAATTCTCATGGGGTAGCTCAACATGAGGTGTAAAAAGTCCCGTATCCTCATCAACCTTAATACATCCTGCTTCATATGCTGTTTATTGAAAAACACAGAGAAAGATTCTTTAAGGAAGATATAATACACGTATGCATGGGAAGAAAATGAGAGAGAAATTATATATATATATAATATATATATATATATATATATAAGATTCTATATTAACATATAGAATCATCCACGTACGTATGTAGGAAAGCCACGCTGCTTAGCTGACTCAGACATCTTCGTTGCGACGAGTGCCAATTGAAGCCTCCGCGGCGGGCACGACTATCAAAATCCAAAGAATAGTGTGTTACAAAAGAGAAGAGACATTTTGATATTCCAATGAACAATAACAATAATATAACTTCTTATACATTGACACCAGCCTAATATATAAATTATAAATTTCATCCTACTATCCAAAATAATATATCTTGAAAATCAAAGAGATATTCTTCAAAGTAAACTCCTAAAATATTATTTTAATTAAAAGTGGTATAACCCTAAAACTAAGATATTTGATAATAGGATCTGATTAATATTATAAAAGAAATTGTATTTAAATAAATTTTATCTGTTAATTTGCGATAAATTTTATCTAAAATCCTAATTTATCCGAATCTGTTGTTGATTTTACAATTCCCAACAAAAACTTGCCACAAAATTAATGATGTGCCCTTTGAAAATTTCCAAATTATAGGGACTCAATTGAAAATTGGTTAGAACAATTAGGGGTAATTAATTGATTTTTCCAATGTAAAAACTTACAAATGACTTTCTCTTTGCTTTTCTTGTCGTGTCTTCAGAATCCTGATATAAATCCCAGAAATATTTGCTCAACGTTGCATCCCCCTCAAGTTTTTCTTCTTTTTCCCGAAGAGGGTAATTTTAGTAATCAGAGTAAGAGAAAGAAAAGAAAAGAAAACTACATCATTTTGAAGTAAAACTGCACAAACCTCTTTCTTTACTTGACCTTCAAGTTTATCAATCTACCCTTGTTGCTTTTAAAGACGAATAAGTAGGCCTTTGACCTCCCCTACCTGCGAAGTTCATTGCAAGGAAAATATTTATACATTGATCAACAAGTCAATGCCTAATTTAACCATATGTGTACTGGAAGGTTAGGGGCATGCATAGAGTAAGAAGACTAAGAAGCACAGATCGATACCGATACAAATATTAAGGATCGTGTTCTTCTTAGAAACCTAAAGCACAAGCCCAAGACTGATTTACTTGATCGCTAATTCTACCTTTGAGTAAAATACATTAACCTCTCCACTATTTCTTTTAAATTACAAAAATCTCCTAAGTTAAAAACCTATATCAATATCTTTTAAAATCAAAATATATGTTATATAAACTATCCTTCTAGTTTTGCTTGTGACTAAAATGCCCCTCATTAACATAAATATTAGAGTAAAATACATCAACCTAGATGAATTTTCTTTAAAATCAAAATATATGTTATATAAACCTCCCTTCTATTTTAGACATTCAACTTCTATCCACTCATTAGTTGACCGTTAAATCACATCATTAACTTTTTGTCAAACTTTTAAATGGATTACCGTTTTGTAAAGTTAATTAATTTTTCAATCATAAATTTTAATTTTTTTAATAAATTAAAATTTTTAATCTCATTTATTTATTAAACTTAATCCTTGTGATGGAAACTTTTATTTATTTTTATTAACTAGAATGTTTTGCAATTATATATATATTTCAATTAAATTATAAAATGATATGATTTTGAAATACTTATATTAATATACTATAATTCAAAATTTGAAAATATATTTCATTAAACATATGCTTTTAAATAAAAATTAATTAATTTTTGTAAAGTTAGTACAAATATCAAAATAGATCATTAATAAATATTAATGTAGAAAGATAATTACTTGATATAGTGAGAGGTAAATTAGTGAACAAGATTTATTCTAATATAGTTTTTAATTAGAAAATATATTTTGAGAATCTTTTCAGAATATTCTTTTTACACTAAAATGTATGTTTTCAAAATAGAAAGAAGGTCTGTGCAATGTAACATTCCAAAAATTATAAAATGGATATATATAAAATGTAATTGAGGCCTAAGGGAATTTCTAAAATTCAAAATGCAACAAAAATAAATTATTTGGTGAAAGCCTATTTTTGGTTGAATCATAAGGAATTTGAGGTAACTAGTTATTAAAATTATTCCATGACTCAGGAAAAATTGAGAAAAGATTATGGAATAGGGATTTTTGGGACTTAGATAATTAGGGAGGCCTAAATGATTTAATAGTTATTTTCTAGATTTTAAGGCTATTTTCTTGAAAAACCCCAAAAAAAAAAAGTTTAGGTTGTCATTTTTCACCAAAATTTTAGGAAAATTATTTCATGGATTGAAGAAGCTAATAGAGGGAAAAAATGTTTTAAAAGAACTAATGAATAATTTTTGGGATTTATTCAGGAATTTTAGTAATGAGGTGAAATAATAAATCTATTACTATAAATCTTAAAACGGATTTGGGCCACATTCTAACCCAAAACAAGAAGCCCAAATTAAGCTTTCATGACCCCAAGGATGAGTTTCAGATTGCTCAATAAATGACCCAATAATGAACCAAGTGAATCAAGCTTATGGAGTAAGGTTGTATGTGAGTGGGACCAAGGAACATTTTAAAAATTAATTCCCCACCTTCACTTAACCTTCAACCACGCCTCCTTCCTTCTCATTTGTAACCAGCAGCAGCATTTTTAGAGAGAGAGGGAGAGCAAGCTGTGAAGAAGAAGAGAAAGAGGAGGAGGACGAGGGGGAAGGTGGGTTCTCCTACATGCAACACCACTTCTCGGCAAAGGTAAGAAACTAGATTCATATTCCATCTGTATCTCTAGATTCATATTCCATCTGTATTTTCTCCATTTAATGGATAGTTTGGGAGTAGATGACTGTTGAAAATTGAAGGTTAGAGAGAGAAAGTGAAGAACCAAATAGTAAGTTAAAGAAATCATGTCTAGATGATGGAATACAGCATGTAGGGATTGATTTCATTAGATGCATAATGATTTGCGATGTTGGGAGACTATTTTCAAAACTGGAATTTTTTCATATTAAAGGAGGAGGATGTTGAAAATATTACAGCAAGCTAGAGGGTTCAAATATTGAAATAGAAAAGCAATATAAGTTTCAGTAATTGGTTTGTTGTTGAGATGCATAATGATGCATGAATATGAAAGAGAGAAGTTGATTTTGCCCACTGTTTTGGATGCTATAGATGTTAATTTAGTTGTATGGAGATGGAAGTTTGATAAATTCAAATTTTTGGAAAATAAGTATAAAGATAGCCACCGTTTCCAAGTGTTAGAATATGGGATAATCGTTCTAAATTGATTAACTACACACACAAGTGTCTAGTGGCTCCTTTGAAGTGATTGACAATAAGAGGATTAAGTTTTTTAAACATTTCCCTTAAGCTCTGTTTTGGACAGTCTCTATTATCATGAGAAAGAGCTGAAAATTGTTGAGCTTTGATGAACTTATGGTCCCAATAGTTTTAAAATGTTTAGAGCACAAGCTTGGGAGCAATTGAATTGCAATAAATCAATTTTTGCTCCTTGTCCTGTTTTGGCCTAGTTATTTGAAAGGGTAGGAACTGAATTTTGCTTTGTTTGATGTTTTTAATAGAGTTAGAAGGTAAAATTGTGTTGGAATAGGTCCCCAGTACCAACTTAGAAGCATCAAACATGAAAGTAAAACTTTTACATCTTAAATACCCATGTTTTGGCCTAGGGGGATCATGGAAAGGAGCTGAAATTTTGTAATCTATAACTTGGAAATAGATCCTCATGCAAAAGTATATGGAAATGGAATGAAGGAAGAATCTTTAAGACAAAGTATATATAAGTTGGAATTTAAGAGAAAGGAACAAAGTAAAAGAAGCGAATGAAAGTGGTTTAATTAGGGTTAAGAGAGAACGTTATTATATGATAGTTATGTACTACAGTTTAGTACTAATATACACTACATATGTATATATAAATGTTAGGTTTGATATTTCCTAAGCCTACTAAGGAACCAAGTAAAAACAAGAGAAGTTAGTTTAGAAGAATGAGATCCAGTTAGTAACCTTTTCTCTCAGCCGTATATGATATTTATGCATGTTTGTTTATGCCATGGTATTGACACACATGTATGAGCATGGTATACAATTAATTCGAATGAGAATGATTGGTAGCTAGCGTAATGAGCTGTACCCAAAAAAGGGTATGTGGATGAATGGTAGCTCATTGAAATGAGCTGTACCTAGGAAAGGATATTTGGACAAATGGCAGCTTACCAAATGAGCTATACCCAGGAAAGTGTATGTAGACAAATGGTTGCTCGCTGAAATGTGGACGAGTAGTAGTTCGTTGAAATGAGCTATTTCGAGGTAAGGGTATATGGACTACTGGTAGCTCGCTGAAATGAGTTGTACTTAGATAAGAGTATGTGGAATTGCTTTGCGTAATCTATTTAGATTATCCGTGGTCATGTGCATTGCAAGTGTGGGATGTATGGGCATCATTGATAATATCTGTACTGGCACGATGTATGGCATGCTTATAGAATTTTATGTCTATATGATTCTTTGAATCTCATTCATTTCTCTTATAATATGCAACAAAGGCAAGTAGCTCAAGGACTAATGATAGAAAGAGATTAAGGTGAGATGGCTAGAGTAAATGCAGTAGTTGCATACAATTATTTTGTTAGGTTAATTACTATCTTGGTTAACCATGCTGGGCTAAGTATATAAAGTTATATGCATGTAATTATGTAATGAAGTTATGGGGTTGTAATTCCTCTATAAAGAGGAAGTCGAAGTTCTCACAAGACAACATGTAAGTGCCATCTACGGTGATGGATATATATATATGAAGATAAAAGGGTGATGAAAGCAATATGAATAGCTATGGATAGTTGTTTGATTAGAGATGATATGTAAAGGGTTCTATAACAAGGTCTTATAACTTGTGAAGTAATAGACAATAATTGAACGTTCTTGTTTTGTCAGTGGGTACTTAGCATTTGGAAAGCGGCGAAGAAGAACCTGGGTCTTAATAGTTTATGAAAAGTTTTTCATCTAGATTAATGAATATGGACCACTGTTTTCAACTTTGGCAAAAACTGATTTTGGATATTTAAGGATTATAGAAAATCTTTTTTTCTTAAAAAAACTGAGTCTTATGGTATGGTATAACATACTTTTGAGTCATGTTAAGTTATACTCGTACAAGTAATTTTTATAAGTTACTACATGTAATTTAGACAAAATAGAAGAGTGATTAGAATATTTTACTCTAAATATTATGTAATAATCATTTGATCATACATCCTTATTCAAAATTAAAAAAAAATAATTTTAATATATATTTCAATTTTTTTGCCAAACTTTTAAAATGATTACCATATTACAAAGTTAACTAATGTTTCTCTTATAAAAAAAAATAGTTAAATCAATTATTACCAATATGTATGGTGGATCAAGTATTACCAATAATACCATTTATTTATTAAAACTTACTACTTATGATGAAAATATACATGTTAACTAAAATGTTTTGCAATTATATATAGAGAGATTTTCAATTAAATTATAAAATCATAAAATGATACGTTTTTTAGATCTTATATTAATATATTATAATTAAAAAAGATTTAATGTATTTCATTAAATATATGTTTGTTCTTGAAAAAGTTACTCACATTTTTGATAAATTGTATATATTTTCACATAAAAGATACTTAAATTTTGTCTAAATTTAGAAAAAAAATTAAATAGATCATTAATAAATATTAATGTTAAAAGATAAATTAGAGATTTGCTATAATAAGGGATAAATTAGTAAATAGGCTTTATTCTAATTTGCTATAATAATATGATTAGTAAATAGGCTTTCATGAAAATATTAAAAACAATTTTTTTTCATAATTTATTTCTATGTTCTTGACTTATTATATGTCCTCTTACGTGTTTTTATTCTTTTCTTATTATGGAATAAAAATAGAATTTAATAAAACTTTATGTTTGAATAAAATATTTATTTATCTGTGGCCTTGATGGAAAATATTTATTCTTTCAACTAAAAAGGATATGTTTGTTAGGCCTTGCTATCCCAAAATTTTTCTTGAAACAATAATTTTTAATATATATATATATATATATATATATATAAAAGTGCAGTTTATGGGTTATTATTTTTAGTTAAAAGATGCATGCCCATCGAAATGCAGCACATCCAATAAGGGCGTAGAATGAAAAAATGTCGAATAGAGTAAAATATGGAGTCACTTACTAGTTCTCAAACGTTGCTTGGATTGTTCAATTTTCTTGATCCTATAAGGACTAAGCAGCTAGCATCAAGTAATCCCCTGAGTAAAAAGGCCATCAACTTGACACTTTTCCCTGCAAAACCCAACATCAAGCTAGAGTGAATTAATTATAACACATAAAGCTACGTTAAGATTTATAAGAAAAATATTAGGTTACACTAAAAGCCATTCACTCAGACGTTAAGATTTATAAGAAATACATACAAGTAGATGCTGTTTGAATATTATAAAATACCCTCACACTCTAATGATAAATAATATAACCGATACGATGAAAAAGGATAAGTACTATAGCATTAAATTTTTTATTTTCTAATATAACTGTTCAAATTATAAAAAGTGTATTTTCCTTATATACTCTTTTAATAATTTAATTAAAAATTTTCTCCTATCAATAAAAATAACGAATAAAAACCATTTTTGTGTTTCTCTTTTTATTAAATCTTTTAATTTTTATTCTATTAATATAGTTAGCTTTTGTAAATGGGTTAACACTGCTAACAAAACAAAGTTATATTGACTAACAGTGCTAAGAGAGTAAAGCTAAATAATTTAATAAAGAAATAATTAAATGATTTAATTCGGTCAGAGTAAAACGAATCTTATCTGAAGGGTCATATTACTTCTCCCAAGTTAAAGTCATTAACTCAACATTTTTTTGGAACTCCTAGTACTTTGATTGCAAGATTCAGACCCATATATATAAATACATACGACTCGGGTTAAGTTTTATATTTGAGAAAATTCGACAAATTGAGTTAGAGTATAGAAAATTTACTAAACTTATAATGTAAACGACAACATTTATAAAGTTATCTCAACTATAAAATAAGTTTTCTAAAGACCTATTTTTAAACAAGTTCTCACAAAAATATTTTATAAAAAAAATAATAAGTGTTATTTTTGTAAATAAGGCGTAACCTGTGTAAAAGAAATGAAGCGGTTTTATACATAAGGGTGAAATATTTATACATGATATACAAGTGATTAGTGTAAAAAAAATCAACGGTGACATTTTTGTAAATAAAGATAAAATATTTATACTTAATATACACATGACTAGTATAAACAAACAACACATAAATCGACTGTACCTATATCCAATTTAGATATGTTATATCTACACCGGTTATCAATTTCATCCGGTGTAGAATATTGCCACATCTATATATCGCTCATTTCTCTTGTCACATTCCCAAAGCCCTAACTTCCCTACTCCCTCATCGTCGGCTTCTTCCTTCGACTTTTTTGACTTCATCTCCCTAATCACCGACTGCTCCTTCCTTTGGCCTCATCATCAGTTGCTCTTTTCTTTAGTCTCTCACTCTTCGTTCTCCCTTTTTAAGTCATAGTTTTTCTACTACTTTTTTTTCGCTTGTCTTAGTTTCTCCCGCTACTTGTTATGTGTGATAATATGATGTATGTGAGTATTTTTATATATATAAATATTAATGTTATTATTATTATATTGAGAAAGTTTGTTTTATGATTTTCATTGAAAATAGTCTTGTGAGATTTAAAATTTAATTTAAAAAATATCTTAAGAAAAATACTCTTTTGTGATATCATCAAGCTATTGAGATTTTAATTAATATGATTAATTTAAGAATTATGTACTGGGGATGGTTGAAGAAGTAGTTGTATTTCTACCACATGGTATAACCTCTATTAGAGTTCAATAATTAGCTTTTGTCCTACCAATTTATCGAGAGAAGTGCCCCTTGTTTATGGAAGGGCAACGACACCACCCCCTGTTTGTCGAGGGGAAATATATCCATAGTCTATTAAGTTGCTCTGTCGATTTTTGTCTATCCATATCACTTGATTAATTAGCTGTTAGAGGGGTAGTTTCCACTAGCCTATAGATTCAGTCGGGGGTATAAGACGGTTCAATTAATTTGAGAGGAAAAACTTAGGTGGGTTATTCATTTGATTTTATTATGATGTTATTTTATATATATTATATTTTGGGAGGTCTCACTTGACAACTCATGAACACATGTTAGTATACATAATGAGTAACATTGATAGTTACTAGGATATTTATATCACCCTATCATTATTAATATTTTTCAAGATATATTATCATCTTACGACCCAAGAGAAAATTTCAGTAGTTTGAGTAAAGCTATATTAATTACATAGTTTCTCTTTTAAAAATATGTGTAGAATATTTGTATATTGACAAAATAAAATTTATTTTTAGGGTTTATATATTATAGTACTTTATTTATATGATAAGAAAAGTCTTTTTATAATTTTAGTATATATTTTAGTTAAAATCTTTTCTAACATAATTAATTTTCTTAAAATTAACTAAATTTATTTATAATATTATTTTTAAATTATATTAGATATAAAATATAATTAAATAATTAATAATAGTTATATTTTAAGAAGATTTTATACGCGGTTATTATTTTTAGTTAATACATGCATGCCCATCGAAATGCAGCACATCTTATTAGGGCAAATAAAATAAAGGAGAATGATAAAATGTCGAATAAAGTAAAATATGGAGTCACTTACTAGTTCTCAAACGTTTGGATTGTTCAATTTTATTGATTGAATAAGAACTAAGAAGCTAGCATCAAGTAATCTCCTGAGTAAAAACGCATCAACTTGACACTTTTCCCTGCAAAACCCAATAGCAGTTATAAAAAAGTGAAATCGTTCAAAAGGATGTTATTTCAGTTTTTCCAGCACTAATACAGCCACGCCAAACATGGCTGGCTAATGGAAAAGTGAAATAATTTAAAGCTATAAATAGGATATCATATGTTATGGTTTATGCTAACCATAACATATGGCCGAAAGAGGATCCCTATATGTTGGGTAATATGAAATCATGCCGTGTGGAACTGGAAATATAAACGTTAACGAAGAATAAAATTCCAAACTTAAATGCAATTGTTTGTACTGTTCAGTCTGGGTTTTGATTTTACCTTTTCCTCGATGTGCAGAAGCATCAAAGCATAAATCTACTGAGTTGGGTGATGAACTTGACATTTGTCCGCAAAAACCATTGCTTGACTCTAAGAATCAGAATACAAAGCTGCTTCAACATCAAATATCAAGTAATTAATTAAAAACCAGAAGATGCAGAGATGATTTGCGCATACCGGCCCAGAAGGTACATGAGCAGAAGAGGGGCTAGATCTTTCCATAGAGGTGATCTACTGAGTGTTGATTCCGATGAAAGATTCCAACGTTTGGTGAAGCTCTGAATGAAGGAGCTTCAGAGATCGGAGACTGACTCCTTAATCAGAAAACTTGTAAATTCACTTAGCTCCAAACAATTAAAAGTATCAGTGGCAGAGGAAGTCGTCCAAACTTTCTGACGAAAGGCACAAATAGATGAGAAAGACAAGCATTTCAAAGCGAAAACAAGAAACCAATGGATACGATCGTAGAGAAAGCATGGTTACCTGGCAGCCAGAGTTTTGAAGGAATGAAAGAGAGAAATTTGGGAAGTGAGTACATGCACCCTTTGACGAGGCATGGAAGGGCAGACAGTTATCCGAAAACGCGTGATCACTACGACCATTATCACGTCACGTCACGTCACGTCAATAGAATACCAAAGGAGGCCTCTTAAAGTCTGTGTCAGCTTTTTTTAGCTGTTTTTTATTAACTCAATTTAATTAGTATTAATCTGAGAACGGAAATTCGATTCAAATTATGAATTATATCACTTGTTAAAAAGAATTGTGATTATAAATTAGATCCTGATAAATGAAAAAAATTACAAGAATAATTTTTTTTAAAAAAAATACACTTAATAATAAGCTTATGATTTACAAGAAAATGTTTCCTGATAGACACAGAAAAATGAGTTTGGACGGCCTTTTTTTTATTTAAAAGAATTTGTTTTGCTAAAAATTAATAGATTTAACCATACTTTTTAAAAATAATAAAGAAATGACATTAGAAAGCTGGGAGACATGGCCATGTAAATTTACAGTTAATTGATAATATTAAAAAAATAATTTAAATAATTTAAAATATTTATTGTATGCCTAAAATTAATTTAAAATATTAAATGTAGCTTTATTTATTATATATAAATTATTTTTTAAAAATTATTTTAATAGACAAAAATATAAAGTAAAGATAATTTTTAATTACCATTTTCTAAAAAATATTCTTTTACTTCAAAAATTTAGTCAAAAAATTAAATTTAGACCCTTTAAATTAAATTTAAATCTAATAAATGTATGGTACTCATCAAGATGGGGTTCCATAATTTCTCACGTGATAATTCCCTTTGTATTTCCATGCCTCCACTTGGTAACAAGGGAGTGGCCAGTGGCTATTGATACTTAATTGATCGATATATGCACCATGTGACAAATGAATAATTGAAGGAAGGCTCTCAATTATTGAAACGCAGAAACAAATAAATCAATTGCACATATAAGACAAAAAAATATGGAAAGGACATGCCTACTAAATAGATGGGAGAATTACTCTACAGTCATAATAAAAATAATTAACACAAAGTATTGCTGAAATAAATGAATTATTTCACTTATAAAAAAAGATAATAAAATAATTTTTATTAATTACGTCACAAAGCATCCTAAGATCTTGAATTAATTTTTGAGATATAATCTTATGTAATAAATATTTTAAATTAATTTTAAAGATATAATAAATTTTAAAATTTAAGGAATTGTGTTCCTTCACTAATAAAAAAAATATAGTAATATCAAATTGGATAATCTTTTAAGCCAAATGGGAATGCCAAGCTGTAAAGCAAGCAAATACGGGTAAATGACATGGTACCTACCTCTTACCTCATAAAAGCCCTATGACCACTTCTTATCAACTTTATTGAGATTCGTTTGTATGTGGGAACACGCAAAGCCATGGTTGTACAAACATTTTTACTAAAACAAAAAAATTTCCCACATATTTATCATGAATTCGTAATTAAAAATGGTATTAAAAACAGTAATTAAAATATTTATATATAGAAATTATCAATTATAAATTTAAATCCTATAAGTTATAAATATTTGTCTTCCTTATAATTTTATAACATTTCTCCCATAATAATTTGCAAATGAAACAAGTAGATGAAAAGAATTTAAAAAAATAAAAAAATATCAAAAATTCTAAAAAAAATGAAAGTTGTTATTGATAAAATTTTATTAAATTAAAAAATTATAAATAAAATTATATTAAAAATGAAATTAAAATATTAGTTATTATTGAAAAAATAAAATCATGTGAATGTTACTTTATCAATTATGGGAACATATGATTACCATGACCATTATCAAAACACGTCACGTCAATACAATTATATAATCCAAACGCAGGCACACATGTTAAATGTGTATATGGATAAAATTTTAAAAATAATTTAATAAAAAAATTGTAAACAGTTTATAAAAAATAAAAAAAAACTTATAAATAAATAAATATTTTTAAATAAATAAATATTTTTAAATAAATAAATATTTTTAAATAAATAAATATTTTTATAATATTTTTAGAATTATTTTTATTATTAGTAAATTATGAAAAAGAGTAAATATTAAATTGGGAGAGATAAGATATAAGAGGAAAAAGGATATAAGAAAAGAAATAAGAGAGGGTATAAGAAAAAGTAGGAGAGATTGTATAAGAAAAAGTATGAGAGGGGAGAGAGAGTATAAAAAAAGTATAAGAGAATGTGTAAGAAAAAATAAGAGTTATATAATAATTAATTAGTTCATAAGCTCTTTTACTATTCTATAAGCTATTCTGATCCGTTTATCTAAAATCTTAGTTTTAAACTATAATTTAATCTAAAAATTTATTTGAATAAATATAATTATTTATTTTAAAATTACTCTAAACATAAGTTTTGCCTAAAAAAATTTATAAAATACGGTTTTACATAGGTCCAAACAAGCCTTAAGTCGTACGATCGTAATTAAGGCAATTTTGTCTGTATGAATCTGAGCACTAGGGGTATTCACAAAAACCTGAACTCGCGAAAAAATAGCCCTGTCCAGCCCAATAAATATAGGGTAGGGCAGGGTACCGGGCTATAACATGTTGCCCATACTTTTTTCGGGCTGGGCACCGGGCAGGGGATTGCCCTGCCTTGTCCTGCCTATAGGCACTTATTCTTTTTTTTTTTTTTTTACTTTTCTCCCTAGATACTACATTTGAAAAGGAGAATATGATAGTTACTGATGACTAAAGGGTCATTTTAAAAATATAAGTAATTAAGTAAGTAAGTTACGTCTTTTAATATTTATAATTATATTGATTTTTTTCTTTAATTTTACTAATCATAATATTATTATATTATAAATTATAATTGTTTATTTTATTTTTTTAGATACTTCATTTTTGTCAATATTTAGAAAATTTATACAAAGTTACAATTACAAATTACTTATATTTCAAAAATTTTTTTATATGCAATGAATTTTAATACTTTAATTATTATCTTTTTGTTACCTTATTTTTAGTAGATTATATATATTATTTAACTTTTGAAGACATATAAATATGGTATTATTTTATAAGTTTATAATTACATATTATTTTTCCCAACATGAGCAGAGCATCACAACGGGCACGCCCAGCCCGCCCACACCTAGCCCAAAATAGTTAATGCTTTTATCGGACAGGGCCGGGTATCGGGCTGTAAAATACAGCCCATATTTTTTTCGGGTAGGGCACCAGGTAGGGGGGTTATCCTGCCCAGCCCTATCCATGAACAGCTTTACTGAGCACAGAATACTCACCTTACAATTACATATTCAAATTATGAATTACACCACTTAAAAAAAACAGAGAGCTGTGATTATGAATTAGATATTGATAAGTGAAAAAATTGCACGAGTAATTTTTAAAAAATATAATTAATAACAAGCTTATCGATCTATAACGATAAACACTCATTTCCTTCAAAAAAAAAGTTTCATGATAAATAAAAAAAAATGAGTTTAGACCGCCTTTTTTTCTTTGAGAGAATCCGTTTTGCTAGAAATTAGTTGACTTAATCATAGTTTTCAAAAATAATAAAGAAATAATAATACTTATATTGAGTTAATTATAAAGCCAGAAGACATGGGCATATAAATTTACAGTTAAATAATAATATTTAAAAAATAATTTAAATACTCTAAGACATTAATTGTATATATAAAATTAATTTAAAAAATTAAATACACATTTACTCAATATATAAAAATTATTTTTTTTTCAATAGATAAAAAATTTAAAATAAAAATACTATTTAATTATTATTTTAAAAAATGATTCTCTTACTTAAAATATTCAATTAAAGAGAATTAGGTTTAGATCGTTTAAATTAAATTTGAATTAATTTAAGTTTAATGAGTCTATGGCACTCATGAAAAGGATCATTACTAAAATGGGTTCCATAATCTCGCCCGTAATCATTCCCCTTGTTCCATGCTTCCACTTGGTAATCATTCCCCGTAATCAATTGATACCTAGGGTGTGTTTGGATTAACTTTTAGAGAATAAATTTTAGAAAGAATAGATTATGGAGAATAGATTTTAGGAAGAATAGATTATGAGAAAAAGTGATTTTAAAAATTGGAGATGTTTGGATGATTAGTAACAGAATCGCTTTTCTATATACAATTTACTAAAAAAAGACATAAACTAATATGATAATTATATAAAGAATAAATTTGATTTTAAATTTTTTTATTTAAGTGATTACAAAATAATATATATATGTATTTAAGTAAAATAAAAATTTACAATATTCACTTAAATTTTAATTTTTTTCTACTGAAAATTTTATTAAGATTAACTATATATATTAGAAGATGGTAACTTTTATTAATAAATTTATCTTTTTTTTTTAAATTTTAAAATTAGATTTTAAAAAAATAGTATTTATTTTTATTTTTTTAAAATAAAATTTATTATTAATTGTAAACCCTCCAGTGGGTTTATGTAATTGTAAACCTGTAAACCCTCAAGTGGGTTTATGTAATTCATGAGACAAGTTTCGAAAATCGAGAAGTTGTAGGGGAGAATCAGAAAAGCTACTTTGTGACTAATTATTCTCAAACTATGGTTTTAAACTCCAAACTATAGTTTGAGTTCTAAAATTAATTTTTTTTAAAAAAAATCTTATTTAATCTATATTTTGTAAAACTATAATTTAGATTCATAATTTATTTTTAAAAGTGATCCCAAACACACACCTAATTGATTGATGCATGCCCGTGTGACAAAAGGGAAGGGCCCTTAATTATTGAAATCTAATAACAAATAGATCAATGACACATGGAAGGCAAGGAAATATGGAAACGACGCGCCTAGTAAATAGATGGGAAAGCATAATACAAATAATTAACACAAAGTATTATAGAAATAAATGAATTACATCGCTTATAAAAAAAGATAAAACCTACATCTAATATCTATAATTAATTTTTAAGATATAATCATTGCCTTAAAGTATTAAATAATATAACGAGTATCTTAAATAAATTTTAAAGGTATAGTTAGTATCATAAGATATTTAAAATAATAAAATTATATTATTTTTACTAATAAAAATATAAATTTTTGTATGACCCATACCATATAAAATATATAATATTATTTAAGAAAACATAAAATAAATTTTAAAATTGATATCACATAAAACTTGTGTGTGTGTATTGAGAAAATAATGAAGGATATGTTTGTTAGAAATTATCAGACCTAACCATATATTTTAAAAATAATAAAGAAGTAATAATACTTATATAAAGTTCCTTGGAAGTAGAGAGGCACAGTTATATGAATTTATAGTCAAATGATACACTCTCTATACTTATTTATACAAGATCATTTTAATTGAATTATATTATTTAAAAAAATTAAAAATAATTAAAAATAATAAATAGTAGGATGTATATTTTATTTTTTAAAATATACCCTTATTTATTTAGGGGTCTATGAGAGTGAGAGAAAAAAGTGAGAGAGAATATATGAAAAAAATAATAATTAGAGAGAGTATATTAATTAAAGATAAATAAATAAAGATATATTCAATGTTAACATAAACTCAAACAAATTTTACAAAAAGGATATGCCAATTCAAAAAATAAGATCTTATAAATAGGGATAGAGTGATAATACTTGAAGGTCTAATTGGGTTTTACTCAAATTTATGTTTTAAAAGGATTTATAATTTAAATTTTAGTTTAAATTTTTTTAAAAATAAACAATTATTTATTCGAATTAGATTTCAGACTAAATTATAATTTAAAATCAAATTTTTATATAAGTTATTAAGAATATTTTTTTAAAAAGTAAAAAAATTTATTAACTTTTTAATTACTATTTTATCTCTATTTTTTTACACCCTCTTTTATCTCATCTCTTTCTTCACTTATC
Organism: Leucaena leucocephala; assembly: GCA_037074615.1. Taxonomy (NCBI): domain Eukaryota; kingdom Viridiplantae; phylum Streptophyta; class Magnoliopsida; order Fabales; family Fabaceae; genus Leucaena; species Leucaena leucocephala. Next base: position 24,385,636 of record CM073547.1, read on the forward strand.
TTTATTCATTTATTTATTATATTTTTAATAAAATTATATTTTTTATAATAATTTATCAATTATAAAAATCTTTTTATTAATAAATATTTAAATACTTATTTATTTATAACTATTTTTTTATAAATTTTTTTAAAAGTCATTTTTTAAAAACTATTTAAAAATATTTGTTTTATTTTTTTTAAATTTCTATTTAAACGAGTCTAGAAAGAACTTGATTGAGGCATTTTTCAAAAAGAAAAAGTAACTTCACGGATAAATATGATTCAAGTAAGTTTTGTTTTTGGTCCAACGAATGTTCAGATTTGATCACCCTGATCTTGTAAGAACAAAATACTATTGGAGTAGGTTTAAACAATTTCATTTATAGGGTAGATTAAATAATTTCCAGTCTTGTTACCGACAACAAGCATGGGAACATTAATTGGCTCCAAGCTGTAAAGCAAGGAAGTATGGGGACATGGTACCTACCTGTTACCCAATAAAAGCCCTATGACCACTTCTTATCAACTTTATTGAGATCCGTTGGGATGTGGGAACACGCAAAGGCCTGGTTATAGAAACGTTTTTACTAAAACAAAATTTTTCCTACATATTTATCATGAATTCATAATTAAAATATTTAAAAATATAAAAATATAAATTATAAATATTTGTCATCTTTAAAATTTTATAACGTTTCTCTATGAATAGATCAATAATTTTATTAAAAAATATTATTTTATTATAATTTTAATTATAATATTTAAAGAAATATCTTAACTCTTAGTTGTTTAAGTTTACACGTGAAGATAATAAATAATTTATCCTGTTAGATATTAATATCACCTAAGAGAGATAGAAATTTCACCCTATCATTTAATCGTGAGTAAATCTATGATTTTTTAAAAAAATTATATAAAAAAATTATAATGCAATTTCTTTATTTTAAATATCAGAAATGGAACAATTTTTTTTTCATAGAAGAATAATTGAGAGGAGGGCTTTGAATGTAAAAAGTGAAGAATTGCGGTGGATTATAATTTTTTTATTTAAACTTATTTTTTTCATAAATTTTTATCTAAAAACTTTTTTTTTATAAATTATTTAAATTTTTTTTATATAATTTTTTTTTTTAAATCCTATCAAAATATGCTCTAAATTAGTAGATTATAGTAGAATAAATTTTTGAGAGCTTATGCAAACTGGATGTGGGCTCATTAAATAAAATGTTGTTTGTGATCTCTCTATTCATGGATTTATTTAAAAAGACTTCGAAAAAAAAGTCTTATGAAAAAATTTAAATTATTTTTAAAAAAATTATTTTAAATAAATAAAATTATTTTTATAGTTGATAAATTATTAAAAAAAATATTAAATGAAAAAAAAAGTAAACAAATAACCATCACGGTTCGCATCAGCTCACGTCCATCGAGAAGCTCCATCACTTTACTGTTCATTAGATTCTACCAGACCAGCGAGCTGAAGACAACAGAGAGAGAGAGAGAGAGAGAGAGAGCAAGAAGAGCGTTTTGATTCTAAAATGTCCTTTAGCAAATAGGTTTAGATCTGAAACTCTTGAGGGAAAACGATTCTGAGGGTATAATCGACGGCCATGAAGAAGAGGAGGCCGAGAGCGAACAAACAAGGAATCTAGCCACGTTGACGGTGTCAGAAATCGTCTATGGCATGATTGACGCCTGACTGAAGAGGGGGTGGCAATTGAAGACGAAGAAGGAGGAGAGATAATGCCATTGGGAAGGGAGGGAAGAATAGAAAAAAATTAAAAATAAAATAATCATTAGATAACTAGTAAACTTTTATTTTAAAAATTATTTTTAAAAAAATTATTTAAAATTATAATTTTAAATTTTAGTATATAAATTTTTTAAATAAATTTAAAATTTTATTTTAAAATTTTTTAAAATTAAAATTTAGACTAAAATTATTTTTAAAATTTTAATTTTAAATTAAACCAAGCATACACTATATTTATAACTTATCAGTTTTTAATTTTATTTTTGTGTTCAAAACTATATTTACAGTCGTTACTCTTTCAAGTATAAAATATTTTTTTGTAAGGAAATGAACTCAATCTTTATTTACTCTTGTGAATGTGAAAATTGATGTAATCGTTCTCGTAAACAGGTTTTATAATTTTAATCCGCTAAAACTCTCACACACTTTATTTGACGGTAACTTTTTTATTTTGAAAAAAAGATTTTATAATATGTAAATACCTAATCTAACCCCATGAAATCTGGGAAGCAAATAAATCTAATATTTGTGCATGTTTTTAAAATTATACTTTTATCTCAAAAAGTTGAATAGGCAAATATATGTGGCACCACGATTGTACCAAAAATGCAAAAAATGTGGTACCACGAATTTGGATTAGAAATTTGGGAGGTGAGCACATGCACCCTCTGACAAGGGATGGAAGGGCAGACAACTGTTGCAACACGTGATATTATGACCTTATCATCATGATACGTTATGTCACTACCATCCTATTAAAGTTTGTGTCAGCTTTTATTTTTCCCCCCTGCTTGTTTTGATTATAGATCCATACAAAATCAACGTATTCAAAAGGTTTTTAACGTAAATTTTAATTTAATTTTTTAACAATAAATAATTATATTTATTTAAAAAATTTATAATAAATATAATTTTAAATAAATTATTATTTTATTTTATAATTATAAAATGACAAAATTATACCTATTGTTTAATGAATCCTAAACCATGTCCCTTGTCATCTAACCTGATTCAGAGTCCCCTGAATTTGAATTTCTCTGTCAAACTGTCACCCCAATCGAGTTCCTCTCGCCTCCATCACTATGTCGCTCAGTAGTCTCCTCTCGCCTTCATCATTGTGCTGGTCGTAAGCTCATAACTGACCTCCGTCATTGTGTCTCGTAGAGGAGATCGAGAGGCGACACAATGACACATTGACAGAGGCCAAAGGAACTCGATGGGGGCAATACAGTTCAACAGATAAGTTCAAGTTTAGGGGACTATTAATCGGGTTAGGCGATAGTTTTCTTTAAACACTAAGGGCTAAGAGCAGTTATGCCATTTCATAATTATAAAAGGTTAATCCCAAATCCCTTAAGGTTTCAAAGTATTTGATGGGATTTTGTTACAATTATTTTCTTTATTTTATTGCAATTCTCCCTAAAAAAAATTAGATCTTGATAAGGGAAATACAAGAACAAATAGATGAATGACACATGTAATGCAATAGAAAGGAGGGAGAAAAGATACTCCCGTTGCCAGCATTCAGCAATGCCATCATCGAAAGGTTTGACCCCTATCACTCTGTAATACTCTTCATCTGAGCTCCAATTCACTCAGACCTTCACCAAATATTGAAATCTTTTATCGGAATCAACACTCAGATCACCTCCACAACAGGTCATCGCTTCATCTTCTGAGTTGTGGTAATTCTTTGATGTTAAGAAACAGCTTTATATTCTGATTTTTACTATCAAGCAATGGTTTTCGCAGAAAAATGTCAAGTTCATGTCTTGACTCAGTAGATTTTTACTTTGATCAGATGCTTCTGCTTATCAAGAAAAATGTAAAATGAACAAGAGTGATATATATATATATATATATATATATTTCCACACAGCATCATTTTATATTACCTTAAACATATTAGACATGTACGTTGTGGTTCTTCTTTTCTCAATTTTTCTCGGGATCGAACCGTTATAATATTCGATACTGAAACAGCTTTAGAACTCTTGTGTATGTATGTATATATATATTTCTGTCAAGTTCATGACTTTAACACTGGGGATTCGATGTTCCTGAAGCCGCTTCGTAAGATAATGGAATTGCTTGATTACTACTGGTAAGTGATTTTTGCTTCTTAATATGCAGAAGTGGCAGAAAATAAGCTCATTATTTCATTATTACGAGTCAAATGCACTTATACATGAGTACTTCTTCTGATTTTGACTAGACTGTCTCCTTTGAAGTATAGATCTCCACTAAGAGCTTTTATAGGGATCAAGACTTGGATCTTAGCCAATAACTTGTGTCAGTTTATAAGCGTAAGCTATCACTCCTTTTCAATTAATTTCTCTGGCGAGTTTAATAAATTTGATGTTGTGGAAGCTAGGAGCTTTATATAAATATATATATATATATATAAGCTAGCCTGATACTGGGTTTTGCAGGAAAAAATTGTCAAGTTGATGCTTTTACTCGGGAGATTATTACTTGATACTCGCTGAATAGAGCTCATCCATGTAATGCTAAAAGGGAGAACTAAGAAAATTAAACAGTTCAAACGTACGCTTGATAACTAGTAAGTCACTCCATATATTTTACATATTTCAACTTATCATTCTCCCTTGCATCACTTTTTTCTGCCTTAATCGAACAATAAATATATCTGTTAAAAGGCATTATTATAATTCATTTCAGGGAGTTATTGTTTGGTGCCTTGGGAGGTGCTGCCCATTACATTCGGCCGGCATGCGTGTATAACCAAAATTAATGGAGAGAATTTAATTGTACAAAAAGTTACAGGATAAGTTTTAATATAAAAAATAATAACTGGTTCATATTAATCACCTATTGATAGAATGTTTTGGCGATTGTAACCATAAATTGCAATAATTTATATTAAAGAAATATTTGCTTCAACATATGAATATAAGAGACTTTTTAGTGATTATAATAATAAATTTTATATTTATATAAACATAAATTTTTTATTAATTTTTATTTTTTATTTCATATAAGAAAAAAAATAAAAACATATAATAGGACAAATAATAAGCCCATAACATAGAAATAAATAAAATTTTAATTTGTTAAAGGACCAAGTTCCTTATATCTATTATTTGAGTTTTTCAATCACATATAGTCAAATATAATATTTTTTTTATGGGTTTAAGTTAATGGAAGATATAAAAAAAATACACATATGGCAAAATAAAATTGAAGAGCTTGATAAAATAGCTGTAAAAAACTTGATATAACTTTCTCCTTTGTTAAAATAGTGATAAAGTATATTTTCTAAAGAATCAATAAGTCCATTTATAAAGTGTATTGAAAGCTAAGCCACGTGATAAGTTATAAACAAATTAATCTGTCAGAGATTTTTTGTCATCTACGGAGTACACAGTCTAGTTCCATTATAAAATAATATTTTTTTATTTTTATAAAAAAACAAAGTCCTATGAAGCTTGTAGAAAAAGAAGGATTCATCAAGGTTAATGCTAAAACAATCATTTTTATCTTACTAAGTGAAAAGACCCTCGTCATTAGTCTCAGGTGGGGTTGAAGAGCATTTTAATAAGGGAGATGGGAGAATATTTTTTTCCTAAATAAAAAGCATTTTAGTAAGTGTACATCAGAAATTATTTATAATTAAAGGTCGCATGATTTGAAGCGTCATTTTTCAAACAATAAATCTTTTTGAGGTGTTTTTCGCAAGTGTATATATTCATTGGTTATCAGTTATTAGAATTTTTTCTATATTTTTGAAACAATTAATTTTTTTATTTTTCTTAGACTTGGTGTCAAGAACAAAACTGAGGACTTTTTCCCAGGAAAATTGTAGGTCATGAGAGTTTTATCTAATCTATTTTAGTGACTTACAGATGTGCTCTTTTTTTGTTGATAAGATAAAATTATGGCACCATATAAATAAAAGTACAAACTTAGTTTTGAATAACTTTTTAAATTGGGTGAAAATGATGAACATTTGGATATGACGTATAAATTAAAACAATTAATTTTTAAAAAATATATTTATATTATAATTTATAATATTCATTGGGTCTTTAATATATGACTTAATTGAGGAGTTAATCTTGATCTTAAATATAAGGTATATTTTTTATATTTATTTTATTTTTTAAATTATTTTTATTGATATTCTTTCAGCAAGATAATAATCAAATTAAAAAAATAAGAGGGAGTTAAAGAAGATAATTAAAATATTTTAAAAAATATGCTATATTAATTAATTAAATTAAATTAATTAAATATGTCTTATATTAAAGATTGGAGGAGTATATTGAAAGGAATTAATTTGGAGATTAAGATGAAATTAGGAAAAAAGGAAAAAATTCCAATTTTCTAACAGGAGTTCAAATTTTGTGTAACTTATGCAGAATTTATATATATATCGGCTGCAGCTTGTGATTCATTTGGAGCGACCAAATCTTGAGACTCAGAGACAAGCTGTCCTCAAGAATATCAGGTGACTAGATATACTCTCTCTTCTTCTTGTTTTTTCAATTAAGCCGATTTTTTAAAACCCCTTCCCTCATTGGGAGGGACACGCACACACTTACCTTTGTTATCTATGTATATAGAACCTATGATCTCTTCACGCACTTATCCTTGTTATCTAAGAATATAGAATCCATGACCTCCTTTATGAGAGGACACAGGAATGCCACCGAGTTACAAGGCTTTTGACAACTGGATAGATATTATACGCCTTGATCAAGTTTAATAATTCCAAGTAACAAATCATAATATGCATGTTATTATTTTATTTGATATTAAAATTATAGTTATTTCATACAAACATTATATTTTTTTATTAAGCAAATATTAACCGGAACATTTAGTAATATTGTTTTGCTGGAAGAAATATTAACTGCACTAGCAAGGTGAATTCAAGCGGGCAAATTGCTGCGAATAAAAAAGAAAAAAGAATAGACAAAAAGGTACGATTAATTGATTATTGTCTGCTGAATCACTTTTAGAAAAAATAATAATAACAACTACCAGTTAGAATTCGAACAAATATGTAAGATAAAATATGAACAAGGTTATAATTCAAGGAGTCGGGCTTATAAAACAGGCATGATTATTCCCTTAACAACATAGTTTCAAAATATCTTAAATGAATCCAACATGTTTCGTTAATAATATTCTCTGGTAACATTTCTTGAACCGTTTCCATGCGGGCTTTGGTTTCAAAATATCTTAGATGAATCCAACATGTTTCGTTAATAATATTCTCCGGTAACATTTCTTGAGCCGTTTCCATGCAGGCTTTGAGGTTTCTCAGTGGCTGCGATGACGAGTGCTGAGATACTTTTTCCCGCGCTTGCAACCCTGTCGGCACCTGCTGTGAATCTCCTGCTTAAAAAGTTAATTGCCATGGCTGGAAAGCCCACCATTTCGTCTGAAGACATACTTGAGCTACAATATGAATTACGGCGGCTAGTTGCTCAACTATCGGACATAGAAAAGGAAGTTTTGAGCGATACACAGAAAAGTCCGTCTGCGGCTTACATGGTTTGGAAGGAGTATGTATTAAAAAGTGAGAATGATGTGACTTCCTTGATAAACCAAGGGGATGAAGGTGGGGTAAAGAGTAATGGAAGATACAAAAGCCTTTTGAATCAAGTAATCAAACTTATTCAAAATTGTCCAGAGAAGACTCTAGTTTGTAAGCCGACAGAGCGGGTCATAAAGGAGGCTAGTGTTCCATCAATAGCGGAGTATGCAACTCTTAATAGCGCCTTGCAAGAAATTCAGGAACAGCTACAGAAAAATGATGTAAAATGCGTGGCACTTCATGGACAAAAAGGGAGGGGGAAAACAACAATAATGAAACACTTGAATAACCACTTCTATAATGATAGCGTTGGCCAAAAGTTTGATATGGTCATTTTCATCAAAGTGCCGGCTTATACGCAGACTAAAGATGAAGAGCTTCACATTCTGCAGAAAATTGGAGAGCGAATAAAGGTGGATGGAGAAGGTGAATTTGATGAAGTTGCTAGAAGAATGCAGAGTGCGTTGGAGAAAATAAGATATTTGCTGATTTTAGATGGTGTAAGGCATGCATGCACACTTGATCGGATCTGGGAAAACTTGGATATTTCAAAAGACAAAAGAGATAGTAAGGTGGTAATAACCACTGATTATCCTCTTGTCATAAAGTTGAAATATGTTCAAAGGAAAGTCGAGCTCAAGAAGTTATCCGATACTGAAGCATGGGAGATGTTTCAAGGCATTGTTGGTAATTCTTTACCAAAAAACGCTCAACTGATATGTAAGAGGTTCTGCTCTTGTCTTCCCCTCCTTATAAATCATATTGCAAAATCTTTTAAATATCAAGAGGATCCCGTTGATTGGCAAGGGGCCTTGGATGAATGCAAGCCTTGGCCTCAAGTTGGAGTGGAGGGTTTAGGAGAGGTATACTCATACTTGCGATCCCTTTGTTTGAAACGGCTGCGCAATCAAGGTGTACACAAAGGTGTAGAAAAATGTTTCCTTTATGCTTCATTATATCCTGCAAACCGCAAGATATGCACAAAGTACTTCGTGGAGTGTTGTATAGCTCAGGGCTTTCTTGATGATGCTGATGCAAATGCTAAGTACATTGAAATGCGCAGGAGAGCTATTGATATAACATTGAAGTACCTTGTTAATGTCGCATTCTTGGAGGAAGAGGAAGAAATGAGGTATGTTAAAATGGATGATCTTTATAGGGACTTTGCTTTATATATATCATCCAAATATTCATATTCAAAGTGTAGAACTTATGTTGATAAAGAAGAATATGATGAGCGTCGCCCCGTTAGACCAGAATCATGGAAGCTTGTTAGATGGGTTTCTATGATTGGCACTAAGAGGGATAGTCTAACAACAACCCAAGATTGTCAGAGTCTTCAGACATTATTGCTGCAAAAGAATACGAATTTGGTCAATATCCCATCAAACTATTTTGAAAGTATGGGCGATCTTCGTGTGTTAAACTTATACTACACTAAAATAAACAAGTTACCTTCTTTGAAAGGATTAACTCAGCTTAAGGCTCTTTACCTAAATGGTTGTTCAGATTTGGGAATAGAATCACATGAGATCGAATCGCTTAAACATCTTGAGATATTTGACAGTAGAGGTACTCTTGTTGATTTTGTGCCATGCTTGGAAAGTTTGTGGTGCCTAAGAATCCCATACATTCCAAGTTGTGATCAAAGGGATAATTATGATCCAATTTCAAAGCTTCACAAATTAGAAGAATTGACCATTGAAGTGGAATCCAAAGTGCAATGGGGTACTAATGCTGAATGTATCATGGGAAAAGTTGCTTCTTTGGAAAATCTAACAACTTTCAGCTGCAGATTTCCTTCCTCAGGAGACCTTGAAAAATTCCTGGACACTAGCAAATCATGGAGAGAGAAGCTATCAGTTCATTTCAAATTGTCGTGGGATGTGAAGAAACCAAGAATCATTGAGTCTTGACTATATAGAATCTTCAAGTATGTAATGAGATGACTTGGCAATCAAATGAGATGCTCCCTCAAGCTGAAGCATTTGGTCTAAATTGTCACAAGAATGTTGGAAATTTATGGGAGTTGGTAGTAAAGACATCAACAATATAGTGTCAAAAGTAAAACTTGTTTGTTCGAGTGTGATGTTTGATTCAAATGTACGTTTCCTTGTTATTCATAATAATCTGTACTAAAAAGTGAAAGACTTGCTTGTTTTTTTTATGCTTTCAAATAATAGTATGTTGCAAACTCTCAAAAAATAGTCATCCCTGATATTTATTTTAATGTTTACTAGAAGTATTTTTTTTATCCTAAAAGGAGTCAATTTCTTTAATTACAAAACAAAGGTATTTCACGAGCTAATAACTAAAGCCAAACAAAGCACAAAAAAAAAAAACTGCTTACCATACAAGTAAAACGCAACAAAACAAAGGAAACTACACAAGCAACAATGAAAAGAATGGGAACTACTAACAGGGATGACAACAACTAAATCAACCAATGCCTTCCCTCTGTGAACCAACTGCAGACTCCTGTCATGCTTAATAAGATCCTTGTCAAGAATCAACAGCCAGAGGGGATTTTTTTTTGGGGTTTACTAAAACCCAATTGTCAAGACAGTTGTTTACTACTAGAAGTTATTTTGAGTCATCTTTTTCCTTTTCAACTTCGGGATTTCGTTTATATTATAGGGTATAAGGAGAATTTGGCGCGAATGACTAAGCTTTTTTTTCATATAACCAATGTTTTACTGTGTTATTTATTATTTTCGCCTGTCTTATTTATGATTGCATCTCAACTAAAGCAATGATAAAATTGTCTTCATCCATTGATGTTCTATGCTTAATACGCTTTAGTTTATCTTTGAATTTCAATACTTTTCATATGTTAAAAAATTAATAAGAGAATCCTCCAAATAGTCTTAGATTCGTATCAAAGCCTATTATACAAGTTCGTGGAGTATTTGCAAAAGGCTCAACAATATATTCAAAGTGAATATGGAAAAATCCCAGTTTTGTTATTACCCATCAACAATTCAAAAATGAAAAGCAAAGATTTGACTTTACAGGACAAATATTACTATAAAGCTACAAATATCCCAACTAGAGTTTCTCTCTATTCGGTAATACAAAGTACAGACCCAAAGCATACCAACCCACCCTTAATTTTGTATCAGTCGTCAGGTCTCATTATGTATTTGATTGAATACTTTGATTTTCATTAGGTTACGACATGCTCTCAATCTAAGTTAGAACAACCATACTGTCTTCCTAACTTAAACATGTCAACTTGAGTTGCTAAATTTTGATTTTCATTATAGTGAGGTCAATAAAAGAGATTTAAATTTGATTCTTGAACTTTTTCTCAATCATTGATTTATTTCCTGAATTTGGATTCAAAATAACTCAATCTTTATAATTTATTGGCTTGAAATAAATCAATCCTTAATAGTTTTTCATTTGATAAAAAGCTCAATTCCCATAATTTTTAACTCAATAAACTATAAATGAGTTGTTCTAAACTAAAATTTTAATGAATCAATAATGAGAAAAAGTTGCATGTTTTTAGGCCTTAATTTAAAGTCAAGAATAAAAAAAAAAGGTTAAAACTCAATAATCTTCAGAATTTTCCAAAATTACCCATAATCAAACTAAAGTCATAAATATTTTATTTAATCTTGTAAAAAATGTCAAATTAAGTACAAATAGAAAAAAACCCTTAGAAATAGAATAAGGGGTAATGATTAAGAAAGAAAACCCTCGCCCTATAACGTAAAAGTACCTTATCCAGGATAACTCCTGATCTCCTTTCATCACATGGTGGAAAAATGTAGCCATTACAGCTACTTGATAAAATCAAGTGGTGAAAAAGAATATTAGAGATACAAAACCCAATATCAGGGAAACAAGGAGGAACTCAATCTAGCATGACTATACTAACTTAACAATCGGTATAGTCATCCTAGCATTTGGTTGGTCTTAAGAATATTCCGGTCTAGTTATCTCCCTTCGGCTTTTTGAAAGACCCCAAACTGTTTCTTGGAAATGATTGATCATCTCCTTTATCATTCTTGACCGATTTAGTTCGATTTTGTGCTTCAGGCTATTTCCTTTTGAGGTCGCCACTAATCTCATTGGTAGTGTTTGCACAATTTGAACCATCTACTGCAAGTCCATTTTCTCTGAATCCAAATGTAAAAGAATGTGTCAGCTAACCAGGGTCAAACCCATAGATGTAATTAATATTTATCTGGATTTTGGGATTAAATTAAAACCATTGATGGAGAACCATCAGATCTATTTTCCCCTAGAGATGGGGCTGGGAGACCACACCAACAAAATTAAACACCATAATCACCAAAGACTTGGTTCAAATGGCAATGGATTTTATTAGCTCAACCAGAGGATTTAAACTCAAATTTTGAGAACGCAGCCGTGTTAAATACTTGGTGGTAGAGCATTGCTAAAAAGTTAAAGGCCATGAAAAAAATCACACGTCCACTAAGTATTATAGGAAAAGAGAAACCACCTGATAGAAATATTTCCACTTTGACTCCTAGAACTAGATGTTTCAGCTGCAGGTCGATGGAGCCTTGCATCTTCTTCATTGAGTCTCTATATAGGCAAGAATTTGCCACTAGAAAAATGAATCGGATGAATAACAGATAAACATCAAGTAGGGAACTTTTAAATTCTTGATCTTCATTCTCACATCAATCCGTGGATTAAAACTTTGAAATGACATCCGACCCTTAATTGCTCCTGGATGGGGATCACCTTCCATTACGAAGATACTTCGTATATTTAGAGAGAACATGGAAAATCAAGAAACAGCTAACAAGAATAATTCAGAATATGCAGATATTAGAAACATATCAATATCAGAGGCACTTATGGAATTGAGTTGCAAACATAAACTTGGTATAGACTCATAGAATTTATTTAAAATTATTTATTTTTTATAAACCTTTTCTAAAAATCAATGCTCAATAATTTATTTTTTATTTTTTATAAACCCTAATTTGTCCAAATGACTACGAGGCTGACAATTGTTTAAATAGTTTATTACCACCGACTTCCTTCCTGGTTTCACCCACTGACTCCTGACGATGGAATCATAGCAATTGACGGTGACTGCTGAAGATGAATTGTTGTTGTTACCACCGACTTCCTTACCGGTTTCACACTCTTGCACGAGCCTTTGGCAAAGTGCACTCTTTCCTCCTTCTCTATGAGATGTTTTGTATTGATATATTTCAGTGATTTAGGGAATGAATAAATTTTCATGCTCATATGGCCCTCAATCCACATCCATCTTTCATTGAAAACTAATGGCGAGAGCCTCCAAGCAATTTTGCAACGTTTACAAGAGATCGATTTTCCAAACAAGTATCATAACAACAAGTGTGACCTAACGAGAATTTTAAAATATATACAAGACAGTATGTGTGTATCTTTCCAAACAAATCTGCTCAGCAGTCGGTGTTGTCCAGAAGGGGAGTCCTTGACTTGGTCAGATGTGGAACTGTAAATTCCTGGACGACTAGAGAAAGAAAATTCCAGTTGCGTCAGAACTATCGTCAAATGTTTCATCCGCTAAAGAAATTCCAGATGTCGAACTCAGAATCTGTGTCGAAACTGTAATTATGTGTATTATTCACGAAAGGTTCAGTCCAAAAGTCATAAGAAAATAACTCAAGATCTGCATTGGATGCTGACTCGCCCGTCTGATTTATACTGTCAGAATAGAATTTGTCGCACAGGAGGCTTGAGTGCAAGTGTCGCTTCTCCTGTAAGTGATTTTAGAGGTAGTTGAAATACAGTTAAGCTAACAAATACACCCAACTTTTTGTATATTCTTATAAATAAACAGAGATACGTGGAATACATTCATGCATATATACCTGCGGCTTCCAATTTGCTTTGGATCTTCGTTACAATGCAAGCTTGTGTGCAAGTGTGACGTCCAATATAGGTGATTTTGTAAAGGAAACTCTTCTCGTCAATTCTCTGCACTTCTTTGGTTGCTTTACAATCCTGATCATGTCCATGAGTGCAGCTGAAATATTCTCTGAGTATAGACCACATGTAGCGTAAACCAAAAAATGCATATAAACAGTCAGTTTACCTTAAAAACGAGTCATGTAAAGCTGTGAAGTAAATTATGATTCATGGATAATTCAAATCAGCAGTACCTTGGAAATTTGGCATTACCAATAACTCGCTTGCGATACTTTCTCCAACTATATCCATCTTCAAGAGACTCAGATATCTTTGTCCACGTTTCCTTGGTCCTTCTATAATTTAAGAATCGTTTTAGAATATACAACTACTTTGTTATAAGCCTAAGAGCTAAGGTAAATGACATATAGTTATGCATAGATATACCTCTTACACTTGGAGACCATGCTTCTGGAAGATTCCAGTGGTTCTCCCACTATCTCACCTGTTGTGATAGACCTCATATCTTTGGAGACCTTGCCACTGGAAGACTGCAGTGGTTCACCCTCTATCTCCCCTGTTGCAATAGCATTTCACAAATACAGTGAATTAAAGTAATTGTCATGGGGCTCGTTGATAATTCTCCATGTCAATCTCTTTGTCAATTGTAGAAAAATTAACAATAGCGATGTAAGGAAAGGATACTCTAATATTGAAGAGAGGGAATAGGATGTCACCTGAATCATTTTCTCTATTGAAAGATGTCAGCTCATACGTAGTCAATTGAGTCAAGATGTCAAGGTCCTCATCAATTGGAGAAAAGATTTGATTGAATTTATGAGGTCGATCTTCTTGTCCCCACTCTGCTTCATTCCATTTAAGTGCTTCCCACCATTCTGTTTCTCCTCTTATGACCTTTAGCTTTTCGCTTGACAATTCTGCAGAGGAAAGACTTTGCAGTTTTGGACAGTAATAAAGTCCCATATGCTCTAGATTTCTCCCAATACGCACTCCTTTTGAAATGCTAGCCAGTTCAGGTACAAAGAGAAGTGATAACTTTCTCAATCTTGGGAGGAAAAAGTCTGCTGTTCGTTCTAAGGAAGGACAAGTTATGATGCTACTTACTTTGGGACAGTCTTCAACTATAACCTCTTCTAAATTCACAAGACTGTGCAGAGAATGCATGGTGAATATGGTGGTTAATTCTGGGCAAGTGTGCAGTGCTAACAACTTTAGTTTACAAAAAATGGATTTGCTAAGAATTGGCTTGTTAATGATGCTTCTTAGATTTTTCATGTAGAATATGGTCAAGACCTGCATGCAAAAAGATTCATTCAAGTCTGAGTCTTCTCCATATTCATCTACATCTACAATGCTTTGCATTTCATTACATTCTGCCAAAATGCATAATCGAAGCTGCTTCAGATTCTTCAACCCGAATTCTGCAAGATTGTTGATGGTCATGTGGCAGACCAAGAAAAATGCCCAGGCTTTGGAGAGAATGGATTTCACTTCATCAGGAAAAACTAGACCATTTACAAATTTTAAGCTAGGACTACTTTCTTTAAACATCGCCTCAATAATAGGCGGTACATGTGATATCATTCTTGGCTTGTGATGGCCGATAATGAATCTAAAATTAGATAGACACCTTTCTGCGCGATTCAAGAAACTATCTCTTGGGATATACATATCCAATTCTCGCAACATCTGTAATCCATTGATTTCTGTAAGAATGTGTCCAACATTCTCGGACCACCATCCATTATCTGGGTTAACGCCAATCCTTAAAACTTTCAAATGATTGAGTTTGGATAAAACACCAAGGGGAATCACTGCAAAGTTGGAATCATTATAGAAAGAGGGAGATAAGCTTTCCAAATTGCTCAACTCTCGGATCTCCTCTGGCAAATGTGTGATTAGAGTGCCATCAAGATCAAGTGTCGTGAGATTTGTAAGTTGGCTAATCTTTCGTGGAAGTTCCACAAAAAGCTCACAATCTTTTAGATACAATTCTCTAAGCTCCTGTAGATTAAAAATTGAGATTGGGAGTTCATGTATGCTAGTGCCTGACAAGTTAAGGATGCTAAGCAAAGGCATATGATCAAAAAATGAGGATGGTATTTTCATCAAATTAAGGTTGTTTCCCAACAATGAACTTCTAAGTTTGGGAAGATTTAAGAATTGTGGAAGACATGTAATCTGAGAGCCAGAAAGCCTACATGCTTGTTGGCCAACTTTTAGGAAAAAAAGTTTAGCTTATTTAAACTAGCAAAGCTTTATATTGGTTTGAAGTTGGCCTATTTGTTAAACATGTTAGACTTTATTAGGCTCTAACTAGGCTAAGCTTACTTGGTCTATTTCCACCTTTAGTTCTAAGTCTATAAATAATATGTTATCATGGGCAAGTAAATGGGTATATACAAAAAGGAAATTTACGTGAAATCTGGCAATTTCTTCTTGCACACGAGTACGTATGGTATTGGGTATTTTTGTGAAAAATTATTTTGAAAAATAAATATTTGTATTTGAAAGGATCTTACCGAAAATTTTAAAACTTGTTGCCCTTTTGGCTGGGTCTGTTATCAACGGTCAAAACTCTTACCCTAGAGTTTTGTCTGTTGCCTTCAGCGTCGTGTCCGTTCGGCCAAAGGGAGAGGCGCGTTTTTCGGATGTGACTAGTGCCCTTCCGTCTCTATGTTAAGCGCCTATAAGAGGGTGAAGAACAAAGAGCGCAAAGCACGAAAGAACTAAGATCTCTTACGCTCTAATCCTCTTTAAGTTTTCATTTTTGCTTACTGAGTTATTCTTCTTCTGCCAGTTCTGTTTTCCGTCTTACAACTGGAGGGGTCTATTTAATTCTAGCTGGTTGTCGTGTAATAACTCTCAAGAACAATGTTTTTAAACATAACTCACATGGTGTGCTCATTTTGCAGGTGTCAATGTGAACAAAATATTGACCTTTTGACTGTAGACCAAAATGCAATAAATGGAGATTCTCAATTGGAATTATTCAATACTCAGTAATATAATTAAGGGATGACAGAGCTTCTCACTAACGTACTCTTTGGGATTATTTTATGATATAATTAAACTAAAGTCAAGAATCTTTACAATTTTCCAAAATTACCCTTAATCAAACTAAAGTCATAAATATTTTATTAAATGTTATAAAAACTCTTACATTAAAGATTAATAGATAAAATCTTACAAATAGAATAAAACATAATGATTAAGAAAAAAAATACACTTGCATGATTACACTAACTTAATAATCAGTATCCTCATCTTATTATCTGACAAAAAAAATAAGAGATACGACCATTTTGAGCGTGTTCAATCTTTAAAAAAATATTATTTTATTGTAATTCTAATCGCAATATTTAGAAAGACATTCTAACTCTTAGATACTTAAGTTTATACTTAAGAGTAATTAACGACTTATCTTACCTGACATTAATATCATTTAAGAATATATAAGACTTTATCATATATTTAGATTCCAATTTTTTTTAAAAAATTTTTGTTACAAAAAAGGTACCCTC
This sequence comes from Leucaena leucocephala, assembly GCA_037074615.1. Lineage (NCBI taxonomy): Eukaryota > Viridiplantae > Streptophyta > Magnoliopsida > Fabales > Fabaceae > Leucaena > Leucaena leucocephala. The sequence goes on from CM073547.1 coordinate 24,402,367, forward strand.
ATTTTATTATGCTTTTAGCATTTAGGAGGGGGGGGGGGTTCTAAGAACATTCCATTCTAACTTTTCTCCCCTTGCCTTTTTGAAAGACCCCAACCTGTTTCTTGGCAATGATTGATCATTGCCGAATCTTCGGCCGATTTAACAAAGTAGAAATAATCAAGGATAGTTTTGAAAACGAGTCTATGATTTCTAGGCTAATACCTGATTAAAGTGGACTGCCATATGATAAAAATGCAGTATAATATGCCCATCTAATTTATTTGCTGCATTTATACCTTTAGGAAATCCTATATATTATATGAAATAATTAAGAATGTTACGCTAAATACAAAAAAAAAAAAAAACGAGAGGCACAATATGGGATAAACTCGCATAAGTACAAACAAGGGCTTCTGTTTGTTAACGCAAAACAAGACAAAGTACAATCCCATCACACATTGGCATATTCATTGCCATTCAGAAAGAAAGTATAGTGATTCAAGCTTTTAAAATAGGAATAATAAATCTACTCTCTAAACACAAACACCAAAGGAAACAGTTCAAAGCACACCAAACAGCAATACAGCAATTTTATGGCGAATTTGAGAAAGTGAAGTAACATCTTCTGTTGAATACCCATACGCAGGCAAGAGTCAAGGCTCCTCTTCCGAACTAGGTCATTCTGAGCAAAACAATAATACAAGAATGGTTAGGTGTGTAATCACAATAACTTTCTCGTTTAAAGGAAAAACCATCTTTAGCTCTATATTGAACTTTGACAGCATCAATGCAGGTATAGATACTACTTATATGTAACTCCAAGATCAGGTAATTCTGCAAAATTCTCCTTACCTTCTCACAACGCAGGGCTTGGTTTATGGTTTGCATTATACACTTTCTTGGTATGATACATGCAACAGAGTCAATTTGTTGCAAGTTATGATTTGTTATATTATTTAAGACAGAAATTGATTTTATGGGTTTCTTTTATTTTAAAGTCACAAGTTTAAGAAGGTTTACTAATTAATTTGAAAGTAATGACATTATTACTAATAAAAATGAGAACCAATGTCATGTCAACTTTTAAGATGAAAAAAAAACAATGCGAACTAAAAGGTTATCAAAACATCGATTTATTTTTAAAAAATGTTGTCAATAATATAAAACTAAATATATTTTTATGGCCAAAATATATTTCAGAGCAGATAAAAATATATTCTTACTATACATGAGAGTGAGTTCAGGAAGAATCTTGTAAGCAATAGAAATAAATTTTAGTGCCAAAGAGAAGGAATAGAATGTCACCTGAATCACTTTCTTCTTCCGTAAATTTCGGCCCTCTTCTAATACGTGGGTCAAGATGCCCTCTTCTAATACGTGGGTCAAGATGCCCTCTTCTAATACGTGGGCCAAGATGCCCTCTTCTAATACGTGGGTCAAGATGCCCTCTTCTAATACCTGGGTCAAGATGTCAAGCTCTTGGTCAATTGGAGAAAAATTAAGAATAGCGAAGGAACGAAGATAAACTTAAGTACTGAAGAGAGGGAATAAAATGTCAACCTGAATCATTTTCTCTCTTGAAAGATGGGAGCTCATCATATGTAGTCAACTGAGTGAAGATATCAAGGTTCTCATCAATTGGAGAAAATATTTGCTTGAATTTATGATGAGGATCTTGTTGTCCCCACTCTGCTTCCCTCCATTGAAGTGCTTCCCACCATTCCGTTTCTCCTCTTATCACCTTTAGTTTTTTGCTGGACAATTCTGCGGTAGAAAGCCTTTGGAGTTTTGGACAGTAATATAGTCCTATCTGCTCTAAATTTCTCCCAATACACACTCCATCTGAAATGCTTTCTAGTTCAGGTACAAAGAGAAGTGACAACTTTCTCAATCTTGGGAGGAAAAAGTCTGTTGTTCGTTCAGAGAATGGACAAGTTATGATGCTACGTAGTTTGGGACAGTCTTCAACTATAAGCTCTTCTAAGTTGACAAGACCGTGTAGGGAATGCATGGGGAATATGGTGGTCAACTCAGGGCAAGTGTGCAATGCTAACAACTTCAGTTCACAAAAGATGGAATTGCTTGGCTTATTAATGATGCTTCTTAGATTTTTCATGTAGAATATGGTCAAGAACTGCATGCAAAGAGATTCTTTCAGGCCCAATTCTGCTCCATATTCATCCACATCTACAATGCTCTCCATTTCATTACATTCTGCCAAAATGCATAAACGTAGCCGCTTCAAATTCTTCAACCCAAATTGGGCGAGATTCTTGATCTCCATGTGCCGGTCCAAGAAAAATGCCCAGGCTTTAAAGAGGATGGACTTCACTTCATCTGGAAAATCTTTACCATTTACTAATTTCAAGCTAGGACTGCTTTCTTTAAATATCACCTCAATTGCAGGCGGCACACGTGATATCATTCTTGGCTTGTGATGGCCGATAATGAATCTAAAATTAGTCAGAGACCTTTTTAAGGGATTCACGAAATTAACCCTTGGGATATACATTTCCAATTCTTGTAAGCTCGATAATCCATTGACTTTTTCAAGAATGCGTTCAATGTTCTTGAGCCACCAATCATTATCTGAGTTAACATCAAGCCTTAAGAATTTCAACTTAGTGAGATGGGATAGAACATCAGGAGGAATCACTTCAGAGCTGGAATCATCATAAAAAGAGAGAGATAAAGTTTCCAAATTGCTCAACTGTTGGATCTCCTCTGGCAAATGTGTGATTAGAGTGCCATCAAGATCAAGTGTCGTGAGATTTGTAAGTTGGCTAATCTTTCGTGGAAGTTCCACAAAAAGCTCACAATCTTTTAGATACAATTCTGTAAGCCTGTATAGATTGAAAATTGAGCTTGGGAGTTCATGTATACTAGTGCGTGACAAATCGAGTATACTCAGCAGAGGCACATGATCAAAAAATGAGGATGGGATTTTCATCAAATTAAGATTGTTTCCCAACAATAACCTTCTTAGGTTGGGAAAATTTATGAACCGAGGAAGATGTGTAAACTCAATGTCAGAAAGATCGCACACCTCAATATTTGGAATTTGAAGCAACATAATTTTTTGAGATAGTTGCTCAAACTGCTCAAATCCTCCATCGACTTTGAGTTTTAATGTATAAACAATTGGAGTAATTGCAGTGCTGGAAGAGGGAATGGCTTTCTTGCTACGACCACTATTCTCATGATATCTAGAAGAGTGAGGCAAGTAATCTGAATTTATCCACTCTTGGTTCTCGCTTCTTGGCAAAATTGAAGTGCTTACAAGACCAAGTGTCTGAAGATTCGGGAGCTTCCAAGTATCTTGTGGCAGTGTCTCCAGTCGCATACATCCATCCAACCTCAACTCTCTAAGATTCTCAACCTTAGCAATATGTGGTGGCAGTCGCCGCAATTGCGAACAATATTTTAAAGATAAAGTTTCAAGCTTTTGGAGCTCCCAAATATCTTGTGGCAGTGTCTGCAGCCGCATACATCCATCCAACCTCAACTCTCTAAGATTCTTAACCTTAGCAATATGTGGTGGCAGTAGCCACAATTGTGAACACCCTTCCAAAGACAAAGTTTCAAGCTCCTGGAGTTCCCAAATATCTTGTGGTAGTGTCTCTAGTCGCTCACACCCATCCAATCTCAACTCTCTAAGATTATCAACCTTAGCAATATGTGGTGGCAGTTGCCACAATTGTGAACAGTATTTTAAAGACAAAGTTTCAAGCTTCTGGAGCTCCCAAATATCTTGTGGAAGTGTCTGCAGTCGCATGCATCCATCCAACCTCAACTCTCTAAGATTTTCAACCTTAGCAATATGTGGTGGCAGTTGCCACAATTGCGAACAGTATTTTAAAGACAAAGTTTCAAGCTTCTGGAGCTCCCAAATATCTTGTGGAAGTGTCTGCAGCCGCATACATCCATCCAACCTCAACTCTCTAAGATTCTTAACCTTAGCAATATGTGGTGGCAGTAGCCACAATTGTGAACACCCTTCCAAAGACAAAGTTTCAAGCTCCTGGAGTTCCCAAATATCTTGTGGCAGTGTCTCCAGTCGCATACATCCATCCAACCTCAACTCTCTAAGATTCTCAACCTTAGCAATATGTGGTGGCAGTCGCCGCAATTGCGAACAATATTTTAAAGATAAAGTTTCAAGCTTCTGGAGCTCCCAAATATCTTGTGGAAGTGTCTGCAGTCCCATGCATCCATCCAACCTCAACTCTCTAAGATTCTTAACCTTAGCAATATGTGGTGGCAGTAGCCACAATTGTGAACACCCTTCCAAAGACAAAGTTTCAAGCTTCTTGAACTCCCAAATATCTTGTAGTAATGTCTCCAGTCGCTCACACCCATCCAACCTCAACTCTCTAAGATTCTCAACCTTTGCAATATGTGGTGGCAGTCGCCACAATTGTGAACAGTTTTTTAAAGACAAAGTTTCAAGCTTCTGGAGCTCCCAAATATCTTGTGGAAGTGTCTGCAGTCCCATGCATCCATCCAACCTCAACTCTCTCAGATTTTTAACCTTAGCAATATGTGGTGGCAGTTGCCACAATTGCGAACAGTATTTTAAAGACAAAGTTTCAAGCTTCTGGAGCTCCCAAATATCTTGTGGAAGTGTCTGCAGCCGCATACATCCATCCAACCTCAACTCTCTAAGATTCTTAACCTTAGCAATATGTGGTGGCAGTAGCCACAATTGTGAACACCCTTCCAAAGACAAAGTTTCAAGCTCCTGGAGTTCCCAAATATCTTGTGGTAGTGTCTCCAGTCGCTCACACCCATCCAACCTCAACTCTCTAAGATTCTCAACCTTTGCAATATGTGGTGGCAGTCGCCACAATTGTGAACAGTTTTTTAAAGACAAAGTTTCAAGCTTCTGGAGCTCCCAAATATCTTGTGGAAGTGTCTGCAGTCGCATGCATCCATCCAACCTCAATTCTCTAAGATTTTCAACCTTAGCAATATGTGGTGGCAGTTGCCACAATTGTGAACAGTATTTTAAAGACAAAGTTTCAAGCTTCTGGAGCTCCCAAATATCTTGTGGAAGTGTCTGCAGCCGCATACATCCATCCAACCTCAACTCTCTAAGATTCTCAACCTTAGCAATATGTGGTGGCAGTCGCCGCAATTGTGAACAGTTTTTTAAAGACAAAGTTTGAAGCTTTTGGAGCTCCCAAATATCTTGTGGCAGTGTCTCCAGTCGCATACATCCATCCAACCTCAACTCTCTAAGATTCTCAACCTTAGCAATATGTGGTGGTAGTCGCCGCAATTGTGAACACCCTTCCAAAGACAAAGTTTCAAGCTTTTGGAGCTCCCAAATATCTTGTGGCAGTGTCTCCAGTCGCTCACACCCATCCAACCCCAACTCTCTAAGATACTCAACCTTAGCAATACGTGTAGGAGTGCCACGCTGCTTAGCTAACTCAGACATCTTTGTTGCGATGAGTGCCACTGGGAGCCTCCGTGGCGGGCACGACTATCAAAATCCAAAGAATAATGCGTTACAAAAGATATAAGATATTTTGATATTCCAATGAACAACAACAATAATCTAACTTCTTATACATTGACGCCAGCCTAATATGTAAATGACAAATTTCATCCTACTATCCAAAAGAATATATCTTAAAAATCAAAGAGATTTTGAAATTACAGGGCTTCCTCGTACCAAAATCCTAAAATATTGTTTTAATTAAAAAGTTATATTACCCTGAAACTAATATACTTAATAATATGATCCGATTAATATTATAAAAAAAATTTATTAAAATAAATTTTATCTATTAATTTACGCTCACTATTCTAAATTCCTATTTTATCTGAATCTGTTGTTGATTTTACAATTCCCAGCAAAAACTTGCCACAAAATTAATGATGTGCACTTTGAAATTTTCCAAATGATAGGGACTCAATTGAAAATTGGTTCGAACAATTAGGGCTAATTAATTGATTTTTCCTATGTAAAAACTTACAAATGACTCTCTTTGCGCTTCTTGTCCTGTCTTCAGAATCCTGATATAAATCCCAGAAATATTTGCTCAACAATGCATCACCCTCAAGTTTTTCTTCTTTCTCCTGAAGAGGGTAATTTAGCTATCAGACTGAGGAAAAAAAGAAAAGAAAAGAAAAAGAAAACTACATCAGTTTGAAGTAAAACTGCACACAAACCTCTTTCTTTACTTGAGCTTCAAGTTTATCAGTATACTCTTGTTGGTTTTAAAGATGAATAAGTAGGCCTTTGACCTCCACTGCCTGCGAAGTTCATTGCAAGGAAAATATTTATACATTGATCAACAAGTCAATGCCTAATTTAACCATATGTGTTACTGGAAGGTTAGGGGCATGCAGGGAGTAAGAAGACCAAGAAGCACAGATCGATACGGATACAAATATTGGGTTATGGAACATTAAGGATCCTGTTATTATTAGAAACCTATAGCACAAGCCCAAGACTTTGTGATTTACTTATCCCTGATTTTACCTTGAGTAAAATACGTTAATCTCTCCTCTATTTATTTTAAATTACACATATCTCTTGTTTATTTCAAAAACCTATATCAATCTCTTTTAAAATCAAAATATATACTGCATAAACTCTCCTTCTAATTTTGATTGTGACTAAATGCCCCTCATTAGCGTAAATATTAGAGTAAAATACATCAACTTTCCCTGTATTTACTTTAGTTACAGTGACCCCCTTTTATTTTGAAAACCTATATGAATCTCCCTTAAAATTAAAATATATGTTGTATAAACCTCTCTTTTAGTTTAGAGATTCAACTTCCATCCACTCATTAGTTGACCATTAAATCACAACATTAACTTTTTCTCAAACTTTTAAATGAATTACTGTTGTGCAAAGTTAATTAATTTTACAATCATAAATTTTTAATTTTTTTAATAAATTTAAATGTTTAATCTCATTTATTTATTAAACTTACTCCTTGTGATGTAAACTTTTAAATATTTTTATTAACTATAATGTTTTGCAATTATATATATGTATTTTCAATTAAATTATAAAATTATAAAATGACATGATTTTGAGATACTTATATTAATATATTATAATTCAAAAATTTTAAATATATTTCATTAAATATATGTTTTTTAAAACAACGTACTCAATTTTTTATCAAGTCTTTAATATTTCACATAAAAAATTAATTAACTTTTTTAAAGTTAGTACAAATATTAAATAGATTAATAATAAATATTAATGTTGAAAAATAAATTAGGGATTTGGTATAATGAGGGCTAAATTAGTGAACAAGATTTATTCTAATAGAGCTTTTAATTAAAAAATATATTTCAAGAATCTTTTTAAAATATTCTTTAACAGTTTAGACTAAAATGTATGTTTTTAAAACATAAGGAAGGTATGTATAATATATATTACATGTAATTAAGGCAAAATAAAACAGTTGTTATAGTATTTTACTCTATATATTATTTAATAATCATTTAATCACATGTCTTTATTCAAAATTAAAAAAATAAGTTTAATATATATTTCAATTTTATTGCCAAACTTTTAAATTAATTACCATATTACAAAGTTAATTAATTTTTCTCTCATAAAAAAATAGTTAAATCATCTATATAATCATACATTTTTATTTCTCAATATATTTAAGGGCAAACAATAGAGAAAGATTCAAAATGATAAATTCTAAAGTAGGACTGTTACTAACAATAGATCAAGTATTACTAACAATAAATATGGCATTGTTAACATAAAGTCCTATTTAGGTATTTATCATTTTTCAGAATCTTTTTCTATCATTTTTCCTATATTTAAATGTTTAATCTCATTTACTTATTAAAACTTACTACTTATCATGTAAATACACCTGTTAACTAAAATGTTTTGCATTTATATATATAGAAAATTTCAATAAAATTATAAAACTATAAAATGATATGATTTAGAGATCTTATATTAATATATTATACTTCAAAAATTTTATATATATTTCATTAAATATATGTTTGTTCTTAAATCAGTTACTCAAATTTTTGATAAATTGTTTATATTTTCACATAAAAAATTACTTAAATTTTGTCTAAATTTAGTAAAAATATTAAATAGATTATTACTAATTATTAATGTTAAAACATAAATTAGATATTTTGTATAATAAGGGATAAATTAGTAAATAAGATTTATTCTAATATGACTTTTAATTAAAAAATATATTTCAAGAATTTTTTAGAATATTTTTAACAATATTGATTCTTTATAAAGTGCATTTCTTGAATATATTAAAAATAATTTTTTCGTAATTTATTTCTATGTTCTAGACTTATCATTTGTCCTATTACGCGTTTTTATTCTTTTCTTATTATGGAATAAGAAATAAAATTTAATAAAAATTTATGTCTGAATAAACTATTTATTTAGCGGTGGTTTTGATGGAAAATGTTTATTCTTTCAACTAAAAAAAGATATATTTATACCAAACATGTTACTAGTACTTTGATTGCAAGATTGAGATCCACATATATATATATATATATATAAATGCATATGACTACCCATCGTCCGTGGGTTTAACTGGCGAAGGGGTGAAACATACTACCATTTGGAGTATGTTCGAACCCTGGGGAGTATCACTTTGTTGTGGTTCCAGTCGCGGCGCTTGGGGAGGCATCCTAGCTCTTGGGTGCTTAGGTTTACGTCTGAGGGTAATAGACGGCTCGCCCTGCCCGACATTAGTATCGCCTAAGAGAAAGGGAGACTTCGCCCTGTCCTTAGATCGTGGCTGAGCCTAACTACTTTTCAAAAATTTTTATACAAAAAAAAATGCACACGACTCGAATTCTTGATAATTTGATATACACAAGTCATTCCCTACTTCACTTTACGTTTTTATTGACAAGTGTAAAAGTAACCATACTTACTATTACTTTTGACAAATTTTATATTTGGGAAATTCAACTAATTGAGTTAGAGTATAAAAAATTTATTACACTTATAGCATAAATCATAACATTTATAAAGTTGTTTACCATTTGAATAATACCTTTTAAAAGTATAGTCAATTTTTCCCTATGCCTAATTTATTAGAAGTAATAATAAATGATGTTATTTGAATGGTTAAATACTTCCACATGTTATCAACTACATTATAATTGTTAAATTTCTTTAACCCTCAATTACTTATAAGTCAACATAGTAAATAGTGTTACTTAAATGGTAGACCCCTTTATAAATCTTTTCATTCACATTACCACATCGCTTCTTAATATATACGAGGGTTAAGAAAAAGAATTAAAAAGTGCTTATTAGATTCTTAATATATAAGTTAATTAAGAATTTGATTTTACATTACCACCTAGCTTCTTAATATATACTAGGATTAATAAAAAGAGTTAAAAAGTGTTTATCAGATTCTTAATATATAACTTAATTAAAAATTTAATTTTAATATTAAATATAAAATATATTTATTATTTTTTTAAATTATCTCTATTCATATTCTCTCAATAATAATTAAATAAGAGGACAAAAAAAATTAATGAAAATGATTAGGGTAATTTAAAAAAATATATATCATATTAACTAATTTTTTTAATATAATAAAATTTGTTAAATAAACTTTAAAAGCCAGATCATTGAAATAGTAAAAAATTATTGCTACTTTCCAATATTAGCCTTTAAATAATCTCCTACAATATAATTAATAAGGACATTTGTGAAAAAGAAGAATTTAATACTATTAAGGTAAGAGTTTAAAAAAAATCATGAAAAAATGGCTTTTAAAGAATAATTTATTAAAAAAAAGTAATTCTAGATAAATGAGCATTTAGATATTTATTACTATAATAATTTTTGTGATTGATAAATTATTAAAAATATATAAGATAAAAAAATTATTATCGCTCTTTTCTTCTCTCTCAAAGGAAGACGCAAGAGGAAGAAAATAGAGGAGTCACGAGAGTCCATGGTCAGGGAGAATCTGGCAAAGACAATAGCAACAATGAAAGGGAAGATCCAACAGCAATGAAGGAGGGAGGAGAAGTGACTGGCATTTGAGAATGAAGGAAGCAAAGAGAGGAGGAGGAGGAGGAATGAGAAAGAAGGAAGATGCTGATGGAGGAAGAGAAAGAAGAGAATGAGAGAAGAAAAAAAAGAAAATAATGTAAGAAAAAGTTAGGATAAAATAGTAAGTTGGTAATTCATAAACTATTTTATTATTTCAAAAATTATTTCCTGTAGTCCAAAAACAATGATCTCCAAAAATAATAATCTGATTTGATAAATATAATTATTTATTTTAAAAAAAATTTAAACTAAAATTTAAATATAAAGTCTTTTTAAAATTTTAGTTTAGATGCTAGAGGCACTAATTTGGATAAAGTGATTTATATTTATTATAAAAAATTATCTTTACGGAGCGACATATAATTGGGACCGGATGGGGACAGATGAGTCCTAAAGCTATGTGAGTCCTAAAGCTATGTTTCAGCATCAAATATTGTAACAAGTCACAAAGGAAATAATGGACAAAGAAGTGACGCTTCATGCTAACCATAACATATGGCCAAAAGAGGATCCCTATATGTTGAGGTAATATAAAATGATGCTGTATAGAACTGGAAATATAAACGTTAACGAAGAATAAAATTCCAAATTTAAATGCAATTGTTTCTATTGTTCAGTCTTGGTTTTTGATTTTACCTTTTTCTCGATGTGCAGAAGCATCAAAGCAAAAATCTACTGAGTTGGGTCATGAACTTGACATGTGTCTGCAAAAACCATTGCTTGACTGAAAGAATCAGAATACAAAGCTGCTTCAACATCAAATATCAAATAATTAACTAAGAAACAGAAGGTGCAGAGATGATTTCCGCATACCCAGAAGGTACATGAGCAGAAGAGGGGCTAGATTTTTCTATGGAGGTGGTCTACTGAGTGTTGATTCCGATGAAAGATTCCAACGTTTGGTGAAGCTCTGAGTGAAGGAGCTTCAGAGATCGGAGACAGCCTCCTTAATTAGAAAACTTTTTAAATTCACTTAGATCCAAACAATTAAATGTATCAGTGGCAGAGGAAGTCGTCCAAACTTTCTGAAGGAAGGCACGAATAGATGAGAAAGATAAGATTTCAAAGCGAAAACCAAAAAAACAAATAGATACGATCGTAGAGAAGGCATGGTTACCTGGAAGCCAGAGTTTTGAAGGAATGAAAGAGTTAAGAAGAAAGCACTCTTGTTTCTTCCTATAACAGACCATGTTCGATATAAGGTTTCATGCCAAATACAGAATAGAGCTAAAGGAGAAAGAGACGAGCGCTTTACCGGCGACAACTCTCTTGACGGACTGATGCGACGAAGATGGACTGAGAATTGAGAGGCATTAAGGGTATGTTAAATTGAGAGGGTACTTTTGTCTAAAATTATTACTTTGTTCCAAACGAAAATGAAAAATGAAGTTCTTTTTTTTTTTTTTTGAGCTTTTAGAATTCACTACTTTTTGGTGTGAATTTTTTTCCCTCCCTGCCCTTTTCACATAGCCCGTCACATCGCTAATAGAATAATACAAATAGATAAAATAATATTTTAATATTTTTTCTATTCTTATTATAAAATATATTTTATAATATAAATTTAATTATAAAATATATTTTATATTAAATATTTTAATAAATTTGGGAGTTGAGCAAATGCACCTTTTGACAAGGGGATGGAAGGGCAGACAATGCGTGATCATAACGATAATTGGTATAATGCAAAAGCAGGCACACCGACTAAAGTCTGTGTCATTTAGTCAGTAGTGGAGAATAAATAAAGCTGGCAGAGACTTTATTAATGGGCGTATCTGCTTTTGCATTATATCAATGGTCATAATGATCACAAGTGCCTGCTTTTGCATTATGTCAAAGGCGGCACCTGTGCCTTCCACCTGCCAAATTCTTAATCTAAATTCATGGCATGTTTGGCTTTAAATAGATTGAGTTTATTTTTTTAATACAAAAGTTTAGATAGTTAGTATCAACTTTTTATTAAAATTAAGATATAATTTTAAAATTTAAAAAATATTTATAAAAAATTTATGAAATTAAATATTAAATAAATTTTTATAATGATAATAAAAATAAAACTTATATTTTTATAAGATATGAGTTTATTTTTTATTATATGTGTCAATTTTTATTGGTTAAATAAATAGAGTGTTTTTTTTATATAGTGAATAAATAGAGTTTTTTTGGTATAAAAATTTGTAAAAAGGGGTTAAGTTCTCCCACCATCTAAAGGTAGGGTAAAGTTTCTTTTACTCCTAGACGATACTAATGTTATGTAAGGTGAGCCGTCTATTATTTTCAGGTGTAAACTTAGGCATCCAAGAATTAGAATATCTCTCTAAATATTACGACTAGAATTATAATAAAATAATATTTTTTATATATCGAATATGCTCTAAATAAGTATCTCTTATCTTCTTATTAAGTTAAATTTATGGCATAGTATATAAATAAATAAATAGAGTTGGATCTGAATAATATAAGATAGGTGGCCCAGTGTCCCGAGGTATTGATACCAGGTGAATAATATAAGATAGGTGGCCCAGTATCCCGAGGTATTGATACCAGATTGATTGATAGATGCACTATGTGTAACAAATGAACAATGGGGAAACAGCCCTCAATTATTGAAACGCAGGAAAAAATAGATCAATGACAAATATATATAAATTATTTTTAAAATATTATTTTGGTAAGTAAATAATCTAAAATAAAGATAATCCTTAATCATTATTTTTTTACAATGATTCTTTTTCTTAAAAAAATCAATTAAAAAGAATTAAATTTGATATAGCGCATCATATTTATATTTAGAAATGAGAAAGGCATGTTTAAAAATCCCTAAACTAAAATTTAAAAAAAAATTAATCTAAATTTTAGTTTAATTTTTTTTTAAAATAAATAATTATATTTGTCTATAAAAGTTTTTAAACTAAATTATAATTTAAAATCAAGATTTTAAATAAGTTACTGAGACTAACTTTTGAAATAGTAAAAAAAATTATAGATTACCTATTTACTATTTTATTCATATTTTTTTACATTCTCTTTCATCTTCTCCCTCTTCTCTTGATAAGAAAGAAAGATGAGAGAGAGAAGAAGAGATAGATAATAATTTTTTTATCTTATACTTTTTTTAATAATTTATCAATTATAAATTTTTTTTAGTAATAACTATCTAAATACTCATCTCTCTGTAACTCCATTTTTTCTATAAGTTCTTATCTATAAACTCTTTTGTAAAAGATGTCCAAATTTTTTTATAAATCATTTTCTAAAAATCTATCTAAATATACACTAAATATATATAAATATAAAATAAATTCAATTTAGAGAGAAAAAATTTCTGTGAGGTGATTATAAATAACTTAATATTTAGTAATAAAATTCAAATAAAAATATGAAAACAAATATTTAAAAAACAAAGCGTGGAGCCGGCTCCGAACGAGTAGCGTTAGAGCACGAAAACCATCATTGAAAAGTTGGACCTCCCTCACTATGCACCAACGCCATTAATGAGATTGTCTCCTCTGAAGCTCCTTAACCAGACCTTCACCAAACATTAAAATCTTTCATCGGAATCAACAATCGGACCACCGCATGTACGTTGTGGGTATGCACAAGTCATCACTGCATCTTATGAGTTGTTGTAATTATTTGATGTTGAAGCAGCTTTATATCTTGATCGATTCTTACGGTCAAGCAATGTTTTTTGCAGAAAAATGTCCAGCTCATGACTTAACTCGCTAGATTTTTACTCTGATGCTTCTGCTTATCAAGAAAAAGGTAAAGGAGCAAGACAGAGATTTATATTGCCCCGTCATATTCTGGGCAAGCAAGAGCCATAACTTCTTCAGTTATACTTTTTCCATAATTTATCTTGTGAGTTGTTATAATATTCGATACTGAAATAGCTTTAGGACTCGTGTGTATGTATATATGGTTCTGTCAAGTTCATGGCTTTAACTGAGGGGATTCGAAGTACCTGAAGCCCGCTTAGTAAAATAATGGAACTTCATGATTACTGGTAAGTGATTTTTGCTTCTTAAATGATATAATACCAGTGGCAGAAAATGAAAATGCTTGATTACTACTAGTAAGTGATTTTTGCTTCTTAATGATATAATACCAGTGGCAAAAAATGAACTAATTATTTCATGTTCTGAGTCATTAGAACTTAGATAATGATTGCTTCTTCTGATTTGGCTAGATTGCCTCCTTTGAAGTATGGATCTCGTCTAGGAGCTTTCATCGGGACCTTTGCCTATAACTTGTCACAGCATGCGTAAGCCATCACTCTTTTTCAATAAATTTCTCTTGTGATGAGTTATGATAGAAATTTGATGTTAAAAGAGCCTTGATACTGCGCTTTGCAGAAAAAGAAGTTTATGCTATTACTCAGGAGATCATTACTTGAAGCTCGTTGCTTAGTACTTGTCCATATAATGCTAAAAGGGGAGAACTAAGAAAATTGAACAATCCAAAGGTGCGCTTGATAACTAGTAAGTGGCTCCATATCTCGTCTTATTCGTCTTAATTGGATGTGCTGCATTTCATTGGGTGTACATGTATACACGGAAAATTATAAACATAATCTGCATTTCTGTTGATAAGATAAAATCATGACAGCACGTAAATAAATGTTTAGACAAAGTTTTCATATATATACATCTATGAAAGTTTTTGACAAATGTGGGGTATATATGAAGAAAATAAAATCAATATCTTGTAATTATCCAAAATATATTTATATTATAATTTATCCAAATGAGTTAATTTGGAGATTAAGATGGAATTAGGATAAGCCCAAATCTGGCCTCTTTAATATTCAAGTTCTGAAATAGTTCAAATTTTGTCTCTCCATCGATGATTCATTTGGAGGCCAAATCTTGAGAATATTAATTCCAAACAACAAATCACAATGTAAATGTTATTAGTTTTTAAATTGAAAAATTTAGGAAAAAGTTTTTCATTAGAAATTTTATTAGTGAGAATAATTTAAATCACGCTATTAAAATTGTGTATAAAAATTTATGAAGTACCAATACTTTCTGTATATATTTAAAAATTTATTATGTTTTTTTAACTAATAAAATTTCTATCATGAGGCTTTCCCCAATTTTCCCTTTTCAATTTTTATAATGGGAAAATAATTTTGAAGATAACTATATTATCTCTCAATTTTTAATTAGCACTTGTGTTATTTTTTCTTTATTAAGTTCTTTAATTTTGTGTTAATAGCACTGTTAACCTTTATAACTTTGCTTTATTAGCATTATCAGTCTTTGTACATAAACTAATTATATTGATAAAATAAAATTAAATAATTTAATAAGGAGAAAAAGCAACATAAGTAACAAATTAAAAATGGAGAGAAAATATAAATTCCTCTAAAATAGTTTTCTTATGATTATTATTTCTTTTTTTTGGAATATAACTTATAACAAGGGCTGAATGGAATAAAATATACATAGTTGTAAAATCAAAGGGAATGCGAAGTTGTTTCATTAATAATAATATAATATTCTGTGGTAACATTTAGTGAACCGTGCCTCCCCAGGCTGTGAGGTTTGTCAATGGCTGAGGTGTTTGTTCCCGCGGCTGCAACTCTGGCGGTACCTCTTGTGAATCTTGTGCTTAAAGAATTAAGGGCCAAAGCTGATAGACCCACCGCTTCGCTTGATGACATGCATACAGCGCTAAACGATGGATTAGAGTCACTATTTGCTTTACAAAGTGACAGAGACAGGAAAGTAGATTTGAGCAACATCCACAAAGATCCATCTAATGTTTACGTGCTCTGGAAGAAGCGTCTATCAAATATTGAGAAACACGTGACTTCCTTGAATAAAGACTATAGAGTAGTGGGAAAGGGCTATTTTAATTCTAAAAGAAAAGAGCTTCGAGTGGAGATCAAAAGGGCACTCCATGATCTAATCGAACTTGTCGAAGGATGTCCAGAGGATATTCTACTTGATAAGCTGCTAGAGCGGGCCATAAAGGAGGCTGATAAATCAATTGCAAAGTATCGGACTCTTCAGAACGCCTTCGACAACATTCTGACCCTGCTGAAAAGGAAAGGAGTGAAATGCGTGGCACTTCATGGAGAAAAAGGGGTGGGGAAAACAACAATAATGCAACACTTAAATAACCACTTCTATGAAAGCATTGACGAGGAGTTTGATATGGTGATTTTCATTAAAGTGCCGGTTGAAGAGCAGAAAGACCTTCACATTCTGCAGAAAATTGCAGATCGAATAAAGGTGGATAGAGATGGTGATGAATTAGAAGTTGCTGGAAGAATAAAGATGGTGCTGAAGAACAAAAGATATTTGCTGATTTTAGATGGCGTAAGGCACGCAGTTGACGTGATTTGGGAAAACTTGGATATTCCAAACGACAAAAGAGATAGTAGGGTGGTAATAGCCACTCAATATCCTCTTGCTTGGAAGTCGGACTGTGTTGACATGACAGTCAAGCTCGAACCATTATCCGAGACTGAAGCATGGATGATGTTTCGAGATATAGTTGGTGACAAACATTTACTACACATACCAACCGCGAAACAGATATGTAAGAGATTCTGCTCTCGTCTTCCCATCCTTATAGATCCTATTGCAAGGTCTTTCAAACATGAGGAACGCATTGATTGGCAGTGGGCTTTGAAGGAATTGACGCCTTGGCCTCAAGTTGAAGCTGATGGTTTAGAACAGTTATACTCACACTTGGAAACTTGTTATCAACTGTTGCGTGATCAAAGGAAGCAAAAATGCTTCTTGTATGCTTCACTACATCCCGCAAATAGTGAGATATACACAGATTACTTAGTCGAGTGTTGTATAGCTCTGGGAGTTTTTGATAATGTTGATGCAGATACCAAGTATAGTGGAATGCGCAGTCCAGCCATTGATACAATATTGAGGCACCTTGTTAATATTGCATTTTTGGAGGAAGGGGAACAAATGAGGTATGTTAAAATGAATGATCTCTACAGACAACTTGCTTTATATATATCATCCAATGCTTCAGATTTAGAATCTAGAATTTATGTTGACAATGAAGAACATGAAAAGCGCCCCTTTAGATCAGAATCATGTCAGGATGCTAGATGGGTTTCTATGGTTGGCAGTAAAAGGAGTCATCTACCAACAAACCTTTGTAAGAGTCTGCAGACACTGTTGCTTCAGAAGAATCCGTGTTTGGTTGAAATCCCACATTCCTATTTTGACAGCATGGGCAATCTTCTCGTGTTAAACTTGTATGGTACTAAAATAATAAAGTTACCATCTTTGAAAGGATTAATTGGGCTTAAGGCGTTCTATCTAAATGGGTGTTCAGAGTTGAAAATTTTTTCACATGATGCGATCAAACCACTTCTAAATCTGGAGGTATTAGACATTCGAGATACTGGAGTG
The DNA here is from genome assembly GCA_037074615.1 of Leucaena leucocephala. NCBI lineage: Eukaryota > Viridiplantae > Streptophyta > Magnoliopsida > Fabales > Fabaceae > Leucaena > Leucaena leucocephala. The sequence continues at coordinate 24,419,800 of CM073547.1, forward strand.
AATTTTGTGCCATGCTTGAAAAGTTTGCGGTGCTTAAGAATATCATACATTGCAAGCGGTAATTATCACGAAATTTCAGAGCTTCACAACTTAGAAGAATTGACCTTTGAAGTGGAATCTATAGTGGAATGGTGTAATGACGCTAAAAATATTATACCAGAGATTGCTTCTTTGGAAAATCTAACTACTTTTAGGTGCAATTTTCCTTCTTCAGAAATCCTTGGAAAATTCCTAGATACCAGAAAATCATGGAGAGGTAAGAAGCAATTTACTTCATTTCACTTTTTTGTGGGATGTGAAAACTCAAAACATCCAAAAATCATTGAGTCCTTTAAGGATAGAATTTCCAAGTATATAAAATATTGCAATGGTGACAAAAAGGATGACTTGGCAATAACTGAGATGCTCTCTCAAGCTGAGGCATTTGAGCTAATCTGTCACAACAATGTTGTTCATTTTTGGGAGCTGGTAAAGGCATCAAACTTGGAAGATCTCCGTGTTTTACTTATAGAAGGGTGCAATCAAATGTTAACCATTGTTGCAGGAGATACTGCTTGTAATGCTATTAGTGGTACCTCATCAGAAAATGCAAGTCTCTTACCAAGCTTGGATCAATTACATTTGGATAATTTGCGAGATTTGTGGTGTGTTTTTAAGGGTCCCTTCCCACCTGGAAGCTTTTTCATGTTGCATACTTTGACATTGAAGAACTGTCCAGGGTTGACAAGTATCTTTTCCGAGACAGCAGTTGATGATTTTCCTGAACTACAGGAATTAGTGGTTCGAAATTGTTCAAAAATTGAGGTTCTTATCGAGGGGCAAAGTATACTTCCGAAGTTGAAGATGCTAATGCTGGATGACTTGTCAAACCTTAAATCCGTGTGCCGGAATAAAGATTTAGAATGGGGTTTTTTGGAGCAGTTGCATGTACAAAAATGCCCTGAGTTAAAAGATTTACCTTTCAACACAACAAATGCAACTTATCTAAGAACCATTAAAGGTGAGAAAGATTGGTGGAGCAACTTGGAGTGGATCGATGATGAGGTTCATAAGCGATTTGAATCTGCATTTTCAGCTTCTACTTAATATTTTCTTTATGCTTTTGATACTCATAATGATCAATATTGGTGTTAGAAGTAAAAGACTTGTTTGTTCAAGCTAAGTGTGATGTTTGATTCAAATGTTTCCTGTTGCTCATAATAATCTGCACTGAAAAGTGCAAGACTTGTATGTTTTGTTATGTTTTCCAATGATAATACGCTGCAAAATCTCAAAAAATATTGTCATCCTTGATATTTGTTTAAATGTTCACTAAGTTATTTTGGATAATCTTTTTCGTTTTCATCTCAGGGAGATGAACTTGGTTTGAACTAAGCCTTATTTTCATGATGCCATGTGTTTTACCATGTGGTTAATTTCTTGTTTTCGCTCGTGTTATTTATGGTTGCATCTCAACTAAAGCAATGATGAAATTGTTTTGCATCTATTTTTGAGGTTGATTGCACTTCCTTAACTATACGCGATTTCTATGCTAACATGCTTTAGAGCCTGTTTGGATTAGCTTTTAGAGAATAGATCCTGGAGAATAGATTTTGGAAAGAATAGATTTTAAAAATAGAGATATTTGGATAATTAGTAGTAGAATCACTTTTTATATTGATAAATTACCAAAAATGGTATGATTTAATTAAAGTAGAGGAGAGATGGTAGAGAAGAAATAGGAGAGAGGAGAGAGTAAAGAGGAGAGAGGGTGAAGAAGAGAGATGAGAAAGGAGAGAGGATGAGAGAGGAGAGAGGGTATAAGAAAAAGTAAGGGTAAGATAGTAATTGGATAGTCTATAAGCTCTTTTACTGTTCCAAAAGTTATTTTCAGTAGCTTATTCAAAACCATAGTTTTGGCCAAAATCAATTCTGGACAAAAATAGCTGTTTGTTTCAAATTTTTTTAAACCGAAATTTTGCCAAAAATTGATTTTCCATTGCTGCTCCGAAACAGGCACTTAGTTTGTCTTTGAACTTCAATTGACGTGAGACCTGAATCACTATTTGTATGTCAAAAAATTAAGAGAACGCTCCAAATAGTCTTATATTCCTCATGTATTAACTATTAAAGCCTATTACTAGCTTGTGGAATTTAAGCGAAAGGCTCAACAATCAAACGTGAATCTGAAATAATCCTAGTTTTGTTATTACTCAACAATTCAAATATGGAAAGCAAAGTAAATATTTTAATTTAAAGGACAGAGATCAAGGTCTGTTTCATTACGATGAAGCTACAACTAGAGTTTCTCTCTATTCGGTGTAATACAAATTACAGATCCAAAGCATACCAACCTACTCTTAATTTTGTATAAATCTTCAGCAAGTTTCTGTTAAGTGTTGTTCTTGATAGAGTCTTCCAAAAGAATTTCAAGTTTTCCCAAGAAACAAACGGTTGCATGAAGGAACTTTTAGCATGCATACTTAATAGATGAAGTCTTATAAAATAGAATAAAAAGTAATGATTAAGAAAAATTGTTGGCAAAAACTGATTAAGAAAGAAAACCCTTTTCCTATAACGTAGAAGTACCTTATCCATGATAACTCCCGACCTCATTTCATCACATGGTGGAAAAATGTAGCTATTACAGCTACTCGATAAAATCAAGCGGTGAAAATAATATTAGAGATACAAAACCCAATATCGGGAAACAAGGAGGAACTCAATCTAGCATGACTATAATAAGTTAACAATCGGTATAGTCATCCTATTATGCTTTTAGCATTTGGGTGGTCTTAAGAACATTCCGGTCTAACTTATCTCCCTTCGGCTTTTTTTTGAAAGATTCGACGAGTATTATGTTGGCAACTATCGGCTGTCGGGCCTAACACAACCCTCCTCCTGTCAGAAAGGTTCAGTCCAAAAGTCAGAAAAAAATAACTCAAGATCTGCACGGGATGCCGACTCGCCCGTCTGATTTATACTGTCAGTTAGAGTAGAATTTGTCACACAGGCTTGAGTCCAAGTGTCGCTCCTCCTGTAAGTGATTTTAGAGAGAGTTGAAATACAGTTAATCTTACAAATACGCCCAACTTTTTGTATAATCTTATAAATAAACAGAGATACGCGGAATACATTCATGCATATATACCTCCTGCTGCTTCCAATTTGCTTTTGATCCGCGATGATCCTCGAACTAGAAGGCCATAACGCTGTAGATTTACCCGGATTGTTGTTAGAATCATCTACCCCAAATTGAGTCATCTGGCCACCCTGATGATTCATGGAGGAATCTGCTACAATGCAGGCTTGTGTGCAAGTGTGACGTCCAATATAAGTGATTTTGTAAAGGAAACTCTTCTCTTCAATTCTCTGCACTTCTTTGGTCGCTTTACAATCCTGATCATGTCCATGAGTGCAGCTGAAATATTCTGAGTATAGACCACATGTAGCGTAAACCAAAAAATGCATATAGACAGCCAGTTTACCTTAAAAACGAGTCATGTAAAGCGGTGAAGTAAATTATGATTCATGGATAATTCAAATCAGCAGTACCTTGGAAATTTGGCATTACCAATAACTCGCTTGCGATACTTTCTTCAACTATATCCATCTTCAAGAGACTCAGATATATTTGTCCATGTTTCCTTGGTCCTTCTATAATTTAAGAATCGTTTTAGAATATACAACTACTTTGTTATAAGCCTAAGAGCTAAGGTAAATGGCATATAGTTATCCATAGATATACCTCCTATACTTGGAGACCATGCTTCTGGAAGATTCCAGTGGTTCTCCCACTATCTCACCTGTTGTGATAGACCTCATATCTTTGGAGACCTTGCCATTGGAAGACTGCAGGGGTTCACCCTCTATCTCCCCTGTTGCAATAGCATTTCACAAATACAGTGAATTAAAGTAATTGTCATGGGGATCATTGATAATTCTCCATGTCAATCTCTTTGTCAATTGTAGAAAAATTAACAATAGCGATGTAAGGAAAGGATACTCTAATATTGAAGAGAGGGAATAGGATGTCACCTGAATCATTTTCTCTATTGAAAGATGTCAGCTCATACGTAGTCAATTGAGTCAAGATGTCAAGGTCCTCATCAATTGGAGAAAAGATTTGATTGAATTTATGAGGTCGATCTTCTTGTCCCCACTCTGCTTCATTCCATTTAAGTGCTTCCCACCATTCTGTTTCTCCTCTTATGACCTTTAGCTTTTCGCTTGACAATTCTGCAGTGTAAAGACTATGCAGTTTCGGACAGTAATAAAGTCCCATATGCTCTAAATTTCTCCCAATACGCACTCCTTTTGAAATGCTAGCCAGTTCAGGTACAAAGAGAAGTGATAACTTTCTCAATCTTGGGAGGAAAAAGTCTGCTGTTCGTTCTAAGGAAGGACAAGTTATGATGCTACTTACTTTGGGACAGTCTTCAACTATAACCTCTTCTAAATTCACAAGACTGTGCAGAGAATTCATGGTGAATATGGTGGTTAATTCTGGGCAAGTGTGCAGTGCTAACAACTTTAGTTTACAAAAAATGGATTTGCTAAGAATTGGCTTGTTAATGATGCTTCTTAGATTTTTCATGTAGAATATGGTCAAGACCTGCATGCAAAAAGATTCAGTCAAGTCCGAGTCTTCTCCATATTCATTTACATCTACAATGCTTTGCATTTCATTACATTCTGCCAAAATGCATAATCGAAGCTGCTTCAGATTCTTCAACCCGAATTCTGCAAGATTGTTGATGTCACGTCCCAAAATTTAGACCGTGACCGGCACAGAATATGAATAATTTTACATTCTGAAAGCCTAATACTTCAAATGTAAAGTTCAAAGCATCCATAACGTTTTCCAACAATAAACAAAAATCTTTTCTAAGGACTATGTGGAGCATTTACTTTTTATCAAGATAACACAAGTACTTAACGAAGATAATAACATAAAAATCAATTTCGTTCAAAACAACGCTTCGGATCTGCGAAGAGGCTCTTTACAGATCAGTGGGAGGATTAGGGTCACCTACACTATCTGAAGCCAAATAATCTACTCGTGAATAACGTCCCAAAAACATGATTAAAATTACGGCATTCAATAATGCATAATCATACTGAAAATATATTTCATAATATTTCTAAATTTGATGCAAACCTTTCTGTAAACATTTGTATTTCAGGAAAAACAACAATATGAAATAATCATTTCAAACTAATCGTTTAAAAACAATCCTTTCAAAACTATAATCTTTTCTGTAGGACTTCAACAAAACGAAAACTGACGTGGACACAGTCCACGAGGGTAACTAACCATTCTAGTGGCTCGAAGCCACTAATACATACGTGGACACACAGTCCACGAGGATAAATAACCATTCTGGTGGCTCAAAGGCACTAACTGTCGCGAGAATGAATCCCACCAAATAATTCTGGTGGCTCAAGGCCACAAACTGTCGCGAGAGTAAATCCCACGAAATAATTCTGGTGGCTCAAGGCCACAAACTGTCGCGAGAATAAATCCCACGAAATAATTCTGGTGCTCAAGGCCACAAACTGTCGCGAGAATAAATCCCACGAAATAATTCTGGTGGCTCAAGGCCACAAACTGTCGAGCTCGAGTAACCAAGGTGCACCAAGGACTAACAGTACTACTGTTAGCAACCAGCGTTCTGTATTCCATCCTTTCTAAAACATTTCCATCATGCATGGGGTTTATTTCACATGTAATAATCTCAATCATTTCAATGCCATGACTGTTGGTAAAAACCATTTTAAATTTCAAAAACCCTAGCATGTACATTTAAAAAAATCAAATATCTATAAAAACATGAAATTCGCATAGGAATATATTTCATGAATAACATCAATTTAATGCAACTTTTGCCAAACTCTTTTCAAAAACTTATTCAAGCATTTTCATACATATTCGTAATTCCTTTGTAAACCAATTGAAATAAAATCATTTCTAACGATTTAAACCATACTTTCATAAAATTTGCTTTTCGAAATCCATATTTGAAATTCATCATTTGAAATGACAATGCATTGAAAAATATAAATTTTAGAGAACGTTATTCACTCACCTGGAACGTTTTACCAATTGACTTTTGCTTTAAGCTATAGAATACTATTCTCCCCTTTATATTTATTTTTTTCCAAGTTTTCTGAAAATAAAACGTTCCATCAATGATTACTATACATCTCATTAGTACGGAAGACTATTTCCTTTACATAACACTTGAAATATGAAAAAACACAACCTTTGACTATGAAAACTTTCAAACCTTACAACCACATTAAATTTGACTAATCTTTACCCAATTATGTCTATTTGCCCTTATCTATTCTTCTATCACACTTAATGAACATCCATAGACAAATAAATTCATCACACTTCTCAAACTCCCTATTCCATAAAGAAATGTAATTCACCTCTTCCATACCAAGTACTTTTGATTTAATACCATCACTATAAGATATTTACATACTCATTAACTTCCATTAGCTTCCTAATTCATTTACACATACCCCACACACAAACACACACACACACACACATATGCATATCAGCAACAATTCCCATCTTCCCTTCAAGCTAATCAACATTACACACTTAATTCAGATTCCACTTAAGACCAAACTATTACTCCAATATCTTCATTCACTAAATTCATCCATAAACCATGACATCCCATATCAATTGCTAAATTCATTACCACTTTTACTTATCGCTTAAACTTCAACTTTATATTCTTAATTCTATTGATTTCAAGATTACTCTAGGACCATTATCCCATATAAAAATGTCACCCAAACTCTACTCCTTCATACTTAACAAGTTGCTGAATAGAAACATGGAGGAATACAAATCCACATATTTCAATTCCATTACTACCAAATATCGCGTAGAACCCTTTACGCATGAATTATTCATGATCAAAGATATCATATAGCCTTACTTAATCTGTAATACATGATATTCCAGCATTAAACCACTCGGTTTCCCCCAAAAGAACAAAGTTGGACAGTATTTATCAACACAAAATCCATCAATCTGCAACTACCTCGTTCAAACTCATATATGCATTCTGTTCACACTTAACTTTGATTCAAAACTGTCAGGATCACTTTCAAAAGAAAACTAAGAAATCAAAACAACACAGCACACTATCCACCATTCCTACTCAATCTAAAGGACTAACCCAACAGCTGCAACACCCACGCAACAACAGACTTCTGTTCCTCTTTCCACACGATTTCACCCACACACATACTCATACAGAACACAGCAATTCAACACCCTGCTTAGACACATACGCACAACAGCAGCAACATCGCACAGTACATATACACAAAGATTGGCCAAACACCAATCCTTTCCAGCATTCCCCACAGCACACATATACCCACATGATGCCCCTTAACAGTGCACGCCTACACAGCAACAATAGCAGCATAGATGTATTAACATGCATATATATTCCCTCAATCAGAAACCCAGAACTGACAACTAATACCACAAAACACACAAACACATATCAACACAGCAGAAATCACGCCTCCCTCCTATTCTCTGCTTTCTATCTGCAGCACAACCCATACAGACTACCCAGGCACAATATCACAATACCCACATTCATAGCATAACATATACATATCTGTTTCCAACCCCAGATCATCACGGCCCAACACCCAAACAAAGAAGTTAGCATAATCTGATTACCAAAATTCAACTTAGATCAGAGGTACACATTTAATTCTCACAGACATGACAAAAAGGGAATAACAGCCATTACAGTAACTTTCCTAGGAGCCTGAGCATCATCGAGGGAACAGAAGAGAGAGGGAGGAAATAACTCACACTAAAATGGCACACAACACCGAAGAGCAATGACAACTACCGTCGACCCCAACTTCTGAATTTCTGGTGATGATTGTTGCTTGCGGTGATGGAAGAAACAGAGCTCAACCATAATGAATGAACAACCACCGCTGAAAGCAACTCCGACGTGAGTTACCAAACACGGCGATGGGGTTCCCAGTGAACAGTGTCACGAGTTTTCACTCTTCGATCTCACTCTCTCAGCTTCACCGACAGGTGAACTATCAGACCAGGGGCGGGGCTAATGAGTTTTCCCCACTCGATGTCGGCAACCCACACAACAGAAGGCTTCAACTTCACTCGCTTCCCCCTTTCCCCTGCTCTCGCCACTCTGCTCTACTTAAAGGACTTCCGGCACTGAGTGAGGTGACTACTCCAGCCATGACCGCACAAGCAGAGCAACTGGCTAAAGCAATTCCTGACCACACGGTACGCTTGCTTGAAACCTCACCGCTGCAGTCGCATGAATCAGCGTAAATGAAGAAAAGGGAGGTACTGCGTCTGGATTGAATAAAGAAGCAGGGGCAAAATGGAAATTGAATGCGCCAGGAAAAATAAAACCATCTGCAAGGGTTGGAGGTCGAATTGGGGACCTCATGCACAGTGATGACGTTGCCAATCACTCAACAAACCTGCTCTATTGACAATTTTAGCACCAAATGTATATATAAACCTTTGTTAAACTTATTTTATCTATTAATTTTTCCAGGCCATAACAGTTGATGGTCATGTGGCAGACCAAGAAAAATGCCCAGGCTTTGGAGAGAATGGATTTCACTTCATCAGGAAAAACTAGAGCTTTACAAATTTTAAGCTAGGACTACTTTCTTTAAAGATCGCCTCAATAATAGGCGGTACATGTGATATCATTCTTGGCTTGTGATGGCCGATAATGAATCTAAAATTAGATAGACACCTTTCTGTGCGATTCAAGAAACTATCTCTTGGGATATACATATCCAATTCTCGCAACATCTGTAATCCATTGATTTCTGTAAGAATGTGTCCAACATTCTCGGACCACCATCCATTATCTGGGTTAACGCCAATCCTTAAAACTTTCAAATGATTGAGTTTGGATAAAACACCAAGAGGAATCACTGCAAAGTTGGAATCATTATAGAAAGAGAGAGATAAGCTTTCCAAATTGCTCAACTCTCGGATCTCCTCTGGCAAATGTGTGATTAGAGTGCCATCAAGATCAAGTGTCGTGAGATTTGTAAGTTGGCTAATCTTTCGGGGAAGTTCCACAAAAAGCTCACAATCTTTTAGATACAATTCTCTAAGCTCCTGTAGATTAAAAATTGAGCTTAGGAGTTCATGTATGCTAGTGCCTGACAAGTTAAGGATGCTAAGCAAAGGCACATGATCAAAAAATGAGGATGGTATTTTCATCAAATTAAGGTTGTTTCCCAACAATGAACTTCTAAGTTTGGGAAGATTTAAGAATTGTGGAAGACATGTAATCTGAGTGCCAGAAAGATCGCACACCTCAAGATTATGGAGTTCCCAAATTTGACAACATCAATACAAATATGAAAACTTGTTATATATGTAACTCTAAGATCAGGTACTTTTACAAAATTCTCCTAGCTTTCTCAAAACGTAGAGATTAGTTTGTGGGTTACAAAATAAACCTTTAAAAATAATTCGTATTTCAAACTTTAAAGACTATAAATAAACTTTCAGTCTATTAATGCCTACATAAATATCAGTTTTTAGTAGGTTTTAAAACCTATTTATAAATATAATGCTCTAAATAGATTTTAAATCTATTTACATCATACATATAATTAAATATGCCAGGCCTACATGCTTGTTGGCCAACTTTTAGGAAAAAAAGTTTAGCTTATTTAAACTAGCAAAGCTTTATATTGGTTTGAAGTTGGCCTATTTGTTAAACATGTTAGACTTTATTAGGCTCTAACTAGGTTAAGGTTACTTGATCCATTTCCACCTTTAGTTCTAAGTCTATAAATAGCATGTTATCATGGGCAAGTAAATGGGTATATACAAAAAGGAAATTTAGGTGAAATCTGCCAATTTCTTCCTGCACACACGAGTACGTACGGTATTGGGTATTTTTGTGAAAAAATATTTTGAAAAATAAATATTTATATTTGAAAGTAGCTTACAGAAAATTTTAAAACTTGTTGCCCTTTTGGTTGGGTCTGTTATCAACGGTCAAAACTTTTACCCAAGAGTTTTGTCTATTGCCTTCAGCGTCGTGTCCGTTCGGCCAAAGGGAGAGGCGCATTTTTCCGATGTGACTAGTGCCCTTCCGTCTCTATGTTAAGCGCCGATAAGAGGGTGAAGAACAAAGAGCGCAAAGCACGAAAGAACTAAGATCTCTCATGCTCTAATCCTCTTAAGTTTTCATTTTTGCTTACGGGTTATTCTTCTTCTGCCAGTTCTGTTTTCGTCTTACAACAGGAGGGGTCTATTTAATTCTAGCTGGTTGTCGTGTAATAACTGTCAAGAACAATGTTTTTAAACATAACACAGATGGTGTGCTCATTTTGCAGGTCAATGCAAACAACATATTGACCTTTTGACTGTAGACCAAAATGCAATAAATAGAGATTATTAAGTGGAATTATTCAATACTCAGTGATATAAGTAAGGGACGACAAAGCTTCTCACTAACGTACTTTTTGGGATTATTTTATGATATAATTAAAGTATAGTCAAGAATCTTTACAATTTTCCAAAATTACCCTCAGTCAAACTAAAGTCATAAATATTTAATTAAATGTTATAAAAACTTTTACATTAAGGACTAATAGATAAAATCTTACAAATAGAATAAAACGTACGTAATGATTAAGAGAGAGAAAATACCCTTGCCCTATATTGTAAAAACACCTTATCTATGCTATGCTGAGTCCTGAACTCATTTCATTAAGAGGTGGAAAACGTAGCCAATATAGCTACTTGATAAAATCACGCTGGGAAAATAATATTAGAGATACAAAACCTAATATCGGGGAACAAAGGAGAACTCATTCTAGCATGATTACACTAACTTAATAATCAGTATCCTCATCCTATTATCTTAAGTGATCAATCCTTAAAAAATATTATTTTATTGTGATTTTAATCGTAATATTTATATAGACATTCTAACTTTTGAATACTTAAATTTATATTTGAAAGTAACTAACAACTTATCTTACTTGATATTAATATCGCCTAAAAAGAAATAAGACTTTATCATATCTTTAAATCTAATCTAACTTTTTTTAAAAAAAATTTGTTAACAAAAATGTACCCTCATTTTATTATGCTTGTAGCATTTCTTTGGGTGGGGAGGTCTAAGAACATTTCAGTCTAACTTATCCCCTTACCTTTTTGAAAGACCCCAACCTGTTTTTTGGCAATGATTGATCATCGCCTGACCTTCGGCCGATTTAACAAAGTAAAAATAATCAAGGATAGTTTTGAAAACGTGTCTATGATTTCTAGGCTAATATCTGATTAAAGTGGACTACCATATGATAAAAATGCAGTATAACATGCCCATCTAATTTATTTGCTGCATTTATACCTTTAGGAAATCCTATATATTATATGAAATAATTAAAAATGTTACGCTAAATACCAAAAAAAAAAAAAAAAAGAAACCGAGAGGCACAATATGGGATAAACTCGCATAAGTACAAACAAGGATTTCTGTCTGTTAACGCAAAACAATACAAAGTACAATCCCATCACACATTGGCACATTCATTGCCATTTAGAAAGTATAGTGATTCAAGCTTTTAAAATAGGAATAATAAATCTACTCTCAAAACACAAATACCAAAGGAAACAGTTCAAAGCACACCAAACAACAATGCAGCAATTTTATGGCGAATTTGAGAAAGTGAAGTAACATCTTCTGTTGAATACCCATACGCAGGCAAGAGTCAAGGCTCCTCTTCCGAACTAGGTCATTCTGAGCAAAACAATAATACAAGAATGGTTAGGTGTGTAATCACAATAACTTTCTCGTTTAAAGGAAAAACCATCTTTAGCTATATATTGAACTTTGACAGCATCAATGCAGGTATGAATACTACTTATATGTAACTCCAAGATCAGGTAATTCTGCAAAATTCTCCTTACCTTCTCACAACGCAGGGCTTGGTTTATGGTTTGCATTATACACTTTCTTGGTATGATACATGCAACATAGTCAATTTGTTGCAAGTTATGATTTGTTATATTATTTAAGACAGAAATTGATTTTGTGGGTTTCTTTTATTTTAAAGTCATAAGTTTGAGAAGGTTTACTAATTAATTTGAAAGTAATGACATTATTACTAATAAAAATAAGAACCAATGTCATGTCAACTTTTAAGATGAAAAAAAAAACAATGTGAACTAAAAGGTTATCAAAACTTATAGATTTATTTTTAAAAAATGTTGTCAAGAATATAAAACCAAATATATTTTTATGGCCAAAATATATTTCAGAGCAGATAAAAATATATTCTTATTATTCATGAGAGTGAGTTCAGGAAGAATCTTGTAATCAATAGAAATAAATTTGAGTGCCAAAGAGAAGGAATAGAATGTCACCTGAATCACTTTCTTCTTCAGTAAATTTCAGCCCTCTTGTAATACGTGGGTCAAGATGCCCTTCTCTAAAAAATGGGTCAAGATGCCCTTCTCTAAAAAATGGGTCAAGATGCCCTCTTGTAATACCTGGGTCAAAATGTCAAGCTCTTGGTCAATTGAAGAAAAATTAAGAATAGCGAAGGAAGGAAGAGAAACTTAAGTACTGAAGAGAGAGGGAATAAAATGTCAACCTGAATCATTTTCTCTCTTGAAAGATGGGAGCTCATCATATGTAGTCAATTGAGTGAAGATGTCAAGGTCCTCATCAATTGGAGAAAATATTTGCTTGAATTTATGATGAGGATCTTGTTGTCCCCACTCTGCTTCCCTCCATTGAAGTGCTTCCCACCATTCCGTTTCTCCTCTTATCACCTTTAGTTTTTTGCTGGACAATTCTGCGGTAGAAAGCCTTTGGAGTTTTGGACAGTAATATAGTCCCATCTGCTCTAAATTTATCCCAATACACACTCCATTTGAAATGCTTTCTAGTTCAGGTACGAAGAGGAGTGACAACTTTCTCAATCTTGGGAGGAAAAAGTCTGTTGTTCGTTCAGAGGATGGACAAGTTATGATGCTACGTAGTTTGGGACAGTCTTCAACTATAAGCTCTTCTAAGTTGACAAGACCGTGTAGGGAATGCATGGGGAATATGGTGGTCAACTCAGGGCAAGTGTGCAATGCTAACAACTTCAGTTCACAAAAGATGGAATTGCTTGGCTTGTTAATGATGCTTCTTAGATTTTTCATGTAGAATATGGTCAAGAACTGCATGCGAAGAGATTCATTCAGTACCAATTCTGCTCCACATTCATCCACATCTACAATGCTCTCCATTTCATTACATTCTGCCAAAATGCATAAACGTAGCCGCTTCAAATTCTCCAACCCAAATTGGGCGAGATTGTCGATCTTCATGTGGCGGTCCAAGAAAAATGCCCAGGCTTCACAGAGGACGGCCTTCATTTCATCTGGAAAATCTTCACCATTTACAAATTTCAAGCTAGGACTGCTTTTTTTAAATATCACCTCAATTGCACGCGGAACACGTGATATCATTCTTGGCTTGTGATGGCCGACAATGAATCTAAAATCAGTCGAACGCCTTCTTAAGGATTTCAATAAATCAACTTCTGGGATATACATTTCCAATTCTTTTAACCTCGATAATTCCTTGATTTCTTCAAGAATGCGTTCAATGTTCTTGAGCCACCAATCACTATCTGAGTTAACATCAATCCTTAAACATTTCAACTCAGTGAGATGGGATAGAACACCAGGAGGAATCACTTCAGGGCTGGAATCATCATAAAGAGAGAGAGATAAGCTTTTCAAATTTATCAGCCACTGCATCTCCTTTGGCAAATGTGTGATCAAAGTGCCATCTAGATCAAGTGTCGTGAGATTCTCAAGTCGGCGAATGTCTGGCGGAAGTTCCACAAAAAGCTCACAATCTTTTAGATACAATTCTGTAAGATTCTCTAGCTTGAAAATTGAGATTGGGAGTTCATGTATACTAGTCCGTGACAAATCGAGTATGCTGAGCATAGGCACATGATTAAAAAATGAGGATGGGATTTTCATCAAATTAAGATTGTTTCCCAACAATAACCTTTTTAGATTGGGAAAATTTATAAACCGAGGGAGATGTGTAAACTCAATGTCAGTAAGATCGCACTCCTCAATAGTTGGAATTTGAAGTAGCAAAATTTTTTGAGATAGTTGCTCAAACTGCTCAAATCCTCCATCGACTTTGAGTTTTAATGTATAACCAATTGGAGTACTTGCAGTGCTGGAAGATGGAATGGCTTTCTTTCTACGATCACTATTCTCATGATATCCAGAAGAAGAGTGAGGCAAGTAATCTGAATTTATCCACTCTTGGTTCTTGCTTCTAGGAAAAATTGAAGTGCTTACAAGACCAAGGGTTTGAAGATTCGGGAGTTCCAAAATTCCTCGTGGCAGTCTCTCTAGTCGCTTACACCCATACAACCTCAACTCTTTAAGATTCTCAAGTTGAGCAATCTGTGGTGGCAGTTCTAGCAATTGCCAACAGTTTTCCAAAGACAAAGTTTTAAGCTTCTGGAGTTCTGAAATTTTTTGTGGCAGTGTTACCAGTTCCTCACACCCATCCAACCTCAACTCTTTAAGATTCTCAAGTTGAGCGATCTGTGGTGGCAATTCCAGCAATTGCAAACATTTTTTCAAAGATAAAGTTTCCAGTTTTCGGAGCTCCGAAATTTCCTGTGGCAGTGTCTTCAGTCGATAACACCGATCCAACCTCAACTCTTTAAGATTCTCAAGTTGAGCAATCTGTGGTGGCAGTTCCAGCAATTGCAAACATTTTTTCAAAGATAAAGTTTCCAGTTTTTGGAGCTCCGAAATTTCCTGTGGCAGTATCTTCAGTTGATAACACCTATCCAACCTCAACTCTTTAAGATTCTCAAGTTGAGCAATCTGTGGTGGCAGTTCTAGCAATTGCCAACAGCTTTTCAAAGATAAAGTTTCCAGTTTTCGGAGCTCCGAAATTTCCTGTGGCAGTATCTTCAGTTGATAACACCTATCCAACCTCAACTCTTTAAGATTCTCAAGTTGAGCAATCTGTGGTGGCAGTTCCAGCAATTGCAAATATTTTTTCAAAGATAAAGTTTCCAATTTTCGGAGCTCCGAAATTTCCTGTGGCAGTGTCTCCAGTCGCTCACACCCATTCAACCTCAACTCTTTAAGATTCTCAGATTGAACAATCTGTGGTGGCAGTTTTAGCAATTGCCAACAGTGTTCCAAAGATAAAGTTTCCAGTTTTCGGAGCTCCGAAATTTCCTGTGGCAGTGTCTCAAGTTGATAACACCCATCCAACCTCAACTCTTTAAGATTCTCAAGTTGAGCAATCTGTGGTGGCAGTTCCAGCAATTGCCAACAGCTTTTCAAAGATAAAGTTTCCAGTTTTCGGAGCTCCGAAATTTCCTGTGGCAGTGTCTCCAGTCGATAACACCCATCCAACCTCAACTCTTTAAGATTCTCAAGTTGAGCAATCTGTGGTGGCAGTTCCAGCAATTGCAAACAGTTTTTCAAAGATAAAGTTTCCAGTTTTCGGAGCTCTGAAATTTCCTGTCGCAGTGTCTCCAGTCGATCAGACCAATCCAACCTAAACTCTTTAAGATTCTCAAGTTGAGCAATCTGTGGTGGCAGTTCCAGCAATTGCGAACAGTTTTCCAAAGATAAAGTTTCCAGTTTTTGGAGCTCCGAAATTTCCTGTGGCAGTGTCTTCAGTCGATAACACCCATCCAGCCTCAACTTTTTAAGATTCTCAAGTTGAGCAATCTGTGGTGGCAGTTCCAGCAATTTCAAACAGTTTTTCAAAGATAAAGCTTCAAGCTTCTGGAGTTTTCAAATTTCTTGTGGCAGTGTCTCCATTCGATAACACCCATCCAACCTCAACTCTTTAAGATTCTCAAGTTGAGCAATCTGTGGTGGCAGTTCTAGCAATTTCAAACAGTTTTTCAAAGATAAAGTTTCAAGCTTCTGGAGTTTCCAAATTTCTTGTGGCAGTGTCTCCATTTGCTTACACCCATCCAACCTCAACTCTTTAAGATTCACAGGTTGAGCAATATGTGGTGGCAGTTCCAGCAATTGCGAACACCATTGCAAAGACAAAGTTTCAAGCTTCTGGAGCTCCCAAATTTCTTGTGGCAGTGTCTCCAATCGCTTACACCCATCCAACCATAACTCTTTAAGATTTTCAAGTTGAGCAATGTGTGGTGGCAGTTCTTGCAATTGCACACAGTTTTTCAAAGACAAAGTTTCAAGCTGCTGGAGTTTAAATATCGCTTTTGGCATAATTTCGATCATATAGCCTTCCAAATTCAATTCTTTGAGTGGAGGCTGGGTATTTACAGCATATAAATTTCGCATAAGAGTGTTAGAGAAGTTTAAAAATTGGATGTCTGAAATTGTTGATACCAATGCTCCTTTACTCAAGTTCTCAGGAATTTCCTCCCCGACTGCATGTAAGATAATTCTAATATCCTCAGGCAATATGATATGCCGGCCTAGGGTGTCTTCAAATTGTAGTAAGACAGAACATTCCATGAAAGTTTGTAAGATACTTTCTGCCTCTTCTTCGGGGTCTACTAACTGTTCAGAGAACCAACGAGCAAACAATTGATCATCACTCATCTTCCAATCTTGGAATTTGAAGACCATTAAACACCTTATAAGACGAACCTTTTCTATGTCAGAAATGACATTTGCCCAGATGACGTTGAAGAATGCATTCACTATTACTTCACGATTATGATAACGCAGCTTTTCCAATGCAAGTTGCCAGGTTCGATCATCTTCCACACCTTTCAATGACTTTGCCATGAGAATAATGGCAAGAAGATGACCCCCACATTTCTCCACAATTTTCACTGCAATGCTTTCGATGATAGTAGGTGAATCTATAATCTCCCAACCAACAGTCCAGCAGAAGAGCTCCCAAGGCAAAAAATGATCCCCTGTCTGGATTGTCAGATCCACTCTGTTGCTCAAATCATCATTTGTTGATCGTGTTGTTATAAACACCACGACATGTTGAGAATCTCCTTGAATTGGTGAAGTCACCTTCCGGGGGTCTACTTTTTTGTCACCAAACCCATCCACCACAACCACTAATTGTCGGCCTCTTCCATAATTCTTCGGAACTACAGCAAAATAATCTTTTGTGGGCGACTCTGCACTGGTTCCTAGCTCTCTTTCGGTCTCATCATCAATCTGATTAAGACCAATGATTTGGACATCATCAAATGCTGCATGAACGTGAGAATTTGCCTGTATGCCTTGCACAACGTATTTTTTTTCTGAATAATTTCTGACTGAAAACCAAATGTTTTGAATCTTGTCATCTGAAGTTAAAGTTAGAGTGAGTTGGTGGATGGCAAGATCAGAAGCTAAGAAGAGAATTCGTCTGGGCACAGGTCTCTTCGTGATGTAGCTACCGCCAAATATGGTCTCCTCTATTATATGCTGTGGTATAATGACTTGTACATATTCCATTGTCCTTTCAGAGAGAAGTTTAATCCTTGTTATCAGACTACGAAAATTTGGATCATCATCTGCATAACGATGCAGTTCCATCTCCTGTAAAAGATGGACTTCGTCGATCAATTGCTTTAGATATTCTTCGCACCCAATTCTCATGGGGTAGCTCAACATGAGGTGTAAAAAGTCCCGTATCCTCATCAACCTTAATACATCCTGCTTCATATGCTGTTTATTGAAAAACACAGAGAAAGATTCTTTAAGGAAGATATAATACACGTATGCATGGGAAGAAAATGAGAGAGAAATTATATATATATAATATATATATATATATATATATATAAGATTCTATATTAACATATAGAATCATCCACGTACGTATGTAGGAAAGCCACGCTGCTTAGCTGACTCAGACATCTTCGTTGCGACGAGTGCCAATTGAAGCCTCCGCGGCGGGCACGACTATCAAAATCCAAAGAATAGTGTGTTACAAAAGAGAAGAGACATTTTGATATTCCAATGAACAATAACAATAATATAACTTCTTATACATTGACACCAGCCTAATATATAAATTATAAATTTCATCCTACTATCCAAAATAATATATCTTGAAAATCAAAGAGATATTCTTCAAAGTAAACTCCTAAAATATTATTTTAATTAAAAGTGGTATAACCCTAAAACTAAGATATTTGATAATAGGATCTGATTAATATTATAAAAGAAATTGTATTTAAATAAATTTTATCTGTTAATTTGCGATAAATTTTATCTAAAATCCTAATTTATCCGAATCTGTTGTTGATTTTACAATTCCCAACAAAAACTTGCCACAAAATTAATGATGTGCCCTTTGAAAATTTCCAAATTATAGGGACTCAATTGAAAATTGGTTAGAACAATTAGGGGTAATTAATTGATTTTTCCAATGTAAAAACTTACAAATGACTTTCTCTTTGCTTTTCTTGTCGTGTCTTCAGAATCCTGATATAAATCCCAGAAATATTTGCTCAACGTTGCATCCCCCTCAAGTTTTTCTTCTTTTTCCCGAAGAGGGTAATTTTAGTAATCAGAGTAAGAGAAAGAAAAGAAAAGAAAACTACATCATTTTGAAGTAAAACTGCACAAACCTCTTTCTTTACTTGACCTTCAAGTTTATCAATCTACCCTTGTTGCTTTTAAAGACGAATAAGTAGGCCTTTGACCTCCCCTACCTGCGAAGTTCATTGCAAGGAAAATCTTTATACATTGATCAACAAGTCAATGCCTAATTTAACCATATGTGTTACTGGAAGGTTAGGGGCATGCATAGAGTAAGAAGACTAAGAAGCACAGATCGATACCGATACAAATATTGGGTTATGGAATATTAAGGATTGTGTTCTTATTAGAAACCTGAAGCACAAGCCCAAGACTGTGATTTACTTGATCGCTAATTCTACCTTTGAGTAAAATACATTAACCTCTCCACTATTTCTTTTAAATTACAAAAATCTCCTAAGTTAAAAACCTATATCAATATCTCTTAAAATCAAAATATATGTTATATAAACTATCCTTCTAGTTTTGCTTGTGACTAAAATGCCCCTGATTAACATAAATATTAGAGTAAAATATATCAACCTAGATGAATTTCTTTTAAAATCAAAATATATGTTATATAAACCTCCCTTCTATTTTAGCGATTCAACTTCCATCCACTCATTAGTTAACCGTTAAATCACATCATTAACTTTTTGTCAAACTTTTAAATGGATTACCGTTTTGTAAAGTTAATTAATTTTACAATCATAAATTTTTTATTTTTTTAATAAATTAAATTTTTTAATCTCATTTATTTATAAAACTTAATCGTTGTGATGGAAGCTTTTATTAACTAGAATATTTGCAATTATATATATATATATATATATCAATTCAATTATAAAATGATATGATTTTGAAATAGTTATATTAATATAATATAATTCAAAATTTGGAAATATATTTCATTATATCAAAATAGATCATTAATAAATATTAATGTAGAAAGATAAATTAGGGGCTTGGTATAGTGAGGGGTAAATTAGTGAACAAGATTTATTCTAATATAGTTTTTAATTAGAAAATATATTTTGAGAATCTTTTCAGAATATTCTTTTTACACTAAAATGTATGTTTTCAAAATAGAAAGAAGGTATGTGTAATGTAACATTCCAAAAATTAGAAAATGGATATATATAAAGTGTAATTGAGGCCTAAGAAAATTCCTAAAATTTAAAATGCAAAAAAAATAAATTATTTGGTGAAAGCCTATTTTTGGTTGAATCATAAGGAATTTGAGGTAAATAGTTATTAAAATTATTCCATGACTCAGGAAAAATTGAGAAAAGATTATGGAATAGGGATTTTTGGGACTTAGAAAATTAGGGAGGCATAAATGATTTAATAGTTATTTTCTAGATTTTAAGGCTCTATTTTCTTGAAAAACCAAAAAAAAAAACAGCTTAGGTTGTCATTTTTCACCAAAATTTTAGGAAAATTATTTTATGGATTGAAGAAGCTAATAGAGGGGGAAAATGTTTTAAAAGAACTAATGAATAATTTTTGGGATTTATTCAGGAATTTTAGTAATGAGGTGAAATAATAAATCTATTACTATAAATCTTAAAACGGATTTGGGCCACATTAAGCTTTCATGACCCCAAGGATGAGGTTCAGATTGCTCAATAAATGACCCGATAATGAACCAAGTGAATCAAGCTTATGGAGTAAGCTTGTATGTGAGTGGGACCAAGGAACATTTAAAAAAATTAATTCCTGTAACAAAAAAAAAATAATTCCCCACCTTCACTTAACCTTCAACCACGCCTCCTTCCTTCTCATTTGTAACCAGCAGCAGCATTTTTAGAGAGAGAGGGAGGGCAAGCCGTGAAGAAGAAGAGAAAGAGGAGGAGGACGAGGGGGAAGGTGGGTTCTCCTACATGCAACACCACTTCTCGGCAAAGGTAAGAAACTAGATTCATATTCCATCTGTATTTTCTCCATTTAATGGATAGTTTGGAAGTAGATGAGGGTTGAAAATTGAAGGTTAGAGAGAGAAAGTGAAGAACCAAATAGTAAGTTAAAGAAATCATGTCTAGATGATGGAATACAGCATGTAGGGATTGATTTCATTAGATGCATAATGATTTGCGATGTTGGGAGCTATTTTCAAAACTGGAATTTTTTCATATTAAAGGAGGAGGATGTTGAAAATATTACAGCAAGCTAGAGGGTTCAAATATTGAAATAGAAAAGCAACATAAGTTTTAGTAATTGGTTTGTTGTTGAGATGCATAATGATGCATGAATATGAAAGAGAGAAGTTGATTTTGCCCACTGTATTGGATGCTATAGATGTTAATTTAGTTGTATGGAGATGGAAGTTTGATAAATTCAAATTTTTGGAAAATAAGTATAAAGATAGCCACCGTTTCCAAGTGTTATAATATGGGATAATCGTTCTAAATTGATTAACTACACACACAAGTGTCTAGTGGCTCCTTTGAAGTGATTGACAATAAGAGGATTAAGTTTTTTAAACATTTCCCTTAAGCTCTGTTTTGGACAGCCTCTATTATCATGAGAAAGAGTTCAAATTTGTTGAGCTTTGATGAACTTATGGTCCCAATAGTTTTAAAATGTTTAGAGCACAAGCTTGGGAGCAATTTAATTGCAATATATCAATTTTTGCTCCTTGTCCTGTTTTGGCCAAGTTATTTGAAAGGGCAGGAACTGAATTTTGCTTTGTTTGATGTTTTTAATAGAGTTAGAAGGTAAAATTGTGTTGGAATAGGTCCCCAGTACCCATGTTTTGGCCTAGCGGGATCGTGGAAAGGAGCTGAAATTTTGTAATCTACAATTTGGAAGTAGATCCTCATGCAAAATTATATGGAAATGGAATGAGGGAAGAATCTTTAAGACAAAGTATAAATAAGTTGGAATTTAAGAGAAAGGAACAAAGTAAAAGAAGTGATGAAAGTGGTTTAACTGGGGTTAAGAGAGAACGTTATTATATGATTGTTATGTACTGAAATTTAGTACTAATATACTCTACGTGTGTTATATATAAATGTTAGGATTTGATCTTGCCCAAGCCCACCAAAGAACCAAGTAAAAACAAGAGAAGTTAGTTCAGAAGAAGGAGATTTAGGTAGTAGCCTTTTCTCCCATCTATATATAATATTTCTGCATGTTTGTTTGTGCCGTAGTATTGACGTGCATGTATGAGCATGGTAAAGTATAAATACGAATGAGAATGATTGGTAGCTTACTGTAATGAGCTATACTCAAGAAAGGGTATGTGGACGAATGGTAACTCGCCAAAATGAGCTGAACGCAGGAAAATTATGTGGACAAGCAGTAGTTTGTTGAAATGAGCTATACCCAAGTAAGGGTATATGAACTACTGGTAGCTCGTTAAAATGAGTTGTACTTAGGTAAAGTATGAGGAACTTGCTTTGAGTAATTTGTTAGCCGTGGTCATGTGTGTTACAAGTGTTTGATATACGGGCATCATTGATAATATTTATATTGGCATGATGTATGACATGGCTTGTTTTGCATGCTTATAGAATTTTATGTCTATATGATGGACTGTGTTAATACTAAGAATCTTTGAATCTCACTCATTTCTTCCATAATATACAACAAAGGCAAGATAGAAGGAGATTAAGAAGGTGAGATGGCTAGAGTAAAAGCTGTAGTTGTATACAATTATTTTGTTAGGCTAATTACTATCTTGGTTAGCCATGCTGGGTTAAGTATATAAAGTTATGTGCATGTAATTATGTAATGAAGTTATGGGGTTGTAATTCATCTATAAAGAGGAAGTTGAAGTTCTCACAAGACAACATGTAAGGGACATCTACGGTGATGGATATATGAAGATAAAAGGGTGATAGCAATATTAATAGCTATGGATAGTTGTTTGATTAGAGATGATATGTAAAGAGTTATATAACAAGGTATTATAACTTGTGAAATGATAGACAATAATTGAAAGTTCTTGTTTTGTCAGTGGGTACTTATCATTTGGAAAGCGGTGAAGAACCTGGGGTCTTAGTAGTTTATGAAAAGTCATCAAGATTAATGAATATGGACTACTGTTTCAAATTTGGCAAAAGTTGATTTTGGATATTTAAGGTTTATAGAAAATCCTATTCCTGTTTAAATGGGAAGTACCTTGAGTTAATGGGGGAAAGGAAAAAAAAAACCCTTAAAAAACTGAGTCTTATGGTATAGTATAGCATACTTTTGAGTCATGTTAAGTTATACATGTGATTTTTATAACGTATTACATGTAATTAAGACAAAATAGAAAGTTAGTTAGAGTATTTTACTCTAAATATTACATAATAATCATTTAATCACACATATGTATTTCTCAATATATTTAAGGGAAAATGATAAAAAATACTCTAGAAAATGATAAATTCTAAAATATGACTGTTACCAATAATATATCAAACATTACCAACAATAGATATTGTATTACCAACATAAAGTCATACTTTAATATTTATCATTTTTAGACATCTATCTAGAGGTGGCAATGCGGGCCAACCCGCCGGATACGGGTTGGCCCGCCGCGGGTTGGCCTGAAAGCGGGCCAACATTAACCAGCCCGCTTTCAGGCGGGTTGGTGAAACACCAACCTGAGCCCGCCATGGCGGGTTGGCGGGTTCAACCCGCCAGTTTTTTTTAAAAAAATTATTTATTTATTTTTTTAAAAAAATATTTTCATATATATATTTTTTTAAATAATTTATATGTATCAATATTAATTGAAAGTATGATCTAAAATTGTCAAAATATTTATTTTTTTAACTTTATGCCTATCCATATATAAATCTGTCACAAGTAAAATAATAATAAAATAAAATATATATTTAAAAAAATGACTTGATAAAATAAAGTTAGCATAAATTAAGTATAATGTAAATTTTAATTTGGTTAAAACTCTAAAATTAATAAAGTGTAATATAAATAATAAAAATTAAAAAATTAAAAAAAAGAAAAGCGGGCTAAGCGGGCTAACCCGCCAACCCGGCGGGTTAGCCCGCCGCGGGTTCGGGCTTGGCGGGTGCGGGTCAAAAAGACCCGCAACAAAATGGATTGCCAATTTGGCAACCCAACCCGCCATAAAATGGCGGGTTGGCGAGCCCAACCCAAATTCCCACCTCTACATCTACCCTATATTTAAATATTTAATCTCATTTATTTATTAAAACTTACTACTTATGACTAAAATGTTTTGCAATTATATATATATATATATAAATTTTCAATTAAATCATAAAATTATAAAATGATACGATTTAAAGATGTTGTATTAATATATTATAATTCAAAATTTTTAAATATATGTTTGTTCTTAAAAAAGTTACTCAAATTTTTGTTAAATTGTTTATATTTTCAAATAAAAATTACTTAAATTTGGTCTAAATTTAGTAAAAATATTACATAGATGATTAATAAATGTTAATTGTTAAAAGATAAATTAGAGATTTGGTATAATAAGGGATAAATTAGTAAATAAGATTTATTCTAATATGATTTTTAATTAAATATTTATTCTTTAGAAAGTGTATTTAATGAATATTCTAATACGGTTTTGATGGAAAATGTTTATTCTTTCAACTACAAAAGATGTGTTTGTTAGTCCTTGCTATCCCAAAATTTTTCTTGAAACAATCATTTTTAAAATATATATAAAGTGCAGTTTATGGGTTATTATTTTTAGTTAATACATGCATGCCCATCTAAATGCAACACATCCAACTAGGGCAAATAAAATGAGGGAGAATGAAAAAAAAATGTTGAATAAAATAAAATACGGAGTCACTTACTAGTTCTCAAGCGTTTGGATTGTTCAATTTTCTTGATTGAATAAGAACAAAGCAGCTAGCATCAAGTACCCTCCTGTGTAAAAAATCCTATCAACTTGACATTTTCCCCTGCAAAACCCAATATCAAACTAGCGTACGTGAAGTAATTATAACATATGAAGCTCTTTCAACAGCATTTTTACCAATATATTATAAACAGTAAATAAAATTATCAAAAAGCTAGGTAGGGGAAAATATTTACTAAAATAGTAAACTAAAAATCATTAAATCAGACGTTAAGATTTATAAGAAAGTTGTTCAACACAGAAAATAATACGTTTATTTTTTTTTAATAAAAAAGTGAAATCGTTCAAAAGGAAATTATATTTCATTTTTCCCACCAATATACAGCCACGCCAAACAGGGCTGGCTAATGGAAAAGTGAAATCATTTAAAGCAAAAACAGTTTCAATTTTTCCTCAAATATTTTTTCATACTACGGCATTACAAACCCTGATAATGTACTACGGCATTGATTCACAAGAGAAATTAATTGAAAACGAATGTTGGCTTAGGCATCCTGGGACCAGTTATTGGCAAATACATACAAATAGATGCTGTTTGAAAAAGGATAGATAATATAACATTAAATTTTACATTTTTTAATATAACTGATCAAATTATAAAAGTGTTTATTTTCCGTATATACTCTTTTAATAATTCAATTAAAAATTGCTCCTATCAATAAAAATAATAAAGGAAAACTATATTTAAAATATCTATAGTTTTTTTTATTTTTTAATTCGATATCTATATGTTTCTTTTATTATTAAATATTTTAATTTTACTCCATTAATATAGTTAGCTTTTGTAGATCAGATAATAATACTAATAAAATAAAATTACACAGATTAATTGTAACAATATAATAAAATTAAATGATTTAATACAAAAAAAGATTAAATGATTTAATCAGAAAATAATTAAATAATTTAATTAAGTTGAAGTAAAATAAATTTTATATTAAGGATAAGATAATTTTTCCTAAGTTATCAACTCCACATTTTTTGCAACACCTGGTACTTCGATTGCAAGATTCAGACCCACATATATATATATATATATATATATATATATATAATACGTACGACTCGGATTCTTGATATATACAAGTCACCGTCACCAACTTCACTTTACGTTTTATTGACAAATGTAAAAGTAACCCTATTTACTATTACTTTTCACAAATTTTATATTTACAGAAATTCAACTAATTGAGTTAAGAGTATAAAAAAATTATTACATTTAAATATAAATAATATTTATAAAGTTGTTTATATTTAAATAAGGTCATTTAAAAGATAATATATTTTCTACACGTTAACTTAATTAGTTGAATTTTGCCAACTATAAAATTTATTAAAAATAATAATAAATAATGATATTTAAATAGCAAATGCTTACATATGTGATTATCTACTTGATATCAAGTGTAGTAAATTTCTCACCCCTCACCCAATTATACGTTAAAATAGTAAGTAGTATTATTTAAATGATAAATTTTTTTACAATACCACCTCGCTCCTTAATATAAAATCACTTCCACCTACTTCACAATCAAGTTAAAAAATGATGACCAAATTTTTAATATATAATCTAATTAAAAAATTAATATTAATATATTTTATATATTTATTAATTTTTTTTTAAAATTATTTCTATTGATATCCTTATAATAATCAACTAAAAGAAAGATAGAAAAAATTAATAAAGATGATTAGAATATTTTAAAAAATTAATATATTAATTCATTTAATTAAATCAATTAAATAGGTCTATATTAAAAGTTGGATCATAGAAATAGTAAAAAATTGTTGCTTCTTTCCAATATTACCCTTTAAATAATCTCTCTACAATATAATTAATAATGACATTTGTGGAAGAGAAGAATTTAATGCTATTAATTTTAACAAAGTTATTTATATTTAGGATAAAAAATATCTTTAAGGAGCAACATATAATTGGGGCCGGAGTGGGACACACAGTCCTAAATGTTTGTTTCAGTATCAAATATTGTAACAAGTCACAAGGGAAATCATGGCGAAAGAAGCGACGGTTCCTGCTAACCATAACGTCTGTTCAAAAGAGGATCCCTATATGTTGTTGAGGTAATATAAAATGATGCCGTGTGGAACTGGAAATATAAACGTTAAAAGAAGAATAAAATTCCAAACTGAAATGCAATTGTTTTTATTGTTCAGTCTTGGTTTTGATTTTACCTTTTTCTCGATGTGCAGAATCATCAAAGCAAAAATCTACTGAGTTGAGCTATGAACTTGACATTTGTCTGCAAAAACCATTGGTTGACTGTAAGAATCAGAATACAAAGCTGCTTCAACATCAAAACCAGAAGACGCAGTGATGATTTGCGCATACCCATAAGGTACATGAGCCGAAGAGGGGCTAGATTTTTCTGTGGTGGTGGTCTACTGAGTGTTGATTCCGATGAAAGATTCCAATGTTTGGTGAAGCTCTGAATGAAGGAGCTTCGGAGATCGGACTTAATTAGAAAACTTTTAAATTGACTTAGATCCAAACATTTAAAAGCTAAAGACAATTAGATGTATCAGTGGCAGAGGAAGTCGTCCAAACTTTCTGACGAAAGGCACGAATAGATGAGAAAGATAATAATTTCAAAGCGAAAACAAGAAACAAATAGATACGATCGTAGAGAAGGCATGGTTACCTGGAAGCAAGAGTTTTGAAGGAAAAATGGAAGAGTTAAGAAGTAAGCACTCTTGTTTCTTCCTATACCATACCATGTTCGATATAAGGTTTCATGCCAAATACAGAATAGAGCTAAAGGAGAAAGAGACGAGCGCTTTACCGGCGACAACTTTCTGGACGAACTGATGATAATCAAGCGACAAAAGCGTGCATGAGCTCGAGAGCTTTAGCCACGACGAAGATGGACTGTGAATTGAGAGGCAGTAGGGTTATGTTAAATTGAGAGGGTACTTTTGTCGAAAACTTAATACAAATAGATAGAATAATATTTTAATATTCCATCTATATCCTTATTATAAAATTTATTTTATATTATAAAATATCTTATATTAAACATCTTAAAAAATTAGAAAAAGGCAAAAACATACCATATGAAATTCAAAATTATAAATATGTTATATAAATTTGTAAAAGAATAGATTGGCCAATAGAAGTAAAAAAATAGGTCAGTTTATGTTACAAGCCAGCCCACCACAAATTCGCCTTATCCCATCAGCCCTCTAACTTGTCACCTTTTTTTTTTTTAAAAAAATATTTTTTAATATTTTTTAAAAAATTATTTATAAATTTTTAAAATATAAATAATTTTTTTAAAAATTTATTAGCATAATAAAAAAATTATTAATGTTATACTTAATATTTTTATATTTTATAAAAAATTTTAAATTTTATAACTATAAATTTAAATAAATATTAATAATATAATATTAATTAATTATAATATATTAATACATATTAATAAATAAATAATTATTTTTATTAGTCTTTGATATGAGATTATTCAAAATAATATATACATATACTAAATAATAATATTAATAAATTAAAAATAAGGGTTAGCGAGATGCTCCATTTTCTTGCCACAACTCGTAACCTGTTCAATTTTGTGGTAAAATGAGCTCAAATAACATGTATTAATTTATCCTTTAAAAATATTGGTGAAATATGAAATTGTCACTTATTACAATTTTTATAATAATTTTAATTATTATAATAAAAATATTTTTAACTAATTATTACTATAGTCAAAAGTTATTAAAAAAATTATCAACTACATTATACAAGTAGTAAATAACTTAATAATTACTTATAATTAATTTGTCAAAATAGTATAGCAAATATCTTAAAAAAATAGTTAAATTTAAATTATTAAAAAAATTATCAATCTTATTATATAGATAATAATTAACTTAAATAATTATTTATAATTAAATTATTAAAAAATAATAAATATATTAAAAAATATGATTAAATTTATTATAAAAATTATCAATTCCTCCCCACCGTCTCTCCGTCTCCTGTCGTCTCCTCTGATATTCCACCTCCAGTCATCCATACCCACTTCATTCGGCCGGATCACATGCGTATTTAGATTAGAAATTTGGGAGGTGAGCACAATTATTGGAAGGGATGGAAAGGCAGACAATTATTGGAACGCGTGATCATTACGATCATTTATATAAGGCAAAAGCAGGCCGGCCTATTAAAGTCTGTTTAAGCTTTGATTTATTTAATTTTGTCAGTATAACAAAAAACCAAAACAAGAAAGAGCTGACACAGACTTTTTAATAGGCGGGCCTGCTTTTGCGTTATATACAAAATTGTCTAAATGAAAGCTAACAAAAAAATAAAACAAGAAAGAGCTGTCACAGACTTTTTAATAGGCGGGCCTGCTTTTGCGTTATATACAAAATTGACTAAATTAAAACCAAAACAAGAAAGAGCTGACACAGACTTTTTAATAGGCGGGCCTGCTTTTGCGTTATATATAAAATTGACTAAATTAAACCTAACAAAAAAACAAAACAAGAAAGAGCTGACACAGACTTTTTAGAACCCGTTTATATAAAATTTTAAAAATAGACTTATAAAAATAAAAAAAATTTAAATAGCTTATAGAAAAGAGCTTTTAGAAAAGAGTTTATGGAAAAAAATAATTTTAAATAAATAAGTATTTAGATAGTTATTTTTAGAAGTACTTTTATTATTAATAAATTACAAAAAAAGGTATGAATATTAAATGAGGAGAGATAAGAGATGAGAAGAGAGTAAGAAAAGAGAAGAGAGAATGTGTAAAAAAAAATAGGAGAGAGGATATAAGAAAAAGTTGGAGAGAGAAGAGATAATATAAGAAAAAATAAAGATAATATAGTAATTAATTAATTTATAAGTGATTTATTATTTTATAAATTATTTTATTAATTTATCTGAAATTTTGATGATCATAACGAGCATTATCATGACGAGTGATCATAACGAGCATTATCATAACACGTCACGTCATTACCATGATACGATGTGAAAGCAAGGTCTGTGTTAGCTTTTGTTTTTCTTCCCATCCGCGTCAGCTTTAATTAAATCTATTTTATCAGAACTGCAGATTCAAATTATGAATTGCATCACTTCTAAAAAAACAAAACTATGATTACGAATTAGATCTTGATAAGTGCAAAAATTGCACGAACAATTTTTTAAAAAAATATAATTAATAACAAACTTAATGATTTATAATAATAACCACTCATTTACTCTAAAAAAATGTTCCATGATAGATACAGAAAAATGAGTTTAGACCGTCCCTTAAAGGAATCCGTTTTGCTAGAAATCAGTAGACTTAACCATAGTTTTCAAAAATAATAAAAAATGATAATACTTACATTTAATTTATTAGAAAGTTGGGAGACATGGCCACATGAATTTATAGTTAAATAATACTATTTAAATATTTTAAAATATTAATTATACATTTAACATTAATTTGACGTAGTGAGTGTTCTTTTACTTAATATATAAAAATTATTTTAATAGATAAAAAATCTAAAATAAAGATAATCTTTAGTTATATTTTTTAAGGAAATAATTTTTTCACTTAAAAATTCAGTAAAATAGAATTAAATTTATACAGTCTAAATTAAATTTTGAAAATTTAAATCTAATGCGTATGTGATGATCATCAGGATGATTAGCACGGACGGGTCCAATAATTTTGCACGTAATACTTCCCTTTATGCTTCTACGCTTCCACTCGGTCAAAATAGAGAGGCCCAGTGTCCAGAGCCATTGATACATTGATACCAGATTGATTGATACGGGCACCATGCGACAAAGGAGGAGGGAATAGCCCTCAATTATTATTGAAACGCAGGAACAAATAGATCAATTACACATGTTAGACAAAGAAACATGGAAAGGACCTCGTTGCCAGCATTCAGCAATGCCTTTTATCGAAAAGTTTGACCCCTCTCACTCTAACACTCTTCATCTTCTAAGGACGTCTCCTCTGAAGCTCCAATTCACTCAGACCTTCACCAAATAGTGAAATCTTTCATCGGAATCAACACTCAGATCACCTCCACAACAAGTCATCACTTCATCTTCTGAGCTGCGGTAATTATTTGATGTTAAGAAACAGCTTTATATATATTCTGATTTTTACTATCAAGCAATGGTTTTCACAGAAGAATGTCAAGTTGATGACTTGCCTTAGTAGATTTTTATTTTGATCAGATGCTTCTGCTTATCAAGAAAAATGTAAAATGAGCAAGACTGATACTTAGCTTAAAACATATTAGCCATGTACGCTGTGGTTCTTCTTTTCTCATAATTTCTCTGCTCGTGATCGAACTGTTATAATATTCGATACTGAAACAGCTTTAGAACTCGGGTGTATGTATATATATGGTTCTGTCTAGTTCATGAATTCCACACCGGGGACTCGATGTGCCTGAAGCCGCTTCGTAAGATAATGGAAATGCTTGATTACTACTGGTAAGTGATTTTTGCTTCTTAATATAATAGAAGTGGCAGAAAATAAGCTTATTATTTCACTATTCTGAGTCCAATGGACTTATATACATGATTGATTCTTCTGATCTTGACTAGACTGTCTCCTTTGAAGTATAGATCTCCACTAAGAGCTTTTATGGGGATCAAGACTTGGATTTTCGCCAATAACTTGTCTGAATTAATTTCTCTTGCGAGTTTAATAAATTTGATGTTGTTAAACGAGCTTTTATATATATTAGTTGAAGCTAGCTTGATACTGGGTTTTGCAGAAAAAAATTGTCAAGCTGATGCTTTTACTCGGGAGGTTATTACTTGATGCTCGCTGAATAGTGCTCATCCATATAATGCTAAAAGGGAGAACCAAGAAAATTGAACAATTCAAACGTGTACGCTTGATAACTAGTAAGTCACTCCATATATTACCTATTATTTCAAATAATAGTATGTTGCAAAAATGTTTAATTTAATTTAATTTGTTAATAATATAGAAATAAATAAATAAATAATTAATTTGTTAAAGGATCATATTTACATAAAATTCTTATATATCCATTTCTCAAGTTATTCAATCACATATGGTCGAATTTACAGTTTTTTTTATGGGTTTAAATTAAATGAAGATATTAAAAAAAATACACATGTAGCAAAATAAGATTTAAGAGTTTGACAAGATAGCTGTGTAAGAAACTTTGTATAACTTTCTCCAAACAATCATTTTTATCTTACTAAGTGAAGAGATCCTCGTCATTAGTCTCAGATGGGGTTGAAGAGGATTTTAATAAGAGAGACGAGGGAATATTTTTTCCTAAATAAAAAGCAATTTTGTAACTGTCCATTAGAACTTATTTATAATTAAAGGTAGCATTATTTGAACGGTCATTAATTATAGAGTCATTTTTTTAAAAATTAATCTTTTTGAAGGGTTTTTCCTAAGTGTATATATTCATTGGTTATCAATTATCAGAAGGGTTTTTGTAGATTTTTGAAATAATTAATGTTTAATTTTTCTTAAGCTTGGTGCAAAAGAACAAAACTGATGACTTTTTCCCAGAAAAAAATGTAGGTAGTGAGAGTTTTATCTAATCTATTTTAGTGGCTTACATATGTGTTCTTTTTTTTGTTGATAAGATAAAATTATGGCACCATATACACAAAAGTACAAACTTAGTTTTAAATAACTTTTTAAATTGGGTAAAATGTTATCTATGAACATTTGGATAAATATGACGTATATATGGTATAAATAAAATTAATATCAAGTCATTTTAAAAAAATATATTTATATTATAATTTATAATACTCTTTAAGTCTTTAATATATTATCTAATTGAGGAGTTAATATTAATATTAAATATAATACCTATTTTTTATATTTATTAATTATTTTTTAAATTATTTTTATTGATACTCACTCAACAATATAATAATCAAATAAGATAATGAGGGAGAGTTAAGAAAGATAATTAATGTATTTTTTTAAAAAATATTATATTAATTAATTTAATTTAATTTAATTAATTAAATAGGGTTTATATTAAGTATTGAAGGAGTATATCCAAATGAAATAATTTGAAGATTAGGATGAAATTAGAAAAAAAGAAAAGAATTCGATTTTTCTAACACGAGTTCAAATTTTGTGTAACTTCTGCAGAATTTATATATCGGCTGCAGCTCGTGATTCATTTGGAGCGACCAAATCTTGAGACTTCGAGACAAGCTGTCCTCAAGAAAATCAGGTGACTAGACAGACTCTCTCTTCTTGTTGTTTTTTTAATTAAGACGATTTTTTAAAACCCCTTCCCTCTTTGGGAGGGACACGCACACACTTACCTTTGTTATATAAGAATATAGAACCTATGATCTCTTTTATGAGAGGACACACACTTGTCCTTGTTATCTAAGAATATAGAATCCATGACCTCCTTTATGAGAGGACACAGGAATGCCATCGAGTTACAAGGCTTTTGACGACTGGATAGATATTATATGCCTTGATCAAGTTTAATAATTCCAAGTAACTAATCATAATATGCATGTTATTATTTTATTTGATATTATAATTATAGTTATTTCATACAAACATTATATTTTTTTATTAAACAAATATTAACCGAAACCTTTAGTAATATTGTTTTGCTGGAAGAAATATTAACTGCACTAGCAAGGTGAATTCAAGCGGGCAAATTGCTGCGAATAAAAAAGAAAAAAGAACAGACAAAAAGGTATGATTAATTGATTATTGTCTGCTGAATCACTTTTAGAAAAAATAATAATAACAACTACCAGTTAGAATTCGAACAAATACGTAAGATAAAATATGAACAAGGTTATAATTCAAGGAGTCGGGCTTATAAAACAGGCATGATTATTACCTTAACAACATAGTTTCAAAATATCTTAGATGAATCCAACATGTTTCGTTAATAATATTCTCTGGTAACATTTCTTGAGCCGTTTCCATGCAGGCTTTGAGGTTTCTCAATGGCTGCGATGGCGACTGCTGCGATAATTGTTCCCGCGGTTGCAACCCTGTTGGCACCTGTTGTGAGTCCCATGCTTACAAAGTTAATGACCATGGCTGGAAAGCCCACCACTTCGTTTGAAGACATACTTGTCCTACAATATGAATTAGGGCGGCTAGTTGTTCAACTATCGGACATAGACAAGGAAGTTTTGAGCGATACACAGAAAGGTCCGTCTGCGGCTTACATGCTTTGGAAGGAGCATGTATTAAAAAGTGAGAATGATGTGGCTTCCTTGATAAACCAAGGGGATAAAGGTGGGGTAAAGAGTAATGGAAGATACAAAAGCCTTTTGAATCAAGTAATCAAACTTATTGAAGATTGTCCAGAGAAGACTCTAGTTTGTAAGCCGCAAGAGCCGGTCATAAAGGAGAATGGTGTTCCATCAATTGATAAGTATCCCACTCTCAATGGCACCTTGCAAGAAATTCAGGAACAGCTACAGAAAAATGATGTAAAATGCGTGGCACTTCATGGACAAAAAGGGAGGGGGAAAACAACAATAATGAAACATTTGAATAACCACTTCTATAATGATAGCGTTGGCCAAAAGTTCGATATGGTCATTTTCATCAAAGTGCCGGCTTATACGCAGACTAAAGAGCTAGAAGGTAACGAATTTGATGAAGAGCTTCACATTCTGCAGAAAATTGGAGAGCGAATAAAGGTGGATGGAGAAGGTGAATTTGATGAAGTTGCTAGAAGAATGCAGAGCGCGTTGGAGAAAATAAGATATTTGCTGATTTTAGATGGTGTAAGGCATGCACGCACACTTGATCGGATCTGGGAAAACTTGGATATTTCAAAAGACAAAAGAGATAGTAAGGTGGTAATAACCACTGATTATCCTCTTGTCATGAAGTTGAAATGTGTTCAAAGGAAAGTCGAGCTCAAGAAGTTATCCGATAATGAAGCATGGGAGATGTTTCAAGGCATTGTTGGTAATTCTTTACCAAAAAACGCTCAACTGATATGTAAGAGGTTCTGCTCTTGTCTTCCCCTCCTTATAAATCATATTGCAAAATCTTTTAAATATCAAGAGGTTCCCGTTGATTGGCAAAGGGCCTTGGATGAATGCGCGCCTTGGCCTCAATTTGGAGTGGAGGGTTTAGGAGAGGTATACTCATACTTGCAATCCCTTTGTTTGAAACGGCTGCGCAATCAAGGTGTACACAAAGGTGTAGACAAATGTTTCCTTTATGCTTCATTATATCCGGCAAACAGCAAGATATGCACAAAGTACTTCGTGGAGTGTTGGATAGCTCAGGGCTTTCTTGATGATGTTTATGCAAATACTAAGTACATTGAAATGCGCAGGAAAGCTATTGATAGAATATTGACGTACCTTGTTAATGTCGCATTCTTGGAGGAAGAGGAACAAATGAGGTATGTTAAAATGGATGGTCTTTATAGGGACTTTGCTTTATATATATCATCCAAAGATTCAGATTCAAAGTGTAGAACTTATGTTGATAAAGAAGAACATGATGAGCGTCGCCCCGTTAGACCAGAATCATGGCAGCATGTTAGATGGGTTTCTATGATTGGCACTAAGAGGGATAGTTTAACAACAACCCAAGATTGTCAGAGTCTTCAGACATTATTGCTGCAAAAGAATACGAATTTGGTCAATATCCCATCAAACTATTTTGAAAGTATGGGCGATCTTCGTGTGTTAAACTTATACTACACTAAAATAAACAAGTTACCTTCTTTGAAAGGATTAACTAAGCTTAAGGCTCTTTACCTAAATGGTTGTTCAGATTTGGGAATAGAATCACATGAGATCGAATCGCTTAAACATCTTGAGATATTTGACAGTAGAGGTACTCTTGTTGATTTTGTGCCATGCTTGGAAAGTTTGTGGTGCCTAAGAATCCCATACATTGCAAGTTGTGATCAAAGGGATAATTATGATCCAATTTCAAAGCTTCACAAATTAGAAGAATTGACCATTGAAGTGGAATCCACAGTGCAATGGGGTACTAATGCTGAATGTATCATGGGAAAAGTTGCTTCTTTGGAAAATCTAACAACTTTCAGATGCAGATTTCCTTCCTCAGGAGACCTTAAAAAATTCCTGGACGCTAGCAAATCATGGAGAGAGAAGCTATCAGTTCGTTTCCAAGAATCATTGAGTCTTGATTATATAGAATCTTCAAGTATGTAAGGAGATGACTTGGCAATCAAATGAGATGCTCCCTCAAGCTGAAGCATTTGGTCTAAATTGTTGCAAGAATGTTGGAAATTTATGGGAGTTGGTAGTAAAGACATCAACAATATAGTGTCAAAAGTAAAACTTGTTTGTTCGAGTGTGATGTTTGATTCAAATGTACGTTTCCTTGTTATTCATAATAATCTGTACTAAAAAGTGAAAGACTTGCTTGTTTTTTTTATGCTTTCAAACAATAGTATGTTGCAAACTCTCAAAAAATAGTCATCCCTGATATTTATTTTAATGTTTACTAGAAGTATTTTTTTTATCCTAAAAGGAGTCAATTTCTTTAATTACAAAACAAAGGTATTTCACAAGCTAATAACTGAGCCAAACAAAGCACAAAAGAAAAAAAACTGCTTACCATACAAGTAAAACGCAACAAAACAAAGGAAACTACACAAGCAACAATGAAAAGAATGGGAACTACTAACAGGGATGACAACAACTAAATCAACCTATGCCTTCCCTCTGTGAACCCACTGCAGACTCCTGTCATGCTTAATAAGATCCTTGTCAAGAATCAACAGCCAGAGGGGATTTTTTTTTGGGGTTTACTTAAACCCAATTGTCAAGACAGTTGTTTACTACTAGAAGTTATTTTTAGTCATCTTTTTCCTTTTCAACTTCGGGATTTCGTTTATATTATAGGGTATAAGGAGAATTTGGCGCGAATGACTAAGCTTTTTTTCATATAACCAATGTTTTACTGTGTTATTTATTATTTTCGCCTGTCTTATTTATGATTGCATCTCAACTAAAGCAATGATAAAATTGTCTTCATCCATTGATGTTCTATGCTTAATACGCTTTAGTTTATCTTTGAATTTCAATACTTTTCATATGTTAAAAAATTAATAAGAGAATCCTCCAAATAGTCTAAAATTCGTATCAAAGCCTATTATACAAGTTCGTGGAGTATTTGCAAAAGGCTCAACAATATATTCAAAGTGAATATGGAAAAATCCCAGTTTTGTTATTACCCATCAACAATTCAAAAATGAAAAGCAAAGATTTGACTTTACAGGACAAATATTACTATAAAGCTACAAATATCCCAACTAGAGTTTCTCTCTATTCGGTAATACAAAGTACAGACCCAAAGCATACCAACCCACCCTTAATTTTGTATCAGTCTTCAGGTCTCATTATGTATTTGATTGAATACTTTGATTTTCATTAGGTTACGACATGCTCTCAATCTAAGTTAGAACAACCATACTGTCTTCCTAACTTAAACATGTCAACTTGAGTTGCTAAATTTTGATGTTCATTATAGTGAGGTCAATGAAAGAGATTTAAATTTGATTCTTGAATTTTTTTCTCAATCATTGATTTATTTCCTGAATTTAGATTCAAAATAACTCAATCTTTATAATTTATTGACTTAAAATAAATCAATGATTCAAAATAACTCAATCATTGATTTATTTCCTGAATTTAGATTCAAAATAACTCAATCACATGAGATTGAATCGCTTAAACATCTTGAGATATTTGACATTAGGGATACTCGTGTTGATTTTGTGCCATGCTTGGAAAGTTTGTGGTGCCTAAGAATCTCATACATTGCAAGTTGTGATCAAAGTGGAGATCGGGATAATTATGATCCAATTTCAACGCTTCACAAATTAGAAGAATTGACCATTGAAGTGAAATCCTCGCAGCAATGGTGTACTAATGCTAAACGTATCATAGAAAAAGTTGCTTCTTTGGAATATCTAAAAACTTTCAGATGCAGATTTCCTTCCTCAGAAACCCTCAAAGAATTCCTGGAGACTAGCAAATCATGGAGAAAGAAGCAATCAGTTCATTTCAATTTGTCTTGTGATGTGAAGAATCAAAGCATCCAAGAATCATTGAGTCTTTTGACCATATAGAATCTTCAAGTATGTAATGAGATGACTTGGCAATCAAATGAGATGCTTCCTCAAGCTGAAGCATTTGGTCTGAATGGTTACAAGAATGTTGGAAATTTATGGGAGTTGGTAAAGACATCAACATTAGTGTCAAAAGTAAAACTTGTTTGTTCGAGTGTGATGTTTGATTCAAATGTACGTTCCCTTGTTATTTATGATACTCTGTACTAAAAAGTGTAAGACTTGCATGTTCTGTTATGCTTTCAAATAATAGCATGCTGCAAAAATGTTTACTAGAAGTTTTCTTTCTCCCTAAAAGAAGTCAATTTCTTTAATAACAAAACAGAGGTATTTCACAAGCTAAAAACTGAAGCCAAACAAAGCGGGAAAACAAACTACTTACCATACAAAACAAAGGAAACTACAGAAGCAACAATGAAAACAAGTCCGAACTACTAACGGGGATGACAATAACTAAATCAACCTATGCCTTCCCTCTGTGAACCAACTGCAAACTCCTTGGATGCTTTCATCAGATTCTTGTCAAGAATCAACAGCCAGAGGGGGCGGGGGTACTAAAACCCAATTGTCAAGACATATGTTTACTACTAGAAGTTATTTTGAGTCATCCTTTTCCTTTTCAGCTTCAGGATTTCGTTTATACTACTGGGACTAGGGAGAACTTGGTGTGAACGACAAAGCCTTCTTTTCATAAAGCCAATGTGTTACTGTGTTATTTTCTTATTTTCGCCCGTCTTATTTATGATTGCATCTCAACTAAAGCAATGATGAAATTGTCTCCATCCATTGATGTTCTATGCTAATACGCTTTAGTTTATCTTTGAACTTCAATACTTTTCAAATGTTAAAAAATTAACAAGAGAACACTCCAAATAGTCTTAGATTCATATCAAAGCCTATTATACAAGTTCGTGGAGTATTTGCAAAAGGCTCAACAGTATATTCAAAGTGAATATGAAAAAACCCCAGTTTTGTTATTACTCATCAACAATTCAAAAATGAAAAGCAAAGTAAATATTT
This sequence comes from Leucaena leucocephala, assembly GCA_037074615.1. Classification (NCBI taxonomy): domain Eukaryota; kingdom Viridiplantae; phylum Streptophyta; class Magnoliopsida; order Fabales; family Fabaceae; genus Leucaena; species Leucaena leucocephala. The sequence goes on from CM073547.1 coordinate 24,458,355, forward strand.
TACTTTACAGGACAAAGATCAAGGTTTGTTTTATTACGATGAAGCTACAATTATCCCAACTAGAGTTTCTCTCTGTTCGGTAATACTAATTACAGACCCAAAGCATACCAACCCACCCTTAATTTTGTATCAGCCTTCAGCTCTCATTATGCGTTTGATTGAATACTTTGATTTTCATTAGGTTAGAACATGCTCTCAAACCAAGTTAAAACAATCATACTGTCTTCCTAACTTAAACACGTCAACTTGAGTTGCTGACTGTATGACTAAACACTAATTTTAAATAAATGAACTACGGAAAAAACAGAGTCATAGTGAGGTGTTTGATTCTTATAATTTTTCTAAATCATTGATTTATTTCCTGAATTTGAATTCAAAATAACTCAATCTTTATAATTTATTGACATTGACTTAGAATAAATCGATTCTTAAAAGTATGTTTGGTAAGATTGAAGAGTTTTTAATAGAAGTAGAAGTAGAAATAGATTTTAAAAATTTGTTTGGTATAATATAAATGAGTATAAAATTTATGTATATTTTTTTTATAATTTGGGATAAAATAGTAAAAACATTTTTTTGTAACTTGAGAAATAGTAAAATTATCTAAGAATTTTATAATTAGGATAAAAGAGCTTAAAAAAATTCAGTTCCACTTCCATTATCTCAATTCCTAACTTTTATAATAGAACTAAAATGACAAAAAATATTAGAAGTAGAAGTAATTTTTATTGTATCAAATGAGGAAAGTAAAAAATTCCACTTCCACTTTCTACCTCCCAAACATGGCATAATAGCTTTTTATTTGAAAAAAGTTCAATTCCCATAATGTTTAACTCAATAAACTATACGGGAGTTGTTCTAAAATAAAATTTTAAGTTTACAGATTAAAAGTTGCATGCTTTTAGGCCTTACTTTAAAGACATGAATAAAGTCAAGAATCTTGATCAAAAAAGGTTAAAACTCAAGAATCTTCAGAATTTTCCAAAATTTAAAGTCAAGAATCTTGATAAAAAAAGATTAAAACTCAAGAATCTTCAGAATTTTCCAAAATTACACATAATCAAGTTAAAGTCATAAATATTTTATTTAATCTTGTAAAAAATGTCACATTAAGTACAAAATAGAAAAAATCTTACAAATAGAATAAGAGGTAATGATTAAGAAAAGAAACACTCGCCCTATAATGTAGAAGGATCTATGCTATGGTGAGTCCTGAACTCATTTCATTACATGGTGGAAAATGTAGCCATTATAACTAATTGATAAAATCACGCAAGTAAAATAATATTAGAGGTACAAAACCCAATATCGGGAAACAAGGAAGAACTCAATCTAGCATGATTACACTTAAACAAATCGGTATACTCATCCCATCATGCTTTTAGCATTTGGGTGGTCTAAGAACATTCCAGTCTAACTTATCTCCCTTCGGCTTTTTGAAAGAACCCAAACTGTTTCTTGGCAATGATTGATCATCGCCTTTACAATTCTTGGCCGATTTAGTTGGATTTTGTGCTTCAGCCTGTTTCCTTTTGAGGTCGCCACTAATCTCATTGGTAGTGTTTGCACAGTTTGAACCATCTGCTGCAAGTACGTTTTCTCTGAATCCAAATGTAAAAGAATTTGTCAGCCAACCATGAAATATTTTTCTGAATTTTGGGATTAAATTAAAACCATTGATGGAGAATCATCGGATCCTTTTTTTTTCCTGGACCCAGGGGCTCGGAGGCAGACTACACCCACAAAATTAAATACCATAATTGTCACGTCCCAAAATTTAGACCGTGACCGGCACAGAATATGAATAGTTTCATATTCTAAAAGCCTAAAACTTTAAATGAAACGTTTTGAACTCAAAACCATAATAAATTGTATCTCATAAATCAACAGAATCTTTTCTAAGGACTATGTGGAGCATTTACCTTCCTTTCAAAATAATAAAAGCACTTTCTTAATGATAATTATATCAAAAGTAATTTTGTCAAAAACGACGCTTCGGATCGGCAACGAGACTCTTCACTGCTCAGCGGGAAGGTTAGGGTCACCTGCACTATCTGAGGCCAAATAATCTACTCGTGAATAACGCCCCAAAAACATGATTTAAAAGAATGTGGAAATAAACAATGCATAATCATGTTAAAAACGTATTTCGTAATCTGATGCAAACCTTTCCGTAAACATTTGTATTTCAAGGAAAACAACAATATGAAATAACCATTTCAAATCAATCTGAAATAACAATTTCTTGCCAATCATTTAAAAACAATCCTTTTAAAACCAGTCTTTCCGTAGGAGTTCAACAGAACGAAAACAGACGTGGACACAGTCCACGAGGGTAAATAACCAATATAGCGTCTCAAGGCCACTAGCCGTCGCAAGTACGAGACCCACGTAATAATCTGGTGGCTCGAGGCCACAATCTGTCGCGAGTACGAGACCCACGTATATCCGTCGCGAGTACAAGACCCACGTATATCTGTCGCAAGTATGAAACCCACGTATATCCGTCGCGAGTATAAGACCCACGTATATCCGTCGAGCTCGGGTAACCAAGGTGCACCAAGGGCTAACAGTACTGCTGTTAGCAACCAGCGTTCTGTATTCCGTCCTAAAACATTTCCATCATGCGTGGGGTTTATTTCACATGTAATAATCTCAACCGTTTCAATGCCATAACTGTTGGTAAAAACCACTTTAAATTTCAAAAACCCCAGCATGTACATTTAAAATCAAATTACTGTAAAAACATATGAACTTCACAAAAGAATATATTTCATGAATAACATAAGTTTAATGCAACTTTTGCCAAACTCTTTTCAAAAATTTATTCATTCATTTTCAACATAATCATAATCCCTTTATAAACCAATCGAAAGAAAATCATTTCTAACGATTTAAACCATACTTTCGTAAAATTTACTTTTCGTAATTCATATTTGAAATTCAACATTTGAAATGACAATGCATTTGAAAATATAAATTTTAGGGAACGTTATTCATTCACCTGCCATGCTCCTAACCCTTTACTCTTTTCATTCAAGCAACTTCCGATTATATTCACTTCTCAATTCCTTGATATCCCAAAACATATATTAGCATTCTATCTAAAGTTCCCACATAAATTAAACATCCTTAATCTAACATCTCATTTCACTTCCTAAATTCCTTTGGAACTTAAGTTGACTGAGACACACCTAAAACTACTTGATTTATAACATGATTACTTTAAAAAAATCAGTAGCACTACTCCTTTAAGCTCAAGATTTTCAAAGTTCAAACAAGTATGAACCATAATCTAACCAGTAGCATAAGCATTCGCCAAAACAGTAACCCATGCTAACAACCAAAGACCATTAAACTAAAACTTAAAACTGAATTATCACAGAGTTGCAAATAGCTTCCACATCAACAGCAAGTTCCTCACAATGACAGCAATTCAAAAGCACATATGCTGTTTGAACCTCTTCCCCAAGCAGCAGTAACGTAAATAACAGCAAACACTTATGACACACAAATCAACCTTTGGCATAAACGTCTGTAAGCACATTCACATACACACGGCCACCCTGACCATAACCATTCCTAAAATAATACCCCTAACAGCAGCAGCAATATCATATGCTCATAAACATGCATGCGTGGTGTGCTCTATTTATTCAACCCGAATTGCCACAGAACCAAAAATCATTACAACTATCAATTTCTACTCAGATGTGCACACCCGTAGCAAACAATACTCTAGCTTTTCAAAAACACAATCCAACTGTCACCAGCCTCTGTTCTTTCTCTGTTCTATATGACTTATATACATCTTTTAAACAGAACACCAACCCAAACAATCAAGAGAGAAAAAATATAGATGCACACTTGCGGATCAAACATTTCCCCCAGCAGCCACGTATACATTCAACCCCTTCAATACCATAACAGAATCCACACATACACAGCAGCAAGCTCTTACATATATACACATATACCATCGGGAATTATCAGGAATAGCAGCCACAGAAGATCCAAAACATAAAAGGAAGGAGAAGAGAACCTAAAATTTCAAAACTTACACAGCGACAGACGGAACTACTGAGTACGCTTCGCCAACAGAGATTCACACTGCGTTCACCGACACTCTATCTGGCTCCAAATCATCGCTCCTTCTCTGCCTCCCGTCCTTCCACCGAACCCACTTCTTTCTTCTGTCACACTCACACCCACACTACTCCACACGCTGGAGTTCAAGCCACTAGCTTAAGACATGCCCAATGCCCAAACCTAATCTTCACCGACGCTTGCCAACAGAGTTAAATACAATGCCACCACAGAATCAAAGTAGCCCAGCGACGGCAGTAACCATTCAGGTTATAGGGGACGGCGGAAATTGCTTACTCTGACTCTTACACTCTCACCATTGCTGCCATGATTCTCAGCTCTCTCTCTTCTCGCCTGCGTCCCTCTGCCCACTCTATTATAGAGGACGATGCTGAAGCAAGAAATGGAGGGGGAAAATGACAGAAGCTAACTCTTGGGTACACGGCATCGGTGGCGTGAAGATTCATCACTGCACTCTCGCTGATTCCCCTCTGTGCCGCTGCTGGATTCAGAGCAATCTGATGAGTACAGCGTCTGAAATCAGAAAAATGGAAGGAAGAAGTACGGGTTCAGAAGGAAAAAGGCATGAGGGCATTTTTGTAATTTTGCCTGCTAAAAAAAAACCCCTTCTGTATTGGCTAAGGATCGAACACAAAACCTCTCAGATCAGCCAGCGCCCGCAACCACTCTGCTACTACCTTAACATTGAAATATTCGACAACCAATATACATGTATACTTTGGTAAATTAAATTTACTTATTAATTATTATCTTTTTCTTTCAGAGCCATAACAATAATCACCAAGGACTTGGTTTGACTGGCAATGGGTTGAAGAAGCTCAATCAGAGGTATCAAACACGAGTCCTAGGAATTAATTTAGTCATGTTAAATATTTGATGGTAGAGTTTTGCCACCTTTCCTGCCTAGCTCGATCCAGATTAGTCTGGATCCCAATAAATCCTCCAATTGAAGTGGTGCAGATCAAGGATACCAGGTGCTTTTACGCAAACAAAAGAATTAAACACCACAAAAAATCCCATGCCCACTAAGTATTACAGGAAAAGATAAACCACCTGATAGAAATATTTCCACTTTGATTCCTAGAACTAGATGTTTCAGCTGCTGGCCGATGGAGCCTTGAGTCATCTTCATTGAGTCTCTATAAAGGCAAGAATTAGCCATTAGAAAAAGAAAAGAATGAATAACAGATAAACACCAAGTAGGGAAACTTTTAAATTCTTGATCTTCATGCTCACATCAATTCGTGGATTAAAACTTTGAAATGACATCCGACCTTTGGTTGCTCTTGGATGGGGATCACCTTCCATTATAACGATACTGCATATATTTAGAGAGAACAAGGAAAATCAAGAAACAACTAAGAAGAATAATTCAGAATATGCAGATATTAGAAACATATCAGAGGCCATTATGGAATTGAGCTGCAAAATAAACTTCGTATAGAAAGGGTTTATATTGTACTCTGTAAAGGTAGCTATAGGTAAAATGGCATTAGATTGCATGTCACTAATTATAACCTGTAGGATTTCACACTAAAAGAATTTTTGAACACTGCTCACCAAGAGTATATTTCAGGATGAGCATGGAATCCATCCGAATCTATCAACAAGATAGATAAAAAGAGTAGATTTAAGATGCGTGGAACCATATTAAGCAATGAGGAGTCCTAAGTTGTGATTAAACAAGCCCTAGCTGGCAATAAATGTAGGTGGCTACTAGCCATTAAATCAATCGTACTTTGACATAGAGCTTTCGGGTGAACATTATTTTGGAATTTTGGTAACATGTCAGCACATCAGACTGTCCATTTCAAGGCTGACATAGAAATTAGTACCAATATGGATGAAAGAATAAGGAAAATTACCATTTTCTACTTATTGTGGGAGTTCCAAAAGTATTTACATCAGATTTTACTTCATCCTCCTCCTCTTTCTTGGATTTCTCCTCTCTTAGAGCTGCTCTTTGCATGAACTATTGAAAGAAGAAATATTGTAACAACGTCGAGTCATGGAAATATAACAAATATGAAATCTTGAACCAAGCAATAATAAGGCCAAGCCTCAGAAACATCTTATACTCTGCAAAATCTAATTGAACAATTCATTAAAGAAAAAAAGGGGACCATGTTTAGGTCCTGTTTTACCTTCAAGTTCTTGAGCGTGCTGGAAAGCTCTCGTTTCGCCATTATGATTCCCAACCTTCCACCAGAATGCCTAGATCAAAATCAAAAGCCAAGATGAAAACTTCACCTCTCTCAGGAATTTATATATTCAAAGCTGGAAACAACTTTTCTTTGTTCTGTACAAATCAGTTTAAATATATTGCCTTTTGTTTAAGTATATCTTAAGTAAATTGATCAGTTTTATGCAGAACTGTGTACCAATGATGGAAGATGTGCATTGCTTTCCTTCTACCAAAAACACAGGGGGAAAGTCATATGCAGTCTTTTTGACATCTAGCTTGCATCAGATCAGTTTGTTATTTAAAAATGTTGTTGCAGCTATAGGATAAGAAACCATAACTTATGTAAGAATCTAGGACCCACATGTCCTAAATAGATAAGAAAAATTGACAATTTAGTACGTGATTACTTATGGAAGAACAACCTATATTCGTAGATTGTTTATCCTCATTAACGATGTTTATGATTAACGCATTATTATGGCCATAATTTGATGAGTTAATACTTAGATTAAAAATCTAATGAGTTAATACTTAGATTAAAAATCTATTTACTGATCTTATTGCTTTATTTAAACATATTTACTTGCAATTGAATTTGTGTGTATTGTAAATTATAAACAAATGGAAGTTTTCTACCACTTGTTTACGTTTTCATAGCTTTTCAAGCAAATACATCAAAGGATCTACAAATAAAGGATCTACAAAAATCCATAATTGGCAGATTAAACATGTCAAACTATTTTTATAGTCATGACGCCCAAACAAAAAACAGAATAATTGAAAGCTTCTAAGATCCAAACTAAACAATCACATTACGAACGGTCATTACCCTGAAATAGTTTGTCAGGACCCGAAAAATTCGGAGGATTGTCGAGTGCAGGCAAAAAATATTTCAGGTTATTTCAGACGCCACTAAGAAAAACGCAGATACGCCCGGTTAAGATACAAAGAGTGCTAACAAATTGTACATCATTATAAAATAAAGTCCAAAAGAAAACAGGGTAAAGAAGCAATAAGCGAAAGCAAAAAGAGCAGGGAAGAAAGTCTTCGCAGCTTTCGAAGCATACCTACTCACTCTCCTTGGCCCCCTTTCACTAGTTTGATTTGGGGTGGAAGCTCTTACCAGTAGCCGCAGAGAGAAATCAAATCAGAGACGCCGCGTGCGGAACCGGGAGCTCTGAACCGAGGGATTTATAATGATTATTGAGATAAATTGGTCAACAAGGAGACTATCATCAATATACAGTCATAGATTCGGGCCTCGGAGACGAAAGATCCGGATGGATATATTTGATTTTTATCCGGGCTCGGGTAATGGGCCGTTCAAGGAACTTTTCTATGGGATATTTCGTATTGATATTTTAATGACTTACTAGGAATGAATAAATTTTCATGCTCTTATATGGTCCTCAATCCCCATCCATCTTTCACTGAAAACTAATGGAGAGATCAACCAAGAGAGTAAACAACGTTTACAAGAGTAGTTATAACACAACGAAATATACTTCAGTTCATAACCGTATGACTATTTAACTAATTTAAATAAATTAAAAAATAGATAAATTATTTAATTATAATAAATATGACATAATCTGCCTAATATATATTAATTTATAAATTAAATTAATTAATTTAAAAAATAATAAATATAAAAGATAAAATAGATTAAAATATTATATTTAGAATTAAAATTAACCTACTAATTAATTTTTATATTTAGGATCATAAGAGTATATAAAAATTTATAGGTATAAAATTACCTAGTTGATGATAAATATCATCATTATCCCCATCACCCTCTATCCCCACTATTGCAAAAGCATTTCACAAAGATAGCGAATTAGAGTAATGGTCATGTGGATAATTGATAATTAACCATATTTAAGGAAGTAAATGAGGTTATGCCACACATAGCAGCAATAAACAACAAAGAAAATCAAAATCTAGTATCAGATAGATATACCTGCACTGTCATCAATACCATCATCCAACTCCAATTGTCTCATAATGTCAGCCTGTTTATTAATTGAAGAAAAGATGGAATCAACAATAGCTGGCAGGCCATGTATTCCCCATTCTGCCTCACTCCATGTCAATGCCTCCCACCACTTAGTTTCGCCTTTGATGACTTCCAAATTTTGACTTGACAGTTCCATTTTTGAAAGACTCTTAAGTTTTTGGGCAATCATAAATTCCTATGATTTCTAAACTTGGACCCATGTGTAATCCATTGGAAATGCTGATCAATTCAGGAAGATAAAGAAGCAACATTGTTCTTAATTTGGGAGGAAAGTACCTGCTTCAAGTTCGGATGGTCCAAGAGATATTAAAGCACTTATTTTGGGACAATCTTTAACTACAAGCTTCTTCAAGAGTGAAAGGTTGCCCAGAAAATCCAAGGTGAAAACAATTGTTAACATAGGACAATTGTGCTTCAACATGCCAAAACTGTGACTGGAATGAACTTCTCCTCCACAAATGCTTCTTAGATTCTTCATGTACGATACACTCAACACTAGCAAACGGGGAAATATCTCCTTACTGCTTGGGCTTCTTCCATCAACGATTGTTTTCTGCATCTTCTTACATTCAGCCAATATAAGCACCTGTATTTGCCGTATACTCGTCATGCCAAATTTTGAGAGATCCTTTATGGTCATATGTCGATCCCAAAATAAAGCTTTGCTATGTCTAACAGCACTTGTTATTGCATAGGGGACATCAACACCTTTCACAAACTTTAAGCTGCACTCACGTTGTTTAAATTTTTCTTCAGCTGCAGGTAGTGTACCCGAAACGATCCGTGACATATGTCCGCCAACAATGAATGTAAAATCAAGCTCACAAATGCGTGCAGGTATGAGATTTAAAAGTTCTAGTGAAGGAATGTACAACGTAATAGTTTGCAAGCATTCTAACATCAAGACTTCTGGTAGAATGATTTATAAATTCTTTTCCCATCCCGCTCATCATCAGGGTTTACATCAATGCTTAAATGTTTTAGGCCCTTAAGTTTTGAAATCACCCCAGAAGGAATAATTGTTGAGCTCGTTTATTCTTTGCTTTTCTTGCCACGATGCTCATACAATCAAAGAGTCAAACTCTGGAGATTGGTCAACTCCTGGATCTCTTTTGGCAAATGTGTAATCTGAGTCTTGTCAAGATCAATCTTCTCTAGATCCTTCAATTTTCCAACCTCTGAGGATAGTTTCATGAAGCACTCACAAGATTTTCTAAGTTGCTCCAACTCCAAGAAGGAGTTCGGTAATTCTCTAACGCTATTGTAGGACAAATCCAAGACGGAAAGTAGGGGCATTTTAGAGAAGAAAAGTGGTGGGATCTTTGTCAGGTCAGCATTGTTGTGCAACTTTTAACCCTTTGAATTCATAACAATTCGGGGACAAAGGCAGCTCAGACAGCTTATTGTCTGCCAAATCAATATGTACAGCACTATGCCATAGCTCACTATTTGGTGATTCAACCAACCCTAACTCAGATTGTTTTTTAAATGAACAAAGGATTCTGAGTGTTTAATAATTGCAAGAGAGCATATGTGGCTTCTGAAATTTGAATATACCTTGACTTGGTGTCCTCTAATTGCATAAGGCAAAACGGTCCACAAGCTCTCTCAAATTATGCTTTTGCTTCTCTTCCAACCACTAATCGAGAAGAAATCCAATCAATGATCAGTGCATTTTCAAGCTTCCCAAATTTAGAAACGAATAAACATGATGCAAGACAATATTTTTGTGTCTTACTTAAATCTTGCCAGATGAAGTTTAGGAACGCTTTAAGCAAGACGCTGCTCCGACCCTGAAACATACCAATGTCATAAGAAGGATGAAGCGAACACAATTTGTGCAGATCATATTCCCAATGTTCAACATATTTTGCATTTCGTAATGACTTTGGTACAATGACACCGGCAAGAAGATGACCACCGCATTCTTTAACTATACGCACGGCCATGCTCTCAGAATAAGGTTCTGTTTGGAACATATGATTTTAAAAACTTTTGAGGCAAAATTTTAAAACAAACAGTTATATTTGTCCAAAAGAATTTTTGGATCAAATCATGATTTAAAACTATAGTTTCAGGTAAGCTGTGTAGACTAACTTTTGGAACAGTAAAAGAATTTATAGATCACTCAATTACTATTTTACCCTTACTTTTTTTATACCCTATCTTCTCTATCTTTTCCATTATCTCTTATCTCTCTTCTATTTTCTATCTTTTCAACTATATCTCCTCTCTCTTCTATCTTCTCTATACTCTATCTTTTCTCATCTCTCTTTTTACCCTATTTTCTCTCTCCTCTCTCATAATTTTAATAAAATTATATTCTTTTTAGTAATTTTCCAATTACAAAAGTCTTTTTGGTAATAATTATCTAAATCCTTATTTACATATAACTATTTTTTTCATAAACTCTTTTTTAAAAGTCCTTTTCCAAAAGCTATTCAAGAATCTTTTTTTTATAAGCCTTTTTTCTAAAAATCTATCCAATCATACACTAAAATGATTGTAAGATCATAGTGCTTATATTCTTTATTCTAAATGCCTATTTGGTAGTGTGGTTTGAAAATCAATTTTGGTAAAACTTCAATTTGAAAAAATTTGAAACAAACAATCATTTTTGTCCAGAATTGATTTTGGCCAAAACCATTGTTTGAAATCATGGTTTTGAATAAGCTACTGAAAATAGCTTTTTGAACAGTAAAAGAGTTTATGGACTATCCAATGACTATTTTATCTCTATTTTTTCTTATACCCTCTCTCATCTCTCTTCTCTTTCCTCTCTCCTCTCTTATCTCTCTTCTTCACCCTATCTCCTATCTCCTATCTCCTCTTTCCTCTCTCTTCTCTATACTCTCTCCTCTCTCCTATTTCTTCTCTACCATCTCTCATCTCTCCTATTTATTCTCTACCCTCTCTCTTCTCTCATACTTTAATCAAATCATATCCTTTTTAGTAATTTATCAATATAAAAAATAATTCTACTACTAATCATCCAAACATCTCTATTTTTAAAATTTATTCTTCTCAAAATTTATTCTCCAAAATCTATTCTTCCCAAAATCTATTCTCTAAAAGTTAATCCAAATACACCCGGAAGGGATTACTTTTGGAGTGTGCAGATTTGAAGATAGGTGTTAATTGATATTTCAATTAACTATTTATTATTTAATTATTATTTTATTAATTTGAATTAATCAATCTCTCTTACTTTCTCATTTTTATTTATTTATTATCTAATATTTCTATTTTGCTATTTTTATTTCTGTTTCAGTTAATAAATATGCCTCTCATCTATTATATATTTTTCTGAGAACATGGGATAATTTAACAACAGCATGATAAAACCCCTTATCCGGCTTATCCGGCTCAACTGTAGCAGCAATCTCTCTCTCGTCTCATCAATATTCACTGTTTTGGCTTTGGAAAAAACGTGGCTTTGTTGTTTCTACCTTGCAAGAATCTAGCGGCTCTGTTTCCCAAATCTGTCCGACTTTTCTATTTTGGGAAGACCGAATGGCTCCGCTTTCACAAATGGCTTCACTTCCTTTCTTTTGCGAAAATCAAATGTTTCCCCTGTCTCTATTTTCTCCATTTTGGGAAATGTATCCAGTGCTTGTTTTATAGGTGGCTTCATTTTTGTCACTACGTGTGCTTTGCAATCGTTAGAATCCATTTGCTCATTGCTTCCCTCCATAGAAAGTTAGAAACTCCAGAGTGAAATGTTTCCTACATAATAATAAATAAGACGATGACAGCGAAAAAAAAGGCCATCCAAAACGTTATTTTTTTTTTGTTGATACAACGTTATTTTTTTTTTAATAAAACGTGATTTGAACATAACTTCTATGAATGGCCTCCCTGTTTGTGTGGATGTTTGGTATAGTTCGGAGAAAATTTAAACATATAACTTTATTTCTCTAAAAAAATTTATAAATTAAATCATAGTTTTAAACTATATTTTTTAATAAACTTTTGGGAATAGTTTTTAAGTGAGTAAAAGAACGTATAAACTATTCAATTATTATTTTACTCTTATTTTTTTTAATACACTCTCTCTTATCTCTTTCTGTCTTATATCTTTGTTACTTCTTCTCCATGTTATCTCTATCTCGACTTTGCCAATGTTGTCCAGATAAAGAGTGAGGAGACATCAACGATAGAGAAAGATGAAGAAAGAAAGAGGAAGAAACAGAGGAGGGGAATAGAGAGGAAGACGAAGGAGGATATGTTTCGCTTCTGATTCTTGTCAACTCTGGTATCTTTGTCACCGCATGTCTCCTCTGTTTGTACCATCACTACTCGCCGTGTGTCTCTTCTATTTGTGCCGTCGCTGCTTGCCGTGTGTCTCTCTGTGTTTGTGCTATCGCTGCTCGCTGTTGATCTCTATGGAAGAAGATGATGAATAATAGAGGTTATAGAGGTTCTCGATAGAGGTTCTTTATTTCTATATTCCATACAATTTTTAGTAATTTATTAATTATAAAAATTATTTTAATAATAATTATCTAAAAACTTATTTATTTAGAATTTTTTTTTTATAAATTTTTCTTCTAAAATAATTTTTTATTCATAAACTCTTTTCTAAATGCCAATTCAAACTATGTCATGTTTGGTAATCTATTAAACAAAGATTTTTACGTTTTGAGCAAAAAACTCCAAAACATATTTAGTTCACAAAATGATTTAAATAACGAATCTAAAATTCTCACAATTACATGCAGATTAAAGGCATGGATTGATTATGGATGTCTGTCTTCATCTACCATATTTTATAAGTTTAAAGAAGCAAATAGAAATTTAACATAAATAAGAGCAAAATTAATTAAAACGTACTCTAAAATTTAGAGATATTTGAAGTTTAAAACAATTAATTAAATCTTTACTATTATTTAATATCATTATCAAATCATGAAATCATCTTTCAGATCGTTGACTAAAGTTGACCACAATTTTAAAAAAATTTAATAAAAAAGCTGCAAGAACCTTAACTGAACATTTCAAACCCCCAATCTCTTGATGTAAATCTTTATTTGTATATTTCTTTCTCCACTTGTTCATTTTCTTGACAGAACTCAAAAGCAGAATAAAAAGTCGAAACCAAGCAATGCCAAATCCAGATACCCCTGAAATCTCAGCTAAAAGAATTAAGCAACTTCGCATCAAATTCAATAGCTCCAAAGTCCAAACTACAAAAAGCAGAATCGTCACATGCTTCCCATTCTTTTGATTTGACCGTTGGCTGGTGTCATGACAAACCATTAATTAATAAAGCATGAGTTGTGTAACTCACCGTGAATTTTTCAACTGTTCGGATTCAATAGTTGAGTGCAAAGCTGCTACCTAGCTAGTTCCTGGAGAGCAATAAACAATATTGCAGAAAAAAACAGAGAGAGAGAGAGAATTCATGAATATTGAAGGAAGAAGAATTTGAAATTGAAGATCATAAATAAGAAAATACGGATGAGGATGTGATAATAATGGCCTGGTACATACATACTAAGAAGAGATCTGGTCAAGCGTTGTCGTCTCAACTCAAGCACAGACCTCTTGGAAGGGTAAACAACTACAATTGAAAATGGTTGGTCTCTGTCCTTTCTTCCTCATAAATGATGACAATAATTGAAAAATACATACAGGTACGGAGAAACTTCCATGCATCTTCCACCACCTTATTCATTGACTTCTCCCCCCTTTGTTATTTAATTATTCTTTTGATTTAAAACCAAAACAAAAGAAAGTGGGTTAGAAACTCTATTGATGTAATTATTGTGTGTGTTGAAAGCAAAAGTCTCATGTTGATCAAGAGGAGTGGGCTCATGCTCATGACAAAAAATTTTTTTTTATATTAATTATAATTAACTAATTTTTTTAATTTTTTTAATATATTTAAAAAAAAATAAGTAAATATTATATTAAGGATTTATTTGGATAGAGTTTTAGAAAATAGCTTCTAAAAAAATAGGGCTTCTAGATAGTTTTTGAAAAATGACTTTTGGAAAAGAATTTATAGAAAAAATAGTTATGTTATTACTAGAAAGAGTTTTGTGATCAATAAATTATCATAAAGGGTATAGGATGAAAATAAAAGAAAATTACCCAACTTCACATCCCACCTATCATTATTCATCTTCTTTCCTCCTCTTATTTTTCGACAATATGCTCCAAAATATGACTATGGAGAGAGTAACTCTAGTGGCACAATGATGACATATCGCTATTCATTTTCTTCCCTCCATGGAAGGGGTGTTAGGGAGAGTGACTTAGCGATAGAGTAGAACGGCAATGGAACCATAACTAGCGGATATGACACAATGCCGGGGACATAGGTGATAAAGAAGAGAAGAAGAGAGAGAGAAAAGAAGAAAAAAGAGTGAGAAGAGAAGAGAGATAATTAAAAAAAGTAAGGGTACAATAATAATTGAATAATTTATAAACTCTTTTATTGTAACAGAAGTTATTCCCATGAGTTTATTCAAAAATATAGTTTTAAATCATAATTTAGTTCATAAATTTTTTTAAATAAATAGAACTATTTATTTTAAAAAAATAAAATCTTTTTAAATCTAAATTTAAGAGTTAGCTAGACACTAAAGATTATTAGGTTTATGGGCTCATGCCCATGATAATGGTGGTGTAGGTTTGGGCAGTAGTTTTTATATTTTAAACGTTCAAAACCGCGGATTTAATTACCCCTATTAAGCCTGTCGTGAAATAGTGATAGAATATTATGAGTTATTTGAGGGAAGATGAACCCACAATTTCATTCATATTAGACATATAATTTTTTAAAAATATTTTCTTAACAATATAAGTTAAGAAAAATGCCCGCACTTACACTTGACTTAATGTTGACAATTTAAAAAATGACAACATTGCCCTCCAGAGTCCAGACCCGAGAATCATGACCACATGATGCTTTGTTAATGCGTTACTTGGAACGATTTAAATGGATTTTTATTGTTTCTGAATCTATTTTCCTATTGAAATAAATTATAAGGTACAGTAAACAAGTGGCAATTTAAAATACAAGGCACGAGATCAGCAATTTTTTCAAATAAATCCGATCTGATCAACTCAAGTCATATGGTTCTTTCAAGACAGCGTCTTCACAAAATGGAGTGAAACAAGTGAAAATGACTCAAGAACTGTGCCTTAATGCACGAGGTGAGCTTCATTGTAAGTGATTTCGACTATTGTTCGGTCTTTGTCAGATATTTGCACTCGTTTTTTAGCAGTTCGTAGCACTAAATTTTCACCGTAAGGGAAAATTGGGGGAAAATCCCCTATTAAAAACTTTAGTTCTTCTCATCAATCAAATTTTCTTCAGATCCTTCTAGATTCCCCCCTCCCCCCTTTTTTAATGCGTTCATTCCAACTTCCTATATTATAAGTATTGGTCCTCATATTCATAATTTACAATAGAAATAGAGTTAGTAGCTAAATTGAGAAATGATTATATGCGCAAATGATCATCCTGAGACTGTAAGGTTTGAAACAGTTGATCAACAGCAAGATTCATTAGCAGCAAGTTACTATTTGCTGAATTCATTACCTCCCTAGGGACTCCTAATGCATGATTTCTCCTACATATACAAATACGTATGATGAGGGATACATTGAAATTTTGCCAAGAAAGGTGCATAAGTTTGCGCATTCCGAAGAATCTCCAGCACAAGAATGCATCACTAGCAGCAACGACTTAAAAGGATTTTTATTGTTTCTGAATCTATTTTCTCATCGAAATAATTAAACAAGTAGCAACACACATCATCATAACAAGTCATATATGTTGAGAATTTAAAATACAAGACGCGAGATTAACAATTTTCAAACAAATACTTTGGAGGATGTGGGAATGATCTGTTCAACGTCGCTGTCATCAGAAAGAGAGTCGAGGGCAGATTCGTAACTGTGAACATAAGAAACTGAGTCAGGATTGGAGTCATATGGTTCTCTCATGACGGGATCTTCACAAAATGGAGTGGAAGCGAAGTCAGCATCAGAGCCATGATCAGTGATCACACTCATTGTCCCTCCTGAGGAGGCATTGCTGTAATTTAACAAGGGGTATTAGAAAATGCAAGTATTTTGTTATAACCCTACAAGCTGGAGTAGATAGCATTCAATTATACTTGCATATGTACTTACCTCCTATCCTTGTCCACTTGTCATTGGAAGGATCCCATGCCTCCCTACGCGCTATTTCGCCTATTTTGATGTAATTTTGAAAAAAAAAAAATTGCCATGCGGATCATTGATATAAGTTCAGCATAATTATGGAAGTGAATGACACATATAGTAGCAATAACAACCAACAAAATTAAAATCAAATACTGTTAGACTTAACTGGACTGTAGTGCTTGGAGGGATCTGTTACGCTTTGGGTGAATGTGTACTCCCTTGTAAACGGTTTCAATCATTCTTTGGTCTTCTTCAGATTGTTCCACTTTCTTTTTAACAGGGCAACCTACAAAAGTACATTTGTAATAGCTTCTGCGCATTGACATCACACAGTATTAGCCAAATGATGCATAAATATTGAACTAAGACTCTCTTTTTACTTTTATAGGGTAATTGTAATGGGGCTACCTTAGAATTTTGGATCCATCCACCGTTTTCTGGCCATATTTCCTCCACTTGTACCCATCATCTAATTTAGAACCTCTAAGTTCAGATAAAGTCTGTAGCCACGTCATATCTGCTGTGATAGACTTTAACAAGGTAAGGGAATCAAGGGAAATAGAAATGCTAAAAGAAATATGACATTCACATTGAGAAAATTTAAATTAAAAATAGACACAGAATGAATTACCTGCATCATCGTCAATGTCATCACCGTCATTCCCAAATTGAGTCATTATGTCAACCTGATTATCTATTGGGGAAAAGATGCAATCAAACTTTGACGGTCGTCGTGATATTCCCCATTCTTCTGTGCTCCATTGTACTTGGTCCCACCAATTGATTTCTCCCTTAATGACCTTCAGAGTTTGGCTTGATAGTTCTGACCTAGAAAGGCACTGGAGCTTTGGGCAACCATAAATTGCCATACTATTCAAGCTTGGAGCTATGTAACATCCATTGGAAATGGTGATCAACTCAGGAAGATGGAGAAGCATTATCTTTCTCAATTTAGGCAGGAAAATCTTTCCTTTATGTTTGAATGATCCATCACTTATCAAGGTGGTTACTTTGGGACAATCCTTAACCATAAGCTCCTTTAATAGTGAAAGATTGCCCAAAAAATCCATGGTAAAGACAGTTGTTAACTCGGGGCAATTTTGCAATACTAAAGACTTCAGCATACCAAAAAAGCAGGGAGGTGGCATTGGCCCTTCCCATACGCGTCTTAAACTTTTCATGTGTGATATATACAAGTATAGCAAATGTGAGAAAACATCATTACCCCTAATTGATTTCCTTCCATCCACAACGGTTTGCATTTCTCTGCATTCAGCCAAAATACATACGCGCAGCTGTTCTAGATTCATCATCTGAAATTCTGATAGATTCTTGATTGTCTTGTGTCGCTCCAGAAATAAAGCCTTACTGTGGCTAGCAAGCCTTTTAATTTCTTTAGGGACATGATCACCATTTACAAACTTCAAGCTACAACCACTTTGTTTAAATTTTGCCTCAGCTGTGGATGGTGTACTTGATATGATCCTTTGCATATGCCTACCAACAATAAGTTTAAAATCAACCTGAAATATACGGTCTGGTATGAACTTTAAAAGTTCCAGATGTGGGATGTATAAGCTAAGAGTCAGCAAATACTCTAATCCCAATATTTCTGGAAGAATGTCTTGTACATTTTCATACCACCGCTCATCATCAGGGTTCACATCAATACTTAAATGTTTTAGCCCCTTGAGTTTTGAGATTACCTGAGATGGAATAATTTTTGAGCACGTGTATTGCTTACCTTTTTTGCCCCGATATTCATAGAAGCAAAGGAACAAGCTTTGGAGATTGGTTAACTCTTGAATCTCTTCTGGCAGATATATGATCTGAGTTCCTTCAAGATCAAGCTTCTCGAGTTTCTTCAATTTCCCAATTTTTGGTGATAATTTCATGAAACATTCACAGACTTTCAAATACATTTCTCTGAGCTGCTCCAACTCAAAAAGAGAGTCTGGTAGTTCTCGTACACTAGTGTAAGATAAGTCCAGGATTGTAAGCAAGGGCATTTTAACAAAAAACGTATTTGGGATTCTTGTTATATCAACATTTCCGTGCAACATTAACACTCTGAGTTCAGGGCTGCTTGGAGACAAAGGCAGTTCAGATAATTTATTGTTTGCAAGTTCCATATGTACAACACTATGCCATTCCTCATCCTTTGGTGGTTCCGTCAACCCTAGTCCAGGTTTCTTCATGAACAAAGGGGTTAGGGTGTTCAATGAATGCAAAATAGCATGTATGTCCTCCGGCAATCGGACATACTTATCATTTGATTGATCTTGGATTAAGACAGAGCGTTCTACAAGCTCTGTCAAGTTATGCAGACCTTCTCCATCATCCGTTAACTGCCAAGAAATCCAATGATGCATCAATTCATTTGACAACTTACCAGTTTTGATATGAGGAACGAATAAGCAACTTATTAGGCATTGCTTCAGTATTTGATTCATATCATTCCAGATGAAGTTTATGAATGTAGTCACCATAACTCTGCTTATGCCCTGAAACATGTTCATGTCATAAGGAGGATTAAGGAAGCTCAATTTGTTTAGTGCAAGTTCCCAGAGTTTGACATCCTTCACATTCTCCAATGACTTTGCCACAAGGACAATGGCTAAAAGATGGCCACCACATTCTTGGACTATGCGTACTGCAATTTCCTGGAGGGCACTAGATGAAAAGACAAGCTCATTGCCTACAGTTTGACAAAAGACTCTGCATGGCAACAAATGATCATTTGTACTGATTGCCAGATCCATCGCTATTGTTCCTTTATCATTTGCTTCTTGCTTTCGAGATTCAGTGGTAATCAACACCATAATAGCCTCATCACCTCCAGCCAAATTCAATTTCCCCATATCTATAGTTTTCTCATCATATCCATCAAAACCAAGCACTAAATATTTCTTTCTGATCATGCTTTGGTGATTGCTCTGACTGATCCCTGAAAGCTGGCGAAGCTGCAGATTGATTTGTTTTTGAGCATGAGCCTTTACGTTTACTTGGCTTTGACACAATGACTCATCAACCCACAAGACTTCATGAAAGATTTCATTAAAACAAGGCATATTGTCGATATCCTTCATCAGTTTTTCAAAAACTTGTAGTCGTTCATCATCATTTCTGGTGCAAATCATGATACGACGAATGTTAAGTGCATGATCATCCCCAGAGAGTAAGATTTGAAGCAGTTGATTTATAGCAAGATCAGCAGCTAAATTGAGAATCGAAACTGGTATCTTAGTATGATCGAACATGGAACTTAAGTCACCAACTCCGCCGGCTGGGACATTTCGCAGGGTCCCCCCTCGGGTCCAGTACCTTCTACAGGTTTTGCATAAATGGCGAGGCTGAGAGGGGTCGCAGTTGATGAAGTTGGTGGAATGGCAGCGAGGGCATTTGAACGCCACCTCCGGCTTGAGTATGTGGCCCATCAGAGCCGTGCCACCCATGAAACCGGGCCTAATGGAGCCGGAGCCACTAGGTCCATGAGACTGAGTAGGTGGCAGTGTTGGAGTCAGAGGAGCAACAAGCTGAGAACCTGGGGCTGCTGCAATAATACAAGAGTCATAAAACGAAGAAGCAAAGTTGATACTCCGGTCGTTCGAATAAGAACTGGTGCAAATTACACTACTAGTCTTAAAAAAACAAACTAAATAAATGATTTAATTATAATGTATAGATTATATATCACAATAGAATAAAGGTAGAAACTAATATTTACATATTGATCAACAAGTGAACGGGCATGGTAGATATTAGAATTAAAGCTACTGCATAGAGTAAGAAGACCAATAAGCACAGATACGGAATATGACACGTTATACGTGAGAAGCAATTATTTTAGATGGAATATGAAGGGTTGTGTTATCTGAGGGCTGCGCTGTAACATATATTTGCATATGCCCATCAATAACCAAAAAAAGAAAATAAATTATGCCATTAGTTTGACTAACAAGATTCCACTTAGAAAAAATTATTACATCCATCCTAAATATAAAAATTAATTAGAAGATTAAATTTAATTTTAAATATAAAATATTAATCTATCTTATCTTTTAAATTTATAACTTTTTTTTAAAGTATCCTATTAATTGTATATGTTGATTAGGAGAGTTTTATCAAAAGTAATCCTAATGCATATAATTAGAGAGTGTATAATAAAAAATTAATATATATTTATTATAAATAACTTATTTAATTGTGAATTGGAAAATGTCTTTCTAATCATTATATATTTATTTAATAACTTATTGACAATTAATTTAGTTATTTCTGTTGGTTTTTCTAAAATGGCTTTTTAATTATTATAACTCCATTGATAAAAGCTCTCTTAATATATACTATTAATAAGACTAAAAAATATATCGATATTTTATATTTAAGATTAAAATAAATATTTTAACTAAATCTTACATTTATAAATTGAGGAATATAACAATATAGAGCTGATAAAATGAGTTGAGCTCATGGGCTAAGGCCACTTTACATAAGAAAGGATGGGTTCAAGCTGGCATCATCTTCTATCCTACCAGCACTTTTTTTTAATTATTAATATTATTATTTATTTTATTTATATATTACTTTAAATACTCGACAATAAAGATGATTGATTATTTATTAATATGTATTGACATATTTAATTGATTGATATTATATTAATATTTATTTAGATTTATAGTTATAAAATTTGAGATTTTTTTTAAAAAAATAAAAAATTTTAAGAATATAATAGTATCAATTTTTTTATTATATTAATATAATATTAAAAAAAATTATTAATATTTAAAAAATTTAAAAATAATTTTTTAAAAATATTAAAAAATTAGAAAAAAAAAGTAGTGGGCTCAAACTGACATTTGGGGAGTTCCCAAGTCTATAACAAGCTATACTATTTAAGTCTGAATAGTTTAATTATTTTTTTAAAATTTCATAAAATGCATGAGTGATCATCCTAGCTAAATAATATAATGATATAAAATATGTAATAAGATCTACTATTTATAAACCATGAATTATTTGGTTCACAATAAAATCATTATTATCATTACCCGTGTGTGTAATTTATAGGAAATCACAGTCATTATAAGCCAAGAACGGTGTGATCTTTGAGGCCAAAAGGAAATGGCATGGTTCACATCAACGGTACATATTAATTTTAACTTTTAAAAATTATCAAATTTAATCTGATGTCTGTAGTTGCAAGTGGATATTTAAGCCACTTCCATGAATAGTCTGACTCGTTAGATTTTGTGCAGTGCATTGGATGGACATCTAGTTTTGGCTTCAAGTTTATATACTCCCGTACGTACTTAATAGATAATATAATTAGATAATTAATCTTAATATTAAATATTATATATATTTTATATTTATCAATTTTTTAAATTATTATTATTGATACTCTATTAATAATAATTAAATAAAAAAAATAAAAAATTAAAGAAAATAATTATAGTATTTTAAAAAATATATATTAACTAATTTAATTAATTTTTTTAATATAATAAATTTAGTTAAATAGATTATATATTTACTAAATATAGTTTAGTCTAAATCAAACAACTACACATAAAAAATGATAAAGCGTGATGATAGATGAAAACATATTCATGCATATGAAATTCCTTGCAAAGCTCTTGTTAAAAAGATTGACTGAAGAGAGAGCGCATCCAAGCAGAACAATAGCATAAATTTCAATAGAAAGGTAGTTTCATTGATGAGTTTATCTCAATTAATATATATATATATATATATATTGATATTTTAATTAATTAATGATCACCTTTTCCATAAGCAGATGAAACCGTACGCGGTATCTCAATACGAAGTCCAGGAAGTCTTCGTCTCTCACAATGCGCTGCCAAACGCCTTCTACAACTTCGTTTTGAGTTGTCAAACTCCGAAAGCCCATGAAACCTGCAAAAGTTACAACCCATTAAGGGAAATTAATATCCATTAAGGAAACATAAAATTTTAGTCAAAGTTACTCACAATTTGAGAAATTACATTAAAGATATTGAG
Source organism: Leucaena leucocephala (assembly GCA_037074615.1). Taxonomy (NCBI): domain Eukaryota; kingdom Viridiplantae; phylum Streptophyta; class Magnoliopsida; order Fabales; family Fabaceae; genus Leucaena; species Leucaena leucocephala. The sequence goes on from CM073547.1 coordinate 24,480,875, forward strand.
TATTTTTTTTCCTGCAAATCTTCTATATATTTGGCATCTCGATCGAATGCCCTCTTCTTGATCAGAACATTTTGTGTTTTGCAACTCAGTTGACCAAGATTAGGACCCCAAATCTATTTATGTGATCATTAATTAGTGAAACTTATGATTATTAGGTAACAAGTCTATTCTTATTGAACCTGATCAGAGAAGTAATTTTAAACTCTGAATCAAACCTGTTGGATCTTTCACCCCATAATAAACAAAAGAAAGGAAGCAATAAGAACGTGTATTCCGTGCTTTTTTTACCTGCTACATTGCTGGCAAAATCGTCGCTCACACCCTGAAATGAGTACTTTCGGTGCTTTAGCGTGGTGCTCACAGACCTTGTGCAGCCGGTGATACCCTTTGGCGTTGCTCAGATCAGCGTGGCAACCATCGCCATGACAACTCGGTGGCGCTGCCAAGCTTCCTGGTTTGGGGACTCTCTTGCTGTATGCATCAGATATAACCCAGCTCTTTCTGCCATGTTCTACTCCATAGACAAATTCACTCTCTATCTTTCCTTCATCGTCGTCGTCTTCGTCTTTCTCCTCCTCTTCCTCTTTCTTGTACATTATCAAGCTCCTCTTTCCCTCCTCTCTGATTGTTTTTATAAGTTCAGGGGAGCAGGCTCTGCTTGTTTCCATGAGTTCAGGGAAGCAAGAAAGAACCAAACCAAGAAAACCAGGAGAATAATTTGGGAGAGCAGAGAAGTCAAGGAGAAGTCGATAGAGGCTGATATCAATAGCGCAGTAAGATTAAGGTGAGGATTTGAGGTTACAAATAAATTAGTTCTACGATTTTTTTGAATAATTTAAAATTAAATTAAAGCTTTAGCTGTACATAAAAATCTCCAATAAGATTGTTAAAGGGACCTAAATTGGAGTACCACCTTATCTATATTTCTTGGTTGCAAAGAAATAAAAAAATAATAGGTTTGTACAAAACAAAAATATCTAGCAAAATATATTTAAAATAATATTAATTATTAAATATAAATATATTTTATATTAAAAATTTAAATATTTTATTATCTTCTCTTCTAATAATTATATATTTTTTTATAATTTATTAATAATAAAAATATTTTTATAAATAATTATTTAAATATTTATTTATTTAAAATTATTTATTTATAATTTTTTTTAAAAATTATTTTCTATAAATTATAAAAAAAATTATAAGTGATTTTTTAAAATCTTATCCACTGGTGCATAATCTATTGCCAACACTTACCCCTTTTTCCGTACATTTTTCCCAATACAATCAATTAAACAAACTCGCACTCTTGTTAGAGATGTGTCAGCCATCAGTACAATTAATTACTCACGAAAGGACCTTTGCAAGGTTGACTTCACTGTTTCAGGCGTTTACCCAAAATAGATGCTTGTTTCGTTTCTTGATCTACTCGAGCTTGTAGATTGTGATCACTCAGGAACACAGTACTATCCGTCTCAAACCGGTGGATTTCATCTTTTTCATCTCTGCTTCAAGCCAGGTATAATTTACTCTTTACTCTTTCTCTTCATTAAAATATTCCCCAGATTTTCTTTGTTGGATATTTTTCCGCTTGAATCTCATAAACTCCCCATCTCAGAATCTTGTCCTCCATCCGCTGGAAATATAATCATAAGTATATTGCTTTGAAATTCTAATATTTTCTTTCTTACATATTCCAACATGATTCATCTCCTTATAACCCCGACATGTATGTTTTATAGAATGGATTCCTTATAATATTCTTTCATAGTATTTATGTAAGTCGTAGATTGATTATATTTTTTTTAAAGTAACTGTTCGTTATCGTATTATGCTATATGTGTGTGTATTATTCCTTAAGTGCGTGTACAAAATAACATCACAGTGAAGTGAAATGAATATATAACATGTTTTGATCTTGTATAGAATTCTATACGCCACACATATCTCGTTAACAGCTTCTGTTGAATCATTAATCATTCTAGGAACTTGAAGTTTCGCCATGAATGGAATCAGAAACACCGTCTCTGCTGTTGGAGAGATAGCAACAGAGCTGGTCACGCAGGTTGGATTGCAGTTTTCAGCAGATTCAGTGACAGGCACGCTTCGGGCTTTCGCTGATTTGGAAGAGAAATATGAAGACTTAAAGCGAGAAAGGTTGTTGCTACGTGCCCTGAGAAATGACATAGAGAGGGAAGTTCAAAGATGTAGAGAGAAAGATACCACAAGTTCTTACAGCTTATGGATCACTGAGGCATCAAAGGTTGATGAAGGAGTGAATGATTTGGTGACCAGATACGAAGCAGATATGCAAGCTTCAAACCGATTTTGGCTACGATCAAGTCTGTCTTCAGAGATGGAGAAAATGATTGATGAAATTAAGAAACTAGTGAAACAAAAATGTTCTATGGTTTTTCAAGTCGACAAACCTCCAGAGCGTGTCTTAAAGGTTTTAAATGCTCCTCGTATCGCAGGTTATCCTACCCTACAAGGTGCACTGGAGAAAGTTTTGGAATTGGTCAAAAATAGTAAGATAAAAGCCATTGGAGTTCATGGACTGGAAGGCGTGGGGAAAACAGCAATAACGCAGAATTTGAACAATCATGAAGAGGTTGCCAAGTTGTTTGATATTGTCATTTTTGTGAGAGTCTTGGATGATGAGACTGATCTTGAACTCCAACAAAAAATCGCGAGGCGATTGAAGGTGGATGCCAAAGGGATCAATGACCCCGAAGATATTGCTAGAAAAATACACGAAGAGCTGAAGCATAAGAAGTATCTGCTGATTTTGGATGGAGTAGTGGACTATATAGATTTGTCTCAGCTGGGAATTCCAAACAATGACAATTATAGTAAGGTTGTAGTGACTGCTCAACATAAACAGGTTTGTACCTTGAATGAAGCGGACCGGTTGATCAAGGTTGACCAGTTATCTCGCGAGGAGGCTGGGAAGATGTTTCGAGATACAGTTGGTCCTATAATCGATCAGCCAGACATCCCGGAGATTGCTCAACGTGTATGTGACAAGTGCTCTTGTCTTCCACTGCTGATACATAAGATAGCGCGTTCTTTCAAATTGAAAGGTAGTGCTTCAAGTTGGAGGGCAGGACTAGAAGATCTCGAAGAAAGATGGCCAGATTATGAAAATGAAGGCGTGAATGAGTTGTATTCATTCCTGACATTCTGCTATGATGAATTGAAAGATGAGAAGAAACAGAAATGCTTTCTGTATACTTCATTGTACCCCGCAGATAGCAAGGTTTACAGTGATTATTTGGTGGAGTGCTTGGCAGCTCAGGACTTCCTCGGTGATATCAATGGTACGAGAAAGTACCAAAATGCGCGTGATCGTGGTTATGCAATGCTAGAGCACCTCACTAATGTCTCATTACTGGAGAAAGGAAAACAGATGATATATGTCAGCATGAATGATTGTATGAAGCAACTTGCTTTGTACATATCTTCTAAATATCCTCAGGATAGCTCTTATGTCCAAACTAGAGAGGAGCTTGAGGAACCTGAAACTTCAAAATCTTGGCAAAATGCTAAGTGGGTATCTTTGATTGACAGCAATTTGCAGACTTTACCAATAAACCAAGATTGTAGCATGCTTGAGACATTATTGTTGCAGAAGAATCCGGAGTTATCTACAATTCCTAGAACATTTTTCAAGAAGCATATGAGAAATCTGCGGTTGTTAGATTTTTATGGTACCGGAATTAGAAGCCTGCCATCATCTGTATCGAAGCTGACTCATCTTAGAGGATTGTATCTTAATGATTGCAAGCATCTAACACAGTTGAATTTTGGATTAAGATCACTTGAACAGCTTGAATTCCTTGACATTCGAGGAACCAAAGTACTCTTCTTATCATCCGATATTGGATACTTGACCAATTTAAGGTGCTTGCGAATCCCATACATTAAAATAATAGGTCAAAGAGAAGATCCAGCTGCCAACGCTGATTATGGTGCACTTTCAAGGCTTCAAAAATTAGAAGAATTGATAATTGAAGTGGTTTCCTACCAAGAATGGTGTAATGATGCTGCAAATGTGATGCAGCAGTTGGCTTCTCTGGAAAATTTAACCAACCTCAGGTTTAGTTTTCCCACTTCAAATATTCTTGAAAATCTTCTAACAGGGAGAGCTGGCAAGCAATTCAGTTCATTCCGATTCTTTATTGGATGTCAAAACTCTAAGCGTCCTTCAATTCTTGAATCTTTTGAGTACAGAATTTTCAAATATTTAAGATATAACAATGGCGGATGCGAGGATACTTCTGCAATCAGTGTTATACTTCCTCAAACCGATGCATTAGAATTGATCAACTGTAACCATATCAGAGATTTGTCAAACCTTGGGACAGAAAGCTTGAAGCGTGTCCGTGGCATTCTGATTGAGAAATGCAATGAAATCCATACCGTTCTACCGGGAATTATGAATGGCACAAGACACGTAAGCATCTTGCCAAATCTTGAGCAACTGCACCTGATAAATTTGCCCAAGTTGAATTGTGTTTTTGGAGGTCCCTTGCATCAGGAATCCCTTTCCAAACTAAGGGCTTTAACATTGAAAGATTGCTCATCTTTGAAATACATTTTTGGTGATGGAGCTATTCAGCATTTCTCAGAACTTCATACCCTAGAAGTTCAAAACTGTTCAGATGTTGAAGAACTTATTGCGGTGGCTGATTTTCGCAGCACCGTGCTTCCCAAATTAGAGGTGTTATTGCTGTCTTATTTGCCGAGATTAAGTTCAGTGTGCATAGATCAGACATTGCCATGGTCTTCACTGGAGGTTCTTAAAATATATAAATGCCCAAAATTGAGATCACTGTCTTTAAGCAAGGAGAAGGCAACCAACCTAAGATCCATCAAAGGTGAACAAGAATGGTGGGATGAACTTCAGTGGACAGACAAAGAGCATTTTCAACATATATTTGCATCCTCAAGTGAGTATTAGTTGTTGTACTTGTATGAGTTATTATCCATAGATTTCATTGTTGACAGACAAAGAGCATTTTCTACAATGGTGTTTTGCGATACATGTCATCAAACCCACCTAATAGAATAAGGCTTGTTGTTGTACTTGTTAATGTTTGAAGTGAAAGACTCGGTGTGCCTTTTTTCTGGACTTACGTATTTCTAGTATGGTTAAGTACTACTGTAAAACTGTAATAGGTATATCACTGTTGTAATTTATGTTTTCTTACTTTTACCATGACTGTTGTAATTTGTGATGTGTTAGTTTACTGTTTAAGATTTTGATGATAAACAGCTTGTTGAAAATATAAGTTGATGTTCTACTTTTCCTACTTTAGTTTAACATCATGGCCAGTTTATATCTAGAATTAAAAATTCAGTCAAGTGAAAGATATGTAGTAAATCATGAACATATTATCATTTTAACTATATTATATCCTTAAATGTTTTTTTACCCTAGCTCTTAACATGTAGTACTTCGTAATTTTCCTTTTTCATCAAGAAAATAGTATGGCTTAATTCTCTTGTGCAAGTTCTTTAGGTTTATCTTTCACATTCTCTAAAATCCATGGTAGTCTGCAGCCAAACGGCCCTCTGATCTGACTTCCAAATCCATTTATTATAGTGATTCTGGTATTTGGGCGTACTAATATGAACTTATTGTTTTATTGTTGCACCAAATTTCTTAGAATCATTTATATTCATGCTTATGTGGATAGGTGTGTCTGTGTGTGGGTCATTTTGATATTCTTTTCTTTTGTAGCAAACAAGTAGCAATACAACAGAGTCCAAGACGTATATCATAACAAGTCATGTGTAATGAGAATTTATAATACAAGACACGAGATTAACAATTTTCAAATAAATCCTTTGGAGGATGTGGGTGTGATCCGCTCAAGTCCTGTCAATTCTGTGTCAGTAGTGGAGTGATATGGATCTTTACAGAATGGAGTGGAACAAGTGAAAATGACTCGAACTGTGTCTTAATGCACAAGTGTGAGTTCCATTGTAAGTGATTTCAGCTATTGTTGGGTCTTCATCAGATATTTGCTCTTGTTTTTTAGCAGAGCAATCTGCTGAGACACATGTAATCGCTTCTTCATCATTATGTCAACCTGATTATCAGCTGAGGAAAAGATGCAATCAAACTCAGATGGTCGTTGTGATATTCCCCATTCTTCTGTGCTCCATTGCAGTTGGTCCCACCACTTGATTTCTCCCTTAATGACCTTCAGAGTTTGGCTTGACAGTTCCGACTTTGAAAAGGCTTTGGAGCTTTTGGGCAATCTTGGACCTATGTAACGTCCATTGGAGATGGTGATCAACTTTGGAAGATGGAGAAGCATTATCTTTCTCAATTTAGGCAGGAAAACCTCTCCTTTCCGTTTGAATGATCCATCACATGCCAAGGTGGTTACTTTGGGACAATCCTTAACCGTAAGTTCTTCTAAAAGTGATAGATTGCCCAAAAAATCCAAGGTGAAGACAGTTGTTAACTCGGCAATTTTGCAATACTAAGAGACTTAGTATACCAAAAAAAGCAGTGAGAAGAGACTTAGTATACCAAAAAAAGCAGTGAGGTGGCATTGGCCCTTCCCATATGATTCTTAAACTCTTCATGTGCGATATGTACAAGTATAGCAAATGTGAGATAATCTCATCACCCCTGATCGATTTCTTCCGTCAACAACTGTTATACGCACACGCACACACACACTCACACTTAATTGATTTTGACTTTCATCCAACGTACATTTTGATTAATTTTGTGGAATAAATTTAAATAAATCAGAATCGATTAGATTGTCTATTACAAATTATATGTAAATACAAAGACATGATTACGAGTATAATAATTTTTTACTTTTTATATTAATAATAAATGAATTTTATTTTATCATTTTAATTTTAGAAAAATCATTTTGTACTTTATATGATATATATTTAGTTATCATTCACACCAGTTTTAATTATATTAAAGACAAATGTCTAAAACCAAGACAACTCTATGGATTCAACAAAAAATTAAAATAAAAAACTAATTAAAAATAATAAAATTAGTAAAGACTTAATTTTGCTGCTTTTTTAGTTTGGTTTGATTTATTTAAAAGCGGGTCAATCTCTACTATATATTTAATAGAATGGAAGAGTTTTTTTTTATAAAAATAGAAGTAGAAATATAATTAAGTTAAAAATTGGCTTTAAAAATTTGTTTAGTAGGATAGAAATAAGTATATAATTGATGTATAATTTTTTTATAACTTGAGGTAAAATTATCTAAAATATTTTTTTATAACTTAAGAAAGATTAAAGTTGTTCAAAAATTTTATAATTTGGGAAAAAATAGTTTAAAATATTTTATTTCTACTTCTATCATCTTATTTCTTAATTTTTTTTATGAAACTAAAATAAGCTAAAATAGTAGAAATAAAAGTGACTTCTACGGAACATGCTCTATAGTTTCATTTGACAGTTGTCACTATACCTATGGTAGCCTTTTTTTAACATAATTAATTATCTTTATTCATACAATTTTAACAATAATCAAATACAAATAGAAAGAAAAAATTAAGAAAGATTATTAAAATATTTGAATTAAAAAAATATGTTATATTAACTAATTTAATTTTTTTAATCTAATTAAATATATATTAAAGGCTATAAAGTATAAGGCTAAGAGTCAATTAAAACATTGAATTTAATTTAAAATATAATATATCAGTTCAATTTATTTTCTCTATTTATTATTTTTTTAAAATTAATTTACTTAACTTATAAACACATTTTATATAATTAATTAATTAATTTTATTTTTTAATCAAATTATTTAAGTGGCTCATTATGTTAAAGAGTAGAGTTAGTATTTTTCTTGTCATTCCAATTAATTTAATTCCTTTCCCACATGTCTTTTTCATCTTTTTAAAAGGCTATATCTGCAATATTGTTTAAGAAAAATACCGAATAAATCTTGAAATTGAGATCATAGAAAACACATAAATGCATGTTGATAAATGTAACAAAGGACATGTTTTGTTAGAAATCAGTAGACTTAACCATATTTTTGAAAAATTATTAAGAAATGATAATACTTATATTAGGTCCATTAGAAAGGTGGGAGACATGGCCATGTGAATTTACAGTTACATGATAATACTTCAAAAATAATTTAAATAGTTTAAGGTATTAATTGCACATGTAAAATTAGTTTAGAGTGGCGAGTTCACCTTTTGTCAATATACATAAATTATTTTAACGGGTAGAAAATATAAAATAGTGATAATCCTTAATTATCTTTTTTGAGAAAAATAATTTTTTTACTTTAAAAAATCAGTTAAAAAAGAATTAAAATCAGACCGTCTGGATTAAATTTAGAGAATTTAAATCTAATGAAATTATGGAGCTCGTCAAAATGATCAAGCATGGAGACGGGTTCCATAATTTCGCACGTCATAATTCCCTTTGTAAATAGTTGACACGCCTAGTAAATAGTTTAAAAAATTGATCTACTGTTATAGGATAAATAATAAACATAAAGTATTGCTGATTTAAATGAATTGCATCACTTATAAAAAAGATAAAATGTTCATCCAACACTCTAAATTAATTTTTGGATTGTAATCATTACTCTAAAGTATTAAATAGTATAACAAATATCTTAAACTAATTTTAAAAATATAATAAGCATCATAAATTATTTAAATTAATAGAATCGTATATATTTCACTAATAAAAATGCAAGTTTTCGTATAACCTATACCATATATTTTTTTATTTTAACATATTATTATTTAAAATGCTATATGTGTAATATGATTTAAGTAAAAAACTAAATAAACTTTAAAATTGGCATCATAGAAAACACATAAATGTATGTTGATAAATATAATAAAGGACATGTTTTGCTTGAAATCAGTAGAATTAACCATATTTTTAAAAAATTATAAAGAAATAATCATACTTAGATTAAGTTCATTAGAAAGTTGGGAGACTTGGGCATGTAAATTTACAATTAAATGATACTATTTAAAAAATAATTTAAATAATTTAGGGTAATAATTACATATATAAAATTAGTGTAGAGTGGCCAGTGCACCTTTGATCAATATACATAAATTATTATAATGGGTAGAAAATATAATATAAAGATTATCCTTAATTATTGTTTTCTAAGAAAATAATTTTACTTAAAAAATCAGTTAAAAAGAATTAAATTTAGACCGTTTAGATTAAATTTGGAAAATTTTTTAAATCTAATGAATTTATGTTGCTCATCGAAATTATAAGCACGGAAATGGGTTCCATAATTTCGCACCTAATAATTCCATTTGTTGTTTCGTACTTCCACTTGGTGATAATAGAGATGAATCTCTTTGTGGTTCCATGCTTCCACTTGGTGATAAGAGAGTGGGCCAGTTTCAATGCAAGAACAAATAGATCAATGACACTTGTAAGGCTTTTATGGAAAGTACATACCTACTAAATAGACCGGAGAAAAGCCATACCCGTTACGGGCATTGAGCAATACCATTATCGAAAAGTTTGACCCGTCACTCTGGAATACTCTTCTTCTTCTAAGGAGACCGTCACCTCTGAAGCTCCAATTCACTGAGGCCTTCACTAAATATTGAAATCTTTCATCCGAATCAACACTCAGATCACCTTCACAGCCCTAGCTCTTGTTCTGGGTGTGCACAAGTCATCACTTCATCTTCTGAGTAATGGTAATTATTTGACATGAAGAAGCAGCTTTATATATATTCTGATTTTTACCATCAAGCAATGGTTTTCGCAGAAAAAGGTCAAGTTCATGTCATGACTTGACGTACTAATTTTTTACTTTGATCAGATGCTTCTGCTTATAAGGAAAAATATAAAATGAATAAGACTGATATTTATATATATTTCCCTCAGCATCGTTTTTCATTACCTTAAACATATTAGCCATGTTGTGGTTCTTCTTTTCTCACAATTTCTCTCGTGATAGAACTGTTATAATATTCGATACTGAAACAGCTTTAGGACTTGTGTGTGTGTGTGTGTGTGTATATATGCCACACCGGGGATTTGATGTGCCTGAGGCCGCTTGGTAAGATAATGGAAATGCTTGATTACTACTGGTAAGTGATTTTTGCTTCTTAATATAATACAAGTGACATAAAATAAGCTCATTATTTCATTATTATGAGTCAAATGCACTTATACATGAGTACTTCTTCTGATTTTGACTAGACTGTCTCCTTTGAAGTATAGATCTCCACTAAGAGCTTTTATAGGGATCAAGACTTGGATCTTCGCCAATAACTTGTCTCAGCATATATGCGTAAGCTACCACTCCTTTTCAATTAATTTCTCTGGCGAGTTTAAGAAATTTGATGTTGTTGAACGAGCTTTATATATATATATATTAGTTGAAGCTAGCTTGATACTGGGTTTTGCAGGAAAAAATTGTCAAGTTGATGCTTTTACTCGGGAGATTGTTACTTGATGCTCGCTGAATAGAGCTCATCTATATAATGCTAAAAGGGAGAACCAAGAAAATTGAACAATTCAAACGTACGCTTGATAACTAGTAAGTCACTCCATACTTTACATATTTCAACTTATCTTTCTCCCTTACATCACTTTTTTCTGCCTTAATCGAACAGTAAATATATCTGTTAAAAGGAATTATTATAATTCATTTGAGGGAGTTATTGTTTGGTGCATGGGAGGTGCTTCGCATTACATTCGGCCGGCATGCGTGTATAACCAAAATTAATTGAGAGAATTTAGTCCTAAAAAAAGTCTCACAAATGAACATCACAAATTTTAATATAGAAAATAATAATTAGTTTATATTACTCTCTTGTTGTTATGTGATGTTTTGATGATTATAACCATAAATTGCAATAATTTATATTAAAGAAATATTTGCTTCAATATATGAATATCACTGATACTTTTTAGTGATTATAATAATAAATTTTATGTTTATATAAACATAAATATTTTATTAAATTTTATTTTTTATTTCATATAAAAATATAAAAACACATAATAGGACAAATAATAAGTCCATAACTTAGAAATAAATAAATAAAATTTTAATTTGTTAAAGGACCAAGTTCCTTATATCCATTTTTTAAGTTTTTCAATCACACATGCTAAATATACTATTTTTTATGTGGGTTTAAATTAATCGAAGATATTAAAAAAAATACATAAATAGTAACTAAACAACTTGACAAAATAACTGTAAGAAACTTGATATACTTTTCTCCTTTGGTAAAATAGTCATGAAGTATATTTTCTAAAGAATCAATAAGTCCATTTATAAAGTGTATTGAAAGCTAAGCCACGTGATAAGTTATAAACAAATTAATCTGTCAGATTTTTTGTCATCTACCGAGTCCACAGTCTAGTTCCATTATAAAATTATAATTTTTTATATAAAAAAAAAAAGTTCTTTGAAGCGTGTAGAAAAAGAAGGATTCATCAAGGTTAATTCTAAAACAATCATTTTTATCTTACTAAGTGAAGAGATCCTCGTCATCTCAGATGGGGTTAATGAAGCTTTTAATAAGGGAGATGAGGGGATATTTTTTCCTAAACAAAAAAGCATTTTGGTAAGTGTAAATCAGAACTTATTTATAATTAAAGGTTGCAGGATTTGAAGGGTCATTTTTTTTTTAAAAATATCTTCTTTAAGGGTTTTTCTCAAGTGTATATATTCATTGCAGTAATATTGTTTGACTAGAAGAAATATTAACTACACTAGCAAGTTGAATTCAAGCAGTCAATTTGCTTACAAACAAGACAAAAAAATGCGATTAACTGATTATTGTTGAATCACTCTTAAAAAACAATAATAACACCTACATGAAGTTAGGAATTTAGGACTCGAACAAATTAAATTTGCAAGATAAAATATAATACCAGTGAGGGGATTATAATACCAGTGATTAGTAAAATAATGGAGCTTCTTGATTACTGGTAAGTGATTTTTGCTTCTTAATGATATAATACCAGTGGCAAAAAATGAACTAATTATTCCATGTTCTGAGTCATTAGAACTTAGATAATGATTGCTTCTTCTGATTTGACTAGATTGCCTCCTTTGAAGTATGGATCTCGTCTAGGAGCTTTCATCGGGACCTTTGCCTATAACTTGTCACAGCATGCGTAAGCCATCACTCTTTTTCAATTAATTTCTCTTGTGATGAGTTGTGATAAAAACTTGATGTTAAAAGAGCCTTGATACTGCGCTTTGCAGAAGAAGTTTATGCTTTTACTCAGGATATCGATCATTACTTGAAGCTCGTTGCTTAGTGCTTATCCATATAATGCTAAAAGGGGAGAACTAAGAAAATTGAACAATCCAAACGTGTGCTTGATAACTAGTAAGTGACTCCATATCCCATCTTATTCGTCTTAATTGGATGTGCTGCATTTCATTGCGTGTACATATATACTCACGGAAAATTAGAACCATAATCTGCATTTCTGTTGATAAGATAAAATCATGACAGCACGTAAATAAATGTATAGACAAAGTTTTCATATATATACATCTATGGAAGTTTTTGACAAATGTGGGGTATATATGAAGAAAATAAAATCAATATCTTGTAATTATCCAAAATATATTTATATTATAATTTATCCAAATGAGTTAATTTGGAGATTAAGATGGAATTAGGATAAGCCCAAATCTGGCCTATTTAATATTCAAGTTCTGAAATAGTTCAAATTTTGTCTCTCCAGCTTGTGATGATTCATTTGGAGGCCAAATCTTGAGAGTATTAATTCCAAACAACAAATCACAATGTAAATGTTATTAGTTTTTAAATTGAAAAATTTAGGAAAAAGTTTTTCATTAAAAATTTTATTAGTGAGAATAATTTAAATCATGCTATTAAAATTGTATATAAAAATTTATGAAGTACTGATACTTTTTGTATATATTTAAAAATTTATTATGTCTTTTTAACTAATAAAATTTTTAACATGAGGCTTTCTCCAATTTTCCCTTTATAATGGGAAAATAATTTTGAAGATAGCTATATTTTCTCTCAATTTTTAATTAGCACTTGTGTTATTTTTTCTTTATTAAGTTCTTTAATTTTGTGTTAATAGCACTGATAACCTTTATAACTTTGCTTTATTAGCATTATCAGTCTTTGTACATAAACTAATTACATTAATAAAATAAAATTAAATAATTTAATAAGGAGAAAAAGTAACATAAGTAACAAATTAATAATTCAGAGAAAATATAAATTCCTCTAAAATAGTTTTCTTATAATTATTATTTCTTTTTTTGGAATATAACTTATAACAAGGGCTGAATGGTATAAAATATGCATAGTTGTAAAATCAAAGGAATTTGAACTTGTTTCATTAATAATAATATAATATTCTGTGGTAACATTTGGTGAACCGTGCCTCCCCAGGCTGTGAGGTTTGTCAATGGCTGAGGTGTTTGTTCCCGCGGCTGCAACTCTGGCGGCACCTGTTGTGAACCTTGTGCTTAAAGAATTAAGGTCCAAAGCTGATGGACCCACCGCTTCGCTTGATGACATGCATAAAGCGCTAAACAATGGATTGGATTCACTATGTGCTTTACAAAGTGACAGAGACAGGAAAGTAGATTTGAGCAACATCCACAAAGATCCATCTCATGTTTACGTGCTCTGGAAGACGCGTGTATCAAGTATTGTGGAACGCGTGACTTCCTTGAATAAAGACTATAGAGTAGTGGGAAAGGGCTATTTTAATTCTAAAAGAAAAGAGCTTCGAGTGGAGATCAAAAGGGCACTCCATGATCTAATCGAACTTGTCGAAGCATGTCCAGAGGATATTCTACTTGATAAGCTGCCAGAGCGGGCCATAAAGGAGGCTGATAAATCAATTGCAAAGTATCAGACTCTTCAGAACGCCTTCGATAACATTCTGACCCTGCTGAAAAGGAAAGGAGTGAAATGCGTGGCACTTCATGGAGAAAAAGGGGTGGGGAAAACAACAATAATGCAACACTTAAATAACCACTTCTATGAAAGCATTGACGAGGAGTTTGATATGGTGATTTTCATTAAAGTGCCGGTTGAAGAGCAGAAAGACCTTCACATTCTGCAGAAAATTGCAGATCGAATAAAGGTGGATAGAGATGGTAATGAATTAGAAGTTGCTGGAAGAATAAAGATAGTGCTGAAGAACAAAAGATATTTGCTGATTTTAGATGGCGTAAGGCACACAGTTGACGTGATTTGGGAAAAGTTGGACATTCCAAACGACGAAAGAGATAGTAGGGTGGTAATAGCCACTCAATATCCTCTTGCTTGGAAGTCGGACTGTGTTGACATGACAGTCAAGCTCGAACCATTATCCGAGACTGAAGCATGGAAGATGTTTCTAGATATTGTTGGTGACAAACATTTACCACACATACCAACCGCGAAACTGATATGCAAGAGATTCTGCTCTCGTCTTCCCATCCTTATAGATCCTATTGCAAGGTCTTTCAAACATGAGGAACGCATTGATTGGCAGTGGGCTTTGAAGGAATTGACGCCTTGGCCTCAAGTTGAAGCTGACGGTTTAGAACAGTTATACTCACACTTGGAAACTTGTTATAAACTGTTGCGTGATCAAAGGAAGCAAAAATGCTTCCTGTATGCTTCACTACATCCCGCAAATAGTGAGATATACACAGATTACTTAGTCGAGTGTTGTATAGCTCTGGGCGTTTTTGATAATGTTGATGCAGATACCAAGTACAGTGGAATGCGCAGTCCAGCTATTGATACAATATTGAGGCACCTTGTTAATATTGCATTTTTGGAGGAAGGGGAACAAATGAGGTATGTTAAAATGAATGATCTCTACAGACAACTTGCTTTATATATATCATCCAATGCTTCAGATTTAGAATGTAGAATTTATGTTGACAATGAAGAACATGAAAAGCGCCCCTTTAGATCAGAATCATGTCAGGATGCTAGATGGGTTTCTATGGTTGGCAGTAAAAGGAGTCATCTACCAACAAACCTTTGTAAGAGTCTGCAGACACTGTTGCTTCAGAAGAATCCGTGTTTGGTTGAAATCCCACATTCCTATTTTGACAGCATGGGCAATCTTCTCGTGTTAAACTTGTATGGTACTAAAATAATAAAGTTACCATCTTTGAAAGGATTAATTGGGCTCAAGGCGTTCTATCTAAATGGGTGTTCAGAGTTGAAAATTTTTTCACATGATGCGATCAAACCACTTCTAAATCTTGAGGTATTAGACATTCGAGATACTGGAGTGAATTTTGTGCCATGCTTGAAAAGTTTGCGGTGCTTAAGAATATCATACATCCCAAGCGGTAATTATCACGAAATTTCAGAGCTTCACAACTTAGAAGAATTGACCTTTGAAGTGGAATCCCTAGTGGAATGGTGTAGTGATGCTAAAAATATTATACCAGGGATTGCTTCTTTGGAAAATCTAACCACTTTTAGGTGCAACTTTCCTTCTTCAGAAATCCTTGGAAAATTCATAGATACCAGCAAATCATGGAGAGGTAAGAAGCAATTTACTTCATTTCATTTTTTTGTGGGATGTGAAAACTCAAAACATCCAAAAATCATTGAGTCCTTTAAGAATAGAATTTCCAAGTATATAAAATATTGCAATGGGGACAAAAAGGATGACTTGGCAATAACTGAGATGCTCTCTCAAGCTGAGGCATTTGAGCTAATCTGTCACAACAATGTTGAGCATTTGTGGGAGCTGGTAAAGGCATCAAACTTGGAAGATCTCCGTGTTTTACTTATAGAAGGGTGCAATCAAATGTTAACCATTGTTGCAGGAGATACTGCTTGTAATGCTATTAATGGTACCTCATCAGAAAATGCAAGTCTCTTACCAAGCTTGGATCAATTACATTTGGATAATTTGCGAGATTTGTGGTGTGTTTTTAAGGGCCCCTTCCCGCCTGGAAGCTTTTTCATGTTGCATACTTTGACATTGAAGAACTGTCCAGAGTTGACAAGTATCTTTTTCGAGACAGCAGTTGATGATTTTCCTGAACTACAGGAATTAGTGGTTCAAAATTGTTCAAAAATTGAGGTTCTTATCAAGGGGCAAAGTATACTTCCGAAATTGAAGATGCTAATGTTGGATGACTTGTCAAACCTTAAGTCCGTATGCCTGAATGAAGATTTAGAATGGGGTTTTTTGGAGCAGTTGAATGTACAAAAATGCCCTAAATGTACAAAAATGCCCTAAGTTAAAAGCTTTACCTTTCAACACAACAAATGCAACTTATCTAAGAACCATTAAAGGTGAGAAAGATTGGTGGAGCAACTTGGACTGGATTGATGATGAGGTTCGTGAGCGATTTGAATCTGCATTTTCAGCTTCTACTTGATATTTTCTTTATGCTTTTGATACTCATAGTGATCAATATTGGTGTTAGAAGTAAAAAACTTGTTTGTTCAAGCTAAGTGTGATGTTTGATTCAAATGTTTCCTGTTGCTCATAATAATCTGCACTGAAAAGTGCAAGACTTGTATGTTTTGTTATGCTTTCCAATGATAGTACGCTGCAAAATCTCAAAAAATATTGTCATCCTTGACATTTGTTTTAATGTTCACTAAGTTATTTTGGATAATCTTTTTCGTTTTCATCTCAGGGAGATGAACTTGGTTTGAACTAAGCCTTATTTTCATGATGCCATGTGTTTTACCATGTGGTTAATTTCTTGTTTTCGCTCGTGTTATTTATGGTTGCATCTCAATTAAGCAATGGTGAAATTGTTTTGCATCTATTGATGAGGTTGATTGCACTTCCTTACCTATACGCGATTTCTATGCTAACATGCTTTAGTTTGTCTTTGAACTTCAATTGACGTGAGACCTGAATCACTATTCGTATGTCAAAAAATTAAGAGAACGCTTCAAATAGTCTTAGATTCCTCATGTATTAACTATTAAAGCCTATTACTAGCTTGTAGAATTTAAGCGAAAGGCTCAACAATCAAACGTGAATCTGAAATAATCCTAGTTTTTTTATTACTCAACAATTCAAAGATGGAAAGCAAAGTAAATATTTTAATTTAAAGGACAGAGATCAAGGTTTGTTTCATTACGATGAAGCTACAACTAGCACAACTAGAGTTTATCTCTGTTCGGTGTAATACAAATTACAGATCCAAAGCATACCAACCTACTCTTAAGTTTGTATCAATCTTCAGCAAGTTTCTGTTAAGTGTTGTTCATGATAGAGTCTTCCAAAAGAATTTCAAGTTTTCCCAAGAAACAAACGGTTGCATGAAGGAACTTTAGCATGCATACTTAATAGATGAAGTCTTATAAATAGAATAAAAAGTAATGATTAAGAAAAATTGTTGGCAAAAACTGATTAAGAAAGAAAACCTTTCCTATAACGTAGAAGTACCTTATGCATGATAACTCTCGACCACATTTCATCACATGGTGAAAAAATGTAGCTATTACATAGTGCTGGTAGAGCTTAACCCGCCAACCAGCTATTTTATAGTGGGTAATTGGTAATTCATTTTAGTGAGGGTCTTTTTGACCTGCACCCGCCAAGCCCACACTCGCGACGGGTTAACTCGCCGGGTTGGCAGGTTAGCCCCTTTTTTTTTTAATTTTTTATTATTATTTATATTATACTTTATTAATTTTAAAGTCTTAACTAAGTTAGAATTTATATTATACTTAATTTATATAAACTTTATCTTATTGAGTCATTTCTTTATATATTTATATTTTCTTTTATTATTATTTTACTTGTGACAGATTTATGTACTGATAGTAATAAATTTAAAGAAATAAATATTTTGACAATTTCAAATCATGCTTTGAATCCAATTAATATTGATATATATAAATTATTTTTTTTAAAAAAATAAATATGAAAATAATTTTTTTTTAAAAAAATATATAAATAATTAAAAAAAACTGGCGGGCTCAGGTTGGTATTATACCAACCCGCCTGAAAGTGGGCAGATTAAACTCAGCCCGCTTTTATCCCAACCCACGGCGGGCCAACCGTATCCGGCGAGTTGACCCGCATTCCCACGTCTACTATTACAGCTACTTGATAAAATCAAGCGGTGAAAAAAATATTACAGTGTGTTTAGATTGCTTCTAATCCTAAGTTTTCAACCTAAGTTTAGTCAAAACCTAAATTTAATTTTTTTTAAAACAAACAGCTATATTTATTCAAACGGGCTTTTGAACTAAACCATAGTTTAAAACTAAGGTTTCAGATAAGCTGGTCAGAGTAGCTTATGGAATAGTAAAAAAGCTTATGAACTAGCCAATTACTATATTACCCATACTTTTTCTTACACAATCTCTCCTACTTTTTCTTATACCCTCTCTTTTACTTTTTCTTACACCCTCTATCATTTCTTTTTTTACACCCTCTCTCCTCTCTTCTCTTAGATCTTATCTTTACTAATTTAATACTCATACTCTTTTTTTTATAATTTACTAATAATAAAAGTACTTCTAAAAATTACTATCCAAACACTCATTTATTTAAAATTATTTTTTTATAAGTTTTTCTCTAAAAGCCTTTTTCTATAAGCTGTCCAATATTTTTTTTTTCACAAGCCCATTTCTAAAATACTATTCAAACAAACAGGCTTTAGATACAAAAGCCGGAGGAACTCAATCTAGCATGACTATACTATCTTAACAATCGGTATAGTCATCCTATTATGCTTTTAGCATTTGGGTGGTCTTAAGAACATTCCGATCTAGCGTATCTCCCTTCGGCTTTTTGAAAGACCCCAAACTGTTTCTTGGAAATGATTGATCATCTGCTGTATCATTCTTCGCCGATTTAGTTCGATTTTGTGCTTCAGGCTGTTTCCTTTTGAGGTCACCACTAATCTCATTGGTAGTGTTTGCACGATTTGAACCATCTACTGCAAGTCCATTTTCTCTGAATCCAAATGTAAAAGAATGTGTCAGCTAACCAGGGTCAAACCCATAGATGTAATTAATATTTATCTGGATTTTGGGATTAAATTAAAACCATTGATGGAGAACCATCAGATCTATTTTCCCCTAGAGATGGGGTTGGGAGGGAGACCACACCAACAAAATTAAACACCATAATCACCAAGGACTTGGTTCAAATGGCAATGGGTTTTACGAGCTCAACCAGAGGCCTTGAACTCAAGTTATGAGAATATAGCCGTGTTAAATACTTGGTGGTAGAGCATTGCCACTTTTGTGGTCATGCCTAGCTCAATCTAAATTAGTCTAGACCCTAATAAATCCTCCAATAGAAGTGGGGTAAATCTAGGATACCCGGTGCTTTCATATAAAAAAGTTAAACGCCATGAAAAAATCACACGTCCACTAAGTATTATAGGAAAAGAGAAACCACCTGATAGAAATATTTCCACTTTGACTCCTAGAACTAGATGTTTCAGCTGCAGGCCGATGGAGCCTTGCATCTTCTTCATTGAGTCTCTATATAGGCAAGAATTTGCCACTAGAAAAATGAATCGGATGAATAACAGATAAACATCAAGTAGGGAACTTTTAAATTCTTGATCTTCATTCTCACATCAATCCGTGGATTAAAACTTTGAAATGACATCCGACCCTTAATTACTCCTGGATGGGGGTCACCTTCCATTACGACGATACTTCGTATATTTAGAGAGAACATGGAAAATCAAGAAACAGCTAACAAGAATAATTCAGAATATGCAGATATTAGAAACATATCAATATCAGAGGCAATTATGGAATTGAGTTGCAAACATAAATTTGGTATAGACTCATAGAATTTATTTAAAATTATTTATTTTTTATAAACCTTTTCTAAAAATCAATGCTCAATAATTTATTTTTTATTTTTTATAAACCCTAATTTGTCCAAATGACTACGAGGCTGACAATTGTTTAAATAGTTTATTACCACCGACTTCCTTCCCGGTTTGACCCACTGACTCCTGACGATGGAATCATAGCAATTGACGGTGACTGCTGAAGATGAATTGTTGTTGTTACCACCGACTTCATTACCGGTTTCACACTCTTGCATGAGCCTTTGGCAAAGTGCACTCTTTCCTCCTTCTCTATGAGATGTTTTGTATTGATATATTTCAGTGATTTAGGTAATGAATAAATTTTCATGCTCATATGGCCCTCAATCCACATCCATCTTTCATTGAAAACTAATGGCGAGAGCCTCCAAGCAATTGTGCAACGTTTACAAGAGATCGATTTTCCAAACAAGTATCATAACAACAAGTGTGACCTAACGAGAGTTTTAAAATATATACAAGACAGTATGTGTGTATCTTTCCAAACAAATCTGCTCAGCAGTCGGTGTTGTCCAGAAGGGGAGTCCTTGACTTGGTCAGATGTGGAACTGTAAATTCCTGGACGACTAGAAAAAGAAAATTCCAGTTGCGTCAGAACTATCGTCAAATGTTTCATCCGCTAAAGAAATTCCAGATGTCGAACTCAGAATCTGTGTCGAAACTGTAATTATGTGTATTATTCACGAAAGGTTCAGTCCAAAAGTCATAAGAAAATAACTCAAGATCGGCATTGGATGCTGACTCGCCCGTCTGATTTATACTGTCAGAATAGAATTTGTCGCACAGGAGGCTTGAGTGCAAGTGTCGCTTCTCCTGTAAGTGATTTTAGAGGTAGTTGAAATACAGTTAAGCTAACAAATACACCCAACTTTTTGTATATTCTTATAAATAAACAGAGATACGTGGAATACATTCATGCATATATACCTGCGGCTTCCAATTTGGTTTGGATCTTCGTTACAATGCAGGCTTGTGTGCAAGTGTGACGTCCAATATAAGTGATTTTGTAAAGGAAACTCTTCTCGTCAATTCTCTGCACTTCTTTGGTTGCTTTACAATCCTGATCATGTCCATGAGTGCAGCTGAAATATTCTCTGAGTATAGACCACATGTAGCGTATACCAAAAAATGCATATAAACAGTCAGTTTACCTTAAAAACTAGTCATGTAAAGCTGTGAAGTAAATTATGATTCATGGATAATTCAAATCAGCAGTACCTTGGAAATTTGGCATGACCAATAACTCGCGTGCGATACTTTCTCCAACTATATCCATCTTCAAGAGACTCAGATATCTTTGTCCACGTTTCCTTGGTCCTTCTATAATTTAAGAATCGTTTTAGAATATACAACTACTTGTTATAAGCCTAGGGCTTGTTTGGTATGAGGAATTTGGAGAGGAGGGGAGAGGAAGGGAGGGATTTTGCTCCCCTCTCCTTGTTTGGCTCCATAAAATATTTAGGAGGGGAGAGAAAATTAAAAAAAAAAATTCCGCTCCCCTCCTCAACTTTACCTTCCCTCCAAATTTGGAAGAATTTGGAGGGGAGGTATAAAATTATTATTTTAAAATATTAATATACCCATAATTTTTTTAATATTCTAATATTATCCCAATATTATATTTTATTAAAATATTCTATAAAATAATACAAGCTAAATTTATTTATATAAAAATATTTTCCCTCCTGAATTAAACAAGGTAATATAAAAATCCCTCCCCTCCCCTCTTTTAATCTTAATCCAAACAAGGTAATAATAAAATCCCTCTCCTTATCCCTCTCCTTCCCTTCCTTTCTTTTCCCTCTATTAAAATCCCTCCCCTCCCCTCCCCTCCCCTCTCCTCTATTGAGCCAAACATACCCTTGAGCTAAGGTAAATGACATATAGTTATGCATAGATATACCTCTTATACTTGGAGACCATGCTTCTGGAAGATTCCAGTGGTTCTCCCACTATCTCACCTGTTGTGATAGACGTCATATCTTTGGAGACCTTGTCACTGGAAGACTGCAGAGGTTCACCCTCTATCTCCCCTGTTGCAATAGCATTTCACAAATACAGTGAATTAAAGTAATTGTCATGGGGATCGTTGATAATTCTCCATGTCAATCTCTTTGTCAATTGTAGAAAAATTAACAATAGCGATGTAAGGAAAGGATACTCTAATATTGAAGAGAGGGAGAATAGGATGTCACCTGAATCATTTTCTCTATTGAAAGATGTCAGCTCATACGTAGTCAATTGAGTCAAGATGTCAAGGTCCTCATCAATTGGAGAAAAGATTTGATTGAATTTATGAGGTCGATCTTCTTGTCCCCACTCTGCTTCATTCCATTTAAGTGCTTCCCACCATTCTGTTTCTCCTCTTATGACCTTTAGCTTTTCGCTTGACAATTCTGCAGTGGAAAGACTTTGCAGTTTTGGACAGTAATAAAGTCCCATATGCTCTAAATTTCTCCCAATACGCACTCCTTTTGAAATGCTAGCCAGTTCAGGTACAAAGAGAAGTGATAACTTTCTCGATCTTGGGAGGAAAAAGTCTGCTGTTCGTTCTAAGGAAGGACAAGTTATAATGCTACCTACTTTGGGACAGTCTTCAACTATAACCTCTTCTAAATTCACAAGACTGTGCAGAGAATGCATGGTGAATATGGTGGTTAATTCTGGGCAAGTGTGCAGTGCTAACAACTTTAGTTTACAAAAAATGGATTTGCTAAGAATTGGCTTGTTAATGATGCTTCTTAGATTTTTCATGTAGAATATGGTCAAGACCTGCATGCAAAAAGATTCATTCGAGTCCGAGTCTTCTCCATATTCATCTACATCTACAATGCTTTGCATTTCATTACATTCTGCCAAAATACATAGTCGAAGCTGCTTCAGATTCTTCAACCCGAATTCTGCAAGATTGTTGATGGTCATGTGGCAGACCAAGAAAAATGCCCAGGCTTTGGAGAGAATGGATTTCACTTCATCAGGAAAAACTAGACCATTTACAAATTTTAAGCTAGGACTACTTTCTTTAAACATCGCCTCAATAATAGGCGGTACATGTGATATCATTCTTGGCTTGTGATGGCCGATAATGAATCTAAAATTAGATAGACACCTTTTTGTGCGATTCAAGAAACTATCTCTTGGGATATACATATCCAATTCTCGCAACATCTGTAATCCATTGATTTCTGTAAGAATGTGTCCAACATTCTCGGACCACCATCCATTATCTGGGTTAACGCCAATCCTTAAAACTTTCAAATGATTGAGTTTGGATAAAACACCAAGAGGAATCACTGTAAAGTTGGAATCATTATAAAAAGAGAGAGATAAGCTTTCCAAATTGCTCAACTCTCGGATCTCCTCTGGCAAATGTGTGATTAGAGTGCCATCAAGATCAAGTGTCGTGAGATTTGTAAGTTGGCTAATCTTTCGTGGAAGTTCCACAAAAAGCTCACAATCTTTTAGATACAATTCTCTAAGCTCCTGTAGATTAAAAATTGAGCTTGGGAGTTCATGTATGCTAGTGCCTGACAAGTTAAGGATGCTAAGCAAAGACACATGATCAAAAAATGAGGATGGTATTTTCATCAAATTAAGGTTGTTTCCCAACAATGAACTTCTAAGTTTGGGAAGATTTAAGAATTGTGGAAGACATGTAATCTGAGTGCCAGAAATATCGCACACCTCAAGATTATGGAGTTCCCAAATTTCTCGTGGCAACGTCTTCAATCGCCTACACCCTGCCACTCTCAATGTCTTAAGATTCTCAAGTTTAGAAATCTGTCGAGGCAGTTCCAGCAATTGCGAACAATGTTCCAAAGACAAAGTTTCAAGCTTCTGGAGTTTAAAAATTGCTCTGGGCAGTGTTTCTAGCATACAGCCATCCAAATTCAATTCTTTAGGTCCAAGCAGGGTATTTACATCATATAAACTTCGCATATGAGTGTTGGATAAGTTTAAAACTTGGAGGTCTGAAATTGTTGATACCAATGCTCCTTCACTCAAGTTCTTAGGAATTTCCTCCCCCAGAGTGTGTAAGATTATTTTAATATCCCGGGGCAATAGGATATAGTCAAGGATGTCTTTGAATTGCAGTAAAATAGAACGTTCCATGAAATTTTGTAAGATACCCTTTGCTTCTTCTTTTGTGCCAACTAATCGCTTAGAAAACCAGTGAGCAAACAATTGAGCATCACTCACCTTCCACTCTAGGAATTTGAAGACCATTAAACACTTTATAAGATGAGCCTTTTCTCTTTCAGAAATTACAGTTCCCCAAATGATGTTGAAGAATGCATTCACTATTGCCTCCCGATTATGATAACGCAGCCTTTGCAATGCAAGTTCCCAGATTTGAACATTTTTCACACCTTTCAGTGACTTTGCCATGAGAAGAATGGCAAGAAGATGGCCCCCACATTGCTCCACAATTTGCACTGCGATTTCTTGGATGGCAATAGATGAATGTAGAAGCTCACTTCCAACATTCCTGCAGAAGACCTCCCAAGGCAACAAATGATCCTCTGTCCTGATTCCCAGATCCACTTTCTTGATCAATTCATAATTTTGCCGTGCTAATGATAGCGTTGTTATAAACACCACGACATCTCCAGAATCTCTTCTAATTGGAGACCACGCATTCTGGGGGTCAAGATTTTTGTGACCATCCCCATCCACCACAAGCACTAAATGTCTGCTTCTCCTATGATTCTTTGCCGGCAACTCTGCACTGGTAGTCCCCTCCAGCCTCCTCGGAAGCTTAAAGAGCTCTAGCTCTCCTTTTTCCTCCTCCTCATCAATCTGATTAAGATCAATGATTTGGAGATCTTCAAATGCTGCACAAATTCGAGAATTTGCTCGTATGTTCTCCTCAACAGTTCGTTTTTCTGCATCATTTCTGGTTGAAAACCATATGTTTTGAATCTTGTCATCTGAAGTTAAAGTTAGAGTGAGTTGGTGGAGGGCAAGATGAGTAGCTGAGAGGAGAATAGGTTGGGGCACATGTTTGAGAGGTGTCTCCCTGCTGATGCTACCACCATTTTTGATCTTTTTCGTTATGTTCTGTGGTATAATGACTTGCACATATCTCATTGGGCTTTCAGAGAGACACTGTTCAAACCTTCTCCTCGAATTATCAAAATCTGTATCATCATCTCCAAAAATTATGAGCAGTTGCATCACCCATAAAGGATAGACATCATTTATCCATTGCTTCAGAAAGTATTCATATCCAATTCTCATCGGGTAGCTCAACATGAGGTGTAAAAAGTCCCGTATCCTCATCAACCTTAACGTATATTGCACCAGACGCTGATTTATTTATTTTTTTGAAAAAAAAAAACAGGATTCTTTAAGGAAGAAATCATCATCAACAAAACACGAAAACCTTTATAATTTATCCTCATCAAACTTACAGTTTCTCTTGATGTAGGAATGCCATGCTGCTTAACTGACTGAGACATCTTTCTTGCTACCCTCGGCCACTCAGACAACTTTCAAAATCCAAAGAATAATGCGTTACAAAAGAATGAGCAAAATAAAAAACTACATCATTTTGAGGTAAAGCTGCACACAAACCTCTTTCTTTGCATCTTCATGTTTATCCCTATCTGCTCTTGTGGGTTTTGGATATGGATAAGTAGGTCTTTGACCTCTACTACCTGCCAAGTTCATTGCAAGGAGAATATTTACATATTGTTCAACAAGTTAATGCATGCTTTAACCATATATGTTACTGGAAGGTTAGGAGCATGCATAGAGTAAGAAGACCAAGAAGCACATAAACGGATATAAATATCGGGTATGACACCATATGACATGTGAGATACAATAATGGACCGTGTTTTTGTTAGAAACCTAAAGCCCAAATCCAAGACCTTAGTCGCTGCTCCGGTTCCACTTTTATTCATTTTCCTCTTTTTTGTTTCCTTCTCTGTTCTTGCTATTTTCGAGGATCAATTATTTTAGGAAAGTTTTGTCCCTGATTTCTAGGGATGTGATTGTAATCCCGTATATGCTAAGATACTAGGATAGCTGTCGAGTCTATAAATGCTGTTTCTGCGTTCTGTGCAAATAATAGGAGAGAAAAAAGGCACAGGATAAAGTCCTGTTTTCAGTAGTTACCTGAGGGCAGAACTGTAAGTTTCTTTGTGTGCTCTTTAGATATCCGGAAGATCGGCTTGGCTCGTCTTTCTAGCACTTCAGAAGGCTTTCGGTTGAGTTTATGCCTTTAAAATAATATACAAACATCAGCATGGGACAAGAAAAAGGTTGAGGAACTTTAACAGAGCATTGTTTAGAGAGGAAACTGCATATAATCACCCTAAATTATAGCCTAATTACACTTTAATACACGAAAGTTGAACATGCATGTCTAAGTTTGACAGGACTAAAACCATCTAGCAAAGCATATAAGCAGAAAATTAAACAGAAAAAAATGCATACCTGTATTTCGACATAGAAGATGGTGCTGTCACTTGTTTTGTAACATTTGACGGAACATCTTCGTTAGACATATCACCAGTTTCCGCTGCTCAACATCATATTTTTATAAAGCATGTCAGTTTAGTCGCAAAGTAAGTCATTCATTTCCCTTTTCCCCCACATTTTCCCACCCAAAACTCAAGCCATGACCGTTAAGAAGAAAAAGAGAGAGGTCGGCTACATGATCAAACGATACCATTATGCTTTATTAACAAAATGAAGAGAAATCCAATGTATTTTACTCTAGTTTTGGACGAAAGGAAAAACAATCAGATAGGATCGTAGAGAAGGCACCTGCAACGCAGAGCTTTGAAGGAATGACAGAGTTTTGAGAAGTAGTAATCCCTCTAGTCTCTTCCTAGCTACGTACCTACCACCAGCCCATGTTGGATATCAGGTTTCATACCAAATACAGAATAATAGCGCAAAAGGAGAAAGAATATAGCACTTTACCGGTGAGGCCACAGCTTTTTCGACGGACTGAGATCAGAGAAGTGTTATGATATATCCTGAGACGTTGACCGTTGCATTGCACAGCGAGGCTTCTTCTTCTTCTTTAACTTGTGGTTTTATTTTTTATTCCCATATGATAGGGTGGATCTTGGTCAGAATATTATTTTTCTCAAGTGCAATTAACTATATGTCACCTACCGAATTAAAAAATAGCAAGCTTATAACAATGTCAAATGAGAATAAAAAATAAAATAAAAAAAGATGAAGACTTACTGTGGGCAATGAACTGTCAACATATCATGATCCCATCTATTCCAGATCTGTCTGGAGAAAGGGTAGCTATGAAAAATTTTATATTGTATAAATTTGTCATGATGCTTGCCTTCCAGATTCAAATCCCATTTGTTTTTAAATATTCAGAGTTGAGCTAACGTGGATCTGTTGGTACGTAGCATCATTACAGTATGTATTATTCTTTGATGATTTCACAAATCCATTGGGATCGACTGGGTTAGGGAAAGGTCAACTTAATTGTTATCACGTGGGATTAGTTTAATGGTATTGGAAAACCTTAAATATCCTGTTTTATAATAATTTTCAGACATAATTAAGTACACTCTCAATGATTTTCCCCAGATTTGACATTTCTTAACATCTCAGTTCATCTCCATCACTGCTAACTCTCGCTTGATTCTCATCTTCCTCCTGTCGCTCTCTTCTCTATTATTCGGTAGGAAGAAACCAAGGGTGCTTAATTACTTCCCAACTCTTTCAGTCCTTCAAGACTCTGGCTTGCAGGTAATCAAGAATGCCTTCTCTACGATCCTATCTAATTGTTTTTCCGAGTCAGATCACTGGATTGCTTCCTCCGCCATTCATATATTTATTTGTTCTTCGTTTATGGATGTTTGGAATTGGATCTCAGTGAACTTGAAAGTTTTCTAAATAAATCAGATCAGATACAATCTTCAGATGAATCAAATTTAAGAGCCAATTTCATCCTCGAAAGGTTTTAAACGGGTTCCAACGCTTGAATATGTATGAGAAATGCCTAAAATGTCTGTCTACCTTCAATCATTTCGCCCCTATTCACCATATGGCCTCCCCGGCACCCCCCTCCCCTCCCTTTTCTAATTATTTGATCCATATTTTAATTATTGATAAAATCTTTTAATTATACCCATATGTTCTACCTAAATTACAGGAATCATTTATAAACCTCAGTATTAAGATGTATGTTACAAGAACTTTTCTTGTATATTTGAGATTTTATTTTCATCCATGCAAGTTGACTATTAAACTTTTGCTTTGACCAAAACACCCCTCCTCAGAAAACATTTAAACATTTATCTTTGTCAAAAAATATTTCTTAATACAACCAAAAATTGTTTTAATACATGTATTTTAAAACTCTCTAATAGGTTAAACATACTTTTTTTCACAAACATATTTAGTCAACTACGTATTTATTTCAACAAGTTTTTTTATGTATACATTAACTAAATTACTTAAGTTTCTGTTCCAATATGATAAAAACATTAAACAAATAATTACTTGCAAAAATAAAAAAAATTAAGGAAAAGAAGAAAAAAACTCTTAAATTCTTCAAAAAAAATCTTAGTCAAAATTAGGGATTTAGTATGATAAGAGGTAGATTAGTAAATAAAAAAGTATTTCAATATAAATTTTAATTGAAAAAGTATTATTTTATAATATTATTCACATAGTCAATGGCTTGGACTTAACTGCATATTTTCAAACTAGAAGAGATGTCTGCGTAATTAAGACAAAATATAGGAAAGTTGGACTATTTCACTCTAAATTTTATTATATATTTTCTTATAATTGCACATTTTAATGGTAATTTTAAATATTATTATATACGTGTTCTCTTGAACAATATGCATGCTTGTAAACTGTATCCTCAGATTTACAAGTTCCACCCATGTGGTTGTTATGCATATTCCTTAAATTCTATATAATTATGTGCTAGAAGAAATTATTAACTGCCCTAGCAAGGTGAACAATAGGGTTATGCACAAAGCCCGCGACCCGCTATACCCTGCCCAACCTGCAAGAAAAATGCCCTGCCCAACCCAATAAATATAGGACAGGACTGGGCATCGGGCTGCAAAATACAACCCATGTATTTTTTAGGCTGGGCATCGGGCATAGGGGTTGTCCTTCCCTGCCCTGCCCATGAGCACCCATTCTTTTATTTTTTTATTTTTTCTCTATCTTAGAAGGGAGAATATGATAGTTACTGGTGACTATAAGGTAATTTTAGAAATATAAGTAGTTAAGTAGGTAAGTTGTATCTTTTAATATTTATAACTATATTAATTTTTTCTTCTTTTTTAACTTTGTTAATTATCATCTGATTATATTACAAATTATAATTATTTATTTTATTTTTTTAGATGTTTTATCTTTGTTAATATTGGGGAGATTAATACAAAGTTATAATTACAAACTATTTAGATTTCAACGCTTATTTTTTATATGCAATTGATCTCAAGATTTTAATTATTATCTTTGTTCTCTTATTCTTAGTGGATTATAGATATTATTTAACTTTTAAAGACACATAAATATGGTATTATTTTAGAAGTTCATAATTGCAGATTTTTTTCACAACATGAACATGACATCACAACTTGGGCATGCCCAGCCCACCCATGCCCAACCCAAAATTGTTAGGGCTTTTACCGAGTAGGGTCGGACATCGGGCTGCAAAATGCAGCCCATGCATTTTTTGGGCAGGGCATCGAGCAGGGGGGACTACCCTGCCCATGCACACCCCTAGTGAACAATCAGGCAGCTTGCTTAAAATGAAGGGGAGAAAAGTGACAAAAAGGTGTGTTTATTGTCTGTCACTTTCTTACTAGTTAAGTTCTGCTTCTTTTTTTTTTTAAAGAAAAATATGGAAAGGAAACGAAGAAGGTGATAATTCAAGGGGTCAACTCATAAAGCATGCATATGCTTGATTGATCTCTTAACAACATAGCTTTAAAATATCTTAAAACGAATTATTCTATCAAACTTAGCTTGTTTCATTGATAATATTCTTTAGTAACATTCCTCGAACTGTTTCCCGCAGGCTTTGAGGTTTCTCCATGGCTGAGATAGTGATAGCTGGGATAATTGTTCCCGCGTTTGCAACTCTTGCAGCACCTATTGTACAACTTTTGATTGAAAAAGCAAAGTCCAACAATGTAATATCGCTTGCTGACATACATGAAGTGTTAAACTATGGATTAGAGTGGCTGCTTGCTTTACAGAGGGACAGGGACAATGAAGTTTCGAGCAATATTATATCCGTCTGAGGTTTACAAGCTTTGGGGGGAGCGTGTCTCAGATATTGAAAAAGAGGTGGCTTCCTTGAATAGAGAATATAAAGAAGTAAAGGAAAAGAAATGGAGTCTTTGGAGAAAACAAAGTTTGCTTAAAATTAGGATCAAAATGAAAATGGCACTCAGCAAAGCAATCAAACTTGTTGAAGAATGTCCAGAGGAGATTCTAGTTGATAAGCCGCCAGAGCGGGTAATTAAGGAGATTGGTGTTCCATCAATTGCGGAGTATCCGACTCTCCAGAATGCCTTAGAGGACATTCTGACTCTGCTACAAAGTACAGGAGTCAAATGCGTGGCACTTAATGGACAAAAAGGGGTGGGAAAAACAACAATAGTGCAAAACTTAAATAACCACTTCTGTGAAAGCGTTGACTTTGATATAGTCATTTTCACTAAAGTGCTGGCTGATGAGCAGAAGACTGGTGACCCTCCCATTCTGCAGAAAATTGCAGATCGAATAAAGGTGGATAGAGAAGGTAATGACAATGAAGTTGCTGGAAGAATACAGAAAGGGCTTGAGAACAAAAGATATTTGTTGATTTTAGATGGGGTAAGGCATCCAATCACACTTGATTGGATTTGGGAAAAGTTGGATATTTCAAATGACAAAAGAGATAGTAAGGTGGTAATAACCACCCATTATCCTCTTGTTTGGAAGTCGAATTGTGTTCAAAGGAAAGTCGAGCTCAAGAAGTTGTCCGATACTGAAGCATGGAAGATGTTTCAAGGCATTGTTGGTAATTGTTTACCAAAAAACGCTAAACTGATATGTAAGAGGTTCTGCTCTTGTCTTCCCCTCCTTATAGATCATATTGCAAAATCTTTTAAATATCAAGAGGTTCCCGTTGATTGGCAAAGGGCCTTGGATGAATGCGCGCCTTGGCCTCAATTTGGAGTGGAGGGTTTAGAAGAGGTATACTCATACTTGGAATCACTGTGTTTGAAACGGCTGCGCAATCAAGGTGTACACAAATGTTTCCTTTATGCTTCATTATATCCTGCAAACAGCAAGATGTGCACAAAGTACTTCGTGGAGTGTTGTATAGCTCAGGGCTTTCTTGATGATGTTGATGCAAATGCTAAGTACATTGAAATGCGCAGGAGAGCTATTGATATAACATTGACGTACCTCGTTAATGTGGCATTCTTGGAGGAAGAGGAACAAATGAGGTATGTTAAAATGGATGGTCTTTATAGGGAATTTGCTTTATATATATCATCCAAATAATCAGATTCAAAGTGTAGAACTTATGTTGATAAAGAAGAACATGATGAGCGTCGCCCCGTTAGACCAGAATCATGGCAGCATGTTAGATGGGTTTCTATGATTGGCACTAAGAGGGATAGTTTAACAACAACCCAAGATTGTAAGAGTCTTCAGACATTATTGCTGCAAAAGAATATGAAGTTGGTCAATATCCCATCAAACTATTTTGAAAGTATGGGCGATCTTCGTGTGTTAAACTTATACTACACTAAAATAAACAAGTTACCTTCTTTGAAAGGATTAACCAAGCTTAAGGCTCTCTATCTAAATGGTTGTTCAGAGTTGGAAATAGAATCACATGAGGAGATTGAATCGCTTAAACATCTTGAGATATTTGATATTAGGGATACTCGTGTTGATTTTGTGCCATGCTTGGAAAGTTTGTGGTGCCTAAGAATCTCATACATTGCAAGTTGTGATCAAAGTGGAGATCGGGATAATTATAATCCAATTTCAACGCTTCACAAATTAGAAGAATTGACCATTGAAGTGAAATCCCCGCAGCAATGGTGTACTAATGCTAAACGTATCATAGAAAAAGTTGCTTCTTTGGAATATCTAACAACTTTCAGATGCAGATCTCCTTCCTCAGAAACCCTCAAAGAATTCCTGGAGACCAGCAAATCATGGAGAAAGAAGCAATCAGTTCATTTCAATCTGTCGTGTGATGTGAAGAATCAAAGCATCCAAGAATCATTGAGTCTTTTGACTATATAGAATCTTCAAGTATGTAATGAGATGCCTTGGCAATCAAATGAGATGCTCCCTCAAGCTGAAGCATTTGGTCTAAATGGTTACAAGAATGTTGGAAATTTATGGGAGTTGGTAAAGACATCAACATTAGTGTCAAAAGTAAAACTTGTTTGTTCGAGTGTGATGTTTGATTCAAATGTACGTTTCCTTGTTATTTATGATACTCTGTACTAAAAAGTGTAAGATTTGCATGTTCTGTTATGCTTTCAAATAATAGCATTCTGCAAAAATGTTTACTAGAAGTTTTCTTTCTCCCTAAAAGAAGTCAATTTCTTTACTAACAAAACAAAGGTATTTCACAAGCTAAAAACTGAAGCCAAACAAAGCGGGAAAAAAAGACTACTTACCAAAGGAAACTACAGAAGCAACAATGAAAACAAGTCCGAACTACTAACGGGGATGACAATAACTAAATCAACCTATGCCTTCCCTCTGTGAACCAACTGCAGACTCCTTGCATGCTTTCATCAGATTCTTGTCAAGAATCAACAGCCAGAGGGGGCGGGGGGGGGGGGGGTTACTAAAACCCAATTGTCAAGACATATGTTTACTACTAGAAGTTATTTTGAGTCATCTTTTTCATTTTCAGCTTCAGGATTTCGTTTATACTATAGGGACTTGGGAGAACTTGGTGTGAACGACAAAGCCTTCTTTTCATAGCACCAATGTGTTACTGTGTTATTTTCTTATTTTCGCCCGTCTTATTTATGATTGCATCTCAACTAAAGCAACGATAAAATTGCCTTCATCCATTGATGTTCTATGCTAATACGCTTTAGTTTATCTTTGAACTTCAATAAAAAAGTAATAAGAGAACCCTCCAAATAGTCTTAGATCCATATCAAAGCTTATTATACAAGTTCGTGGAGTATTTACAAAAGGCTCAATAATATATTCAAAGTGAATATGAAAAAAAATCCCAGTTTTGTTATTACTCATCAACAATTCAAAAATGAAAAGAAAAAAAATATTTTACTTTATAGGACAAAGATCAAGGTTTGTTTTATTACGATGAAGCTACAATTATCCCAACAAGATTACAGACCCAAAGCACACCAACATGCCCTTGATTTTGTATCAGCCTTCAGCTCTCATTATTTGTTTGATTGAATACTTTGATTTTCATTAGGTTAGAACATGCTCTCAAACTAAGTTAAAACAATCATACTGTCTTCCTAACTTAAACACGTCAACTTGAGTTGCTGACTGTATGACTAAACACTAATTTTAAATAAATGAACGATGGAAAAAACAGAGAGAATCATGGTGAGGTCTTTGATTCTTATAATTTTTCTCAATCATTGATTTATTTCCTGGTGGATTCAAAATAACTCAGTCCTTATAATTTATTGACATTGACTTAAAATAAATCAATCCTTAAAGGTATGTTTGGTAAGATTGAAGAGTTTTTAATAGAAGTATAAATGAAAATAGATTTTAAAAGTTTATTTGGTATGATATAAATGAGTATATAATTTATGTATATATTTTTTTTAACTTGGATTAAAATAGTACAAAATATTTTTTTATAACTTGAGAAAAGTTAAAATTGTCCAGAAATTTTATAATTGGGATAAAAGAGTTTAAAAAAATTCACTTCCACTTCTATTATCTCAATTCCTAACTTTTATAATTGAACTAAAATGACACAAAATATTAAAAATAGAAATAATTTCTATTGTATCAAATGAGAAAAAGAAAAAATTCCACTTTCACTTTGTGCCTCCCAAACAGCATAATAGTTTTTTATTTGAAAAAAGTTCAATTACCATAATTTTTAACTCAATAAACTATACGGGAGTTGTTCTAAAATAAAATTTTAAGTTTACAGATTAAAAGTTGTATGCTTTTAGGCCTTACTTTAAAGACATGAATAAAGTCAAGAATCTTGATCAAAAAAGGTTAAAACTCAAGAATCTTCAGAATTTTCCAAAATTTAAAGTCAAGAATCTTGATAAAAAAAGATTAAAACTCAAGAATCTTCAGAATTTTCCAAAATTACACATAATCAAGTTAAAGTCATAAATATTTTATTTAATATTGTAAAAAATGTCACATTAAGTACAAAATAGAAAAAATCTTACAAATAGAACAAGAGGTAATGATTAAGAAAATAAACACTCGCCCTATAATGTAGAAGTACCTTATCTATGCTATGGTGAGTCCTGAACTCATTTCATTACATGGTGGAAAATGTAGCCATTATAACTAATTGATAAAATCACGCAAGTAAAATAATATGAGGTACAAAACCCAATATCGGGAAACAAGGAAGAACTCAATCTAGCATGATTACACTTGAACAATCGGTATACTCATCCCATCATGCTTTTAGCATTTGGGTGGTCTAAGAACATTCCAGTCTAACTTATCTCCCTTCGGCTTTTTGAAAGAACCCAAACTGTTTCTTGGCAATGATTGATCATCGCCTTTACAATTCTTGGCCGATTTAGTTGGATTTTGTGCTTCAGACTGTTTCCTTTTGAGGTCGCCACTAATCTCATTGGTAGTGTTTGCACAGTTTGAACCATCTACTGCAAGTACGTTTTCTCTGAATCCAAATGTAAAAGAATTTGTCAGCCAACCATGTAATATTTGTCTGAATTTTGGGATTAAATTAAAACCATTGATGGAGAATCATCGGATCCTTTTTTTTTCCTGGATCCGGGGGCTCGGAGGCAGACTACACCAACAAAATTAAATACCATAATCACCAAGGACTTGGTTTGACTGGCAATGGGTTGAACAAGCTCAATCAGAGGTATCAAACACGAGTCCTAGGAATTAATTTAGTCATGTTAAATATTTGTTGGTAGAGTTTTGCCACCTTTCCTGCCTAGCTCGACCCAGATTAGTCTGGATCCCAATAAATCCTCCAATTGAAGCGGTGCAGATCAAGGATACCAGGTGCTTTTACGCAAACAAAAGAATTAAACACTACAAAAAATCCCATGCCCACTAAGTATTACAGGAAAAGATAAACCACCTGATAGAAATATTTCCACTTTGATTCCTAGAACTAGATGTTTCAGCTGCTGGCCGATGGAGCCTTGAGTCATCTTCATTGAGTCTCTATAAAGGCAAGAATTAGCCATTAGAAAAAGAAAAGAATGAATAACAGATAAACACCAAGTAGGGAAACTTTTAAATTCTTGATCTTCATGCTCACATCAATTCGTGGATTAAAACTTTGAAATGACATCCGACCTTTGGTTGCTCTTGGATGGGGATCACCTTCCATTATAACGATACTGCATATATTTAGAGAGAACAAGGAAAATCAAGAAACAATAAGAAGAATAATTCAGAATATGCAGATATTAGAAACATATCAGAGGCCATTATGGAATTGAGCTGCAAAATAAACTTCGTATAGAAAGGGTTTATATTGTACTCTGTAAAGGTAGCTATAGGTAAAATGGCATTAGATTGCATGTCACTAATTATAACCTGTAGGATTTCACACTAAAAGAATTTTTGAACACTGCTCACCAAGAGTATATTTCAGGATGAGCATGGAATCCATCCGAATCTATCAACAAGATAGATAAAAAGAGTAGATTTAAGATGCGTGGAACCATATTAAGCAATGAGGAGTCCTAAGTTGTGATTAAACAAGCCCTAGCTGGCAATAAATGTAGGTAGCTACTAGCCATGAAATCAATCGTACTTTGACATAGAACTTTCCGGTAAAAATTATTTTGGAATTTTGGTAACATGTCAGCACATCAGACTGTCCATTTCAAGGCTGACATAGAAATTAGTACCAATATGGATGAAAAAATAAGGAAAATTACCATTTTCTACTTATTGTGGGAGTTCCAAAAGTATTTGCATCAGATTTTACTTCATCCTCCTCTTTCTTGGATTTCTCCTCTCTTAGAGCTGCTCTTTGCATGAACTATTGAAAGAAGAAATATTGTAACAACATCGAGTCATGGAAATATAACAAATATGAAATCTTGAACCAAGCAATAATAAGGCCAAGCCTCAGAAACATCTTATACTCTGCAAAATCTAATTGAACAATTCATTAAAGAAAAAAAGGGGACCATGTTTAGGTCCTGTTTTACCTTCAAGTTCTTGAGCGTGCTGGAAAGCTCTCGTTTCGCCATTATGATTCCCAACCTTCCAACAGAATGCCTAGATCAAAATCAAAAGCCAAGATGAAAACTTCACCTCTCTCAGGAATTTATATATTCAAAGCTGGAAACAACTTTTCTTTGTTCTGTACAAATCAGTTTAAATATATTGCCTTTTGTTTAAGTATATCTTAAGTAAATTGATCAGTTTTATGCAGAACTGTGTACAAATGATGGAAGATGTGCATTGCTTTCATTCTACCAAAAACACAGGGGGAAAGTCGTGTGCAGTTTTTTTCACATCTAGCTTGCATCAGATCAGTTTGTTATATAAAAATGTTGTTGCAGCTATAGGATAAGAAACCATAACTTACGGAAGAATCTAGGACCCACATGTCCTAAATAGATATGAAAAATTGACAATTTAGTACGTGATTACTTATGGAAGAACAACCTATATTCGTAGATTGTTTATCCTCATTAACGATGTTTATGATTAACGCGTAGGTTCGTAAAATTCTATTATTATGGCCATAATTTGATGAGTTAATACTTAGATTAAAAATCTATTTACTGATCTTATTACTTCATTTAAACATATTTACTTGCAATTGAATTTGTGTGAATTGTAAATTATAAACAAATGGAAGTTTTCTACCACTTGTTTACGTTTTCATAGCTTTTCAAGCAAATACATTAAAGGATCTACAAAATCCATAATTGGCAGATTAAACATGTCAAACTATTTTTATAGTCATGACGCCCAAACAAAAAAACAGAATAATTGAAAGCTTCTAAGATGCAAACTAAACAATCACATTACGAACGGTCATTACTCTGAAATAGTTTGTCAGGACCCGAAAAATTCGGAGGGTTGTCAAGTGCAGGCAAAAAATATTTCAGGTTATTTAAGATGCCGCTAAGAAAAACGCAGACACGCCCGGTTAAGATACAAAGAGTGCTAACAAATTGTACATCATTATAAAATAAAGTCCAAAAGAAAACAGGGTAAAGAAGCAATAAGCGAAAGCAAAAAGAGCAGGGAAGAAAGTCTTCGCAGCTTTCGAAGCATACCTACTCACTCTCCTTGGCCCCCTTTCACTAGTTTGATTTGGTGTGGAAGCTCTTACCAGTTGTCGCAGAGAGAAATCAAATCAGAGACGCCGCGTGCGGAACCGGGAGCTCTGAACCGAGGGATTTATAATGATTATTGAGATAAATAATCAGTACATGTAACAATTAAGGAAAAATCAATATATGGGCATAGATTCGGGCCTCCGAGACGAAAGATCCGGATGGATATATTTGATTTTTATCCGGGCTCGGGTAATGGGCCGTTCAATGAACTTTTCTATGGGATATTTCGTCTTGATATTTCAATGACTTACTAGAGAATGAATAAATTTTATAACAAAAAAAAAATGACTTACTAGAGAATGAATAAATTTTCATGCTCTTATATGGTCCTCAATCCCCATTCATCTTTCACTGAAAACTAATGGAGAGATCAACCAAGAGAGTAAACAACGTTTACAAGAGTAGTTATAACACAAAAAAATACTTCTTCAGTTCATAATGTGTGACTATTTAATTAATTTAAATAAATTAAAAAAATAGATAAATATTTAATTATAATAAATATAACGTGATCTATTTAATATATATTAATTTATAAGTTAAATAAATTAATTTTAAAAAATAATAAATATAAAAGATAAAATAGATTAAAATATTATATTTAAAATTAAAATTGCCTCCTAATTAATTTTTATATTTAGGATTATAAGAGTATATAAAAATTTATAGGTATAAAATTACCCAGTTGATGGTAAATATCATCATTATCCCCACTCTAACCCCACTATTGCAAAAGCATTTCACAAAGATAGCGAATTAGAGTAATGGTCATGTGGATAATTGATAATTAACCATATTTAAGGAAGTAAATGAGGTTATGCCACACATAGAAGTAATAAACAACAAAGAAAATCAAAATCTAGTATCAGATAGATATACCTGCACTGTCATCAATACCATCATCCAACTCCAATTGTCTCATAATGTCAGCCTGTTTATTAATTGAAGAAAAGATGGAATCAACAATAGATGGCAGGCCATGTATTCCCCATTCTGCCTCACTCCATGTCAATGCCTCCCACCACTTAGTTTCGCCTTTTATGACTACCAAATTTTGACTAGACAGTTCCATTTTTGAAAGACTCTAAGTTTTGGGCAATCATAAATTCCTATGATTTCTAAACTTGGACCCATATGTAATCCATTGGAAATGCTGATCAATTCAGGAAGATAAAGAAGCAACATTGTTCTTAGTTTGGGAGGAAAGTACCTGCTTCAAGTTGGGATGGTCCAAGAGATATTAAAGCACTTATTTTGGGACAATCTTTAACTACAAGCTTCTTCAAGAGTGAAAGGTTGCCCAGAAAATCCAAGGTGAAAACAATTGTTAACATAGGACAATTGTGCTTCAACATGCCAAAACTGTGACTGGAATGAACTTCTCCTCCACTCAACACTAGCAAACGGGGAAATATCTCCTTACTGCTTGGGCTTCTTCCATCAACGATTGTTTGCCGCATCTCCTTACATTCAGCCAATATAAGCACCTGTATTTGCCGTATACTCGTCATGCCAAATTTTGAGAGATCCTTGATGGTCATATGTCGATCCCAAAATAAAGCTTTGCTATGTCTAACAGCACTTGTTACTGCATAGGGGACATCAACACCTTTCACAAACTTTAAGCTGCACTCACTTTGTTTAATCTTTTCTTCAGCTGCAGGTAGTGTACCCGAAACGATCCGTGACATATGTCCGCCAACAATGAATGTAAAATCAAGCTCAAAAATGCGTGCAGGTATGAGATTTAAAAGTTCTAGTGCGGGAATGTACAAGGTAATAGTTTGCAAGCATTCTAACATCAAGACTTCTGGTAGAATATAATGACTTGTAAATTCTTTTCCCATCTCGCTCATCATCAGGGTTTACATCAATGCTTAAATGTTTTAGGCCCTTAAGTTTTGAAATCACCCCAGAAGGAATAATTGTTGAGCTCGTATATTCTTTGCTTTTCTCCACGCTACTCATACAAAGAGTCAAACTCTGGAGATTGGTCAACTCCTGGATCTCTTTTGGCAAATGTATAATCTGAGTCTTGTCAAGATCAATCTTCTCTAGATTCTTCAATTTTCCAACCTCTGGGGATAGTTTCATGAAGCACTCACAAGATTTCATATAGAGATCTCTAAGTTGCTCCAACTCAAAAAAGGAGTTCGGTAATTTCTTTAACACTTTGAGTTCATAACAATTCGGGGACAAAGGCAACTCAGACAGCTTATTGTCTGCCAAATCAACATGTATGGCACTATGCCATAGCTCACTATTTGGTGGTTCAACCTACACTAACTCAGATTTTTCCATGAACAAAGGATTCTGAGTGTTTAATAATTGCAAGATAGCATGTATCTTGTGGAATTTGAATATACCTTGACTTGGTGCCCTCTAATTGCAATAAGGCAAAACGGTCCACAAGCTCTCTCAAATTATGCTTTTGCTTCTCTTGCAACCACTAATCGAGAAGAAATCCAATCAATGATCAGTGTATTTTCAAGCTTCCCAAATTTAGAAACGAATAAACATGATGTAAGACAATATTTTTGTGTCTTACTTAAATCTTGCCAGATGAAGTTTATGAATGCTTTAAGCAAGATGCTGCTCTGACCCTGAAACATACCAATGTCATAAGAAGGACGAAGCGAACACAATTTGTGCAGATCATGTTCCCAATGTTCAACATATTTTGCATTCCGAAGTGACTTTGCTACAATGACACCGGCAAGAAGATGGCCACCGCATTCTTTACCTATACGCACGGCCATTCTCTCAGAACAAGATGATTGTAAGATCGTAGTGCGGATATTCTGTATTCTCAAGGGATTACTTTTGGAAGCAGGGGTGTTTATTGATGATTCAGTTAACTAATTATTATTTTATTAATTTAAATTAGTCAAATTTATTATCCCACATAATTTGACTCTCCCCCCATT
Source organism: Leucaena leucocephala (assembly GCA_037074615.1). NCBI lineage: Eukaryota > Viridiplantae > Streptophyta > Magnoliopsida > Fabales > Fabaceae > Leucaena > Leucaena leucocephala. The sequence continues at coordinate 24,521,152 of CM073547.1, forward strand.
TTTTCATTTTTATTTATTTATTATTTAATATTTTTCTACTATTTTTTAATTATAAAATTATTGTATTTCAGTCAATAAATATATACGTGTGTCATCTATTATATTCTCTTTTCAAAATTCAACAACAGCATGATAAAATCCCTTATCCGGCTCAATTGCAGCAGCGATCTCTCTCTCGCCCCATCAATAAACGTCGATCCAATCAGTGGAAAACCAAACAGCTTCACTGTTTGGCTTTGGAAAAAACATGTGGCTTTGTTGTTTCTATCTTGCAAGAATCTAGCAGCTTTGTTTTCCCAAATCTCTCCGTCTTTTCTATTTTGGGAAGACCGAATGGCTCTGCTTTCACAAATGGTTCCACTTCTTTTCCTTTGCGAAAATCAAATGTTTCCACTGTCTCTATTTTCTCCATTTTGGGAAATGTATCCGGTGCTTGTTTTATAGGTGGCTTCATTTTCGTCACTTCGTGTGCTTTGCAATCGTTAGAATGCATTTGCTCATTGTTTCCCTCCATAGAAAGTTAGAAACTCCAGAGATGAAATGTTTCCCACATAAATAAGACGATGACAGCGGGGGAAAAAGAGTCATCCGAAAACGTTTTTTTTTAAAATAAAACATGATTTGAATATAACTTCCAATAGCCTCCCTGTTTAGGTGGGTGTTTGGTTTTCTAATCTTTAATTTTAAAAAGATGTTTATATAGTTTGAAGAAAATTTAAAATAAATAATTATATTTATTTTAAAAAATTTATAAATTAAATTATAAATTTTAATAAATTTTTAAAAATATTTTTTATATAAGAAAAGAGCATATAGAATACTCAATTATTATTTTATTATTATTTTTTTATTATACTCTTTTTTTTTCTCTTCGCCTTCTCTCTCTATTGCTTTTTCTCCATGTTGTCTCTGTCTCGCTTCTGTTGATGATGGATGAAGAGAAAGAAAAAAATGAAGGGAAAGAAGAAGGAGAGTAGGATGACGAAGGAGGACAATTGTCACTTCTATCGTCAATTCTGGTGTCTTGTAGCCGACTAGTTGTATGTCTCCTCTTCTGTGTCATCATTGCTCACCGTGTGTCTCCTCCATTTATGTCATCACTGCTCGCCGTGTGTCTCCATATATTTGTGCAGTCGCTACTCGCTAGTGGTCTTTATAGAAGAAGATGATAAATAGTAAAGATGATGGATGTTCTTTATTTTTCTATCTCATATTATTTTTTATAATTTACTAATTATAAAAGTCATTTTAGTAATAATCATCTAAATACTCATTTATTCATAATTATTTTTTTGTCCATAAGCTTTTCTTCCAAAATCAATTTTTTTTAAAAAAAAAATTCTAAAAGTTAATCCAAAGTGTGTCATGTTTGGTAATCTATTAAATAGGATTTTTACCATTTGAGCCAAAAACTCCAAAACATATTTAGCGCACAAAATGATTTAAATAAAGAAATCTAAAATTCTCACAATTACATGTAGATTAAAGGCCTGGATTGATTATGGATGTCTGTTTTCATCTACCATATTTTGTAAGTTTAAAGAAGCAAACAGAAATTTAACATAAATAAGAGCAAAATTAATTAAAACGTACTCTAAAATTTAGAGATATTTAAAGTTAAAAACAATTAATTAAATCTTTACTATTATTCAATATCATTATCACATCATGAAGTCATCTTTCATATCGTTGACTAAAGTTGACCATATTTTAAAAATTAACTTTTAATTAAAACAAGCTGCAAGAACCTTAACTGAACATTTCTAACCCCCAATCTCTTGCTGTAAATCTTTATTTGTATATTTCTTTCTCCACTTGTTCATTTTCTTGACAGAACTCAAAAGCAGAATAAAAAGTCGAAACCAAGCAATGCCTTTAATTTTACTGCATAGGGGACATCAACACCTTTCACAAACTTTAAGCTGCACTCACGTTGTTTAAATTTTTCTTCAGCTGCAGGTAGTGTACCCGAAACGATCCGTGACATATGTCCGCCAACAATGAATGTAAAATCAACTCAAAAATGCGTGCAGGTATGAGATTTAAAAGTTCTAGTGAAGGAATGTACAAGGTAATAGTTTACAAGCATTCTAACATCAAGACTTCTGGTAGAATATAATGACTTGTAAATTCTTTTCCCATCTCGCTCATCATCAGGGTTTACATCAATGCTTAAATGTTTTAGGCCCTTAAGTTTTGAAATCACCCCAGAAGGAATAATTGTTGAGCTCGTATATTCTTTGCTTTTCTTGCCACGATGCTCATACAAACAAAGAGTCAAACTCTGGAGATTGGTCAAATCCTGGATCTCTTTTGGCAAATGTGTAATCTGAGTCTTGTCAAGATCAATCTTCTCTAGATTCTTCAATTTTCCAACCTCTGAGGATAGTTTCATGAAGCACTCACAAGATTTCATATAGAGATCTCTAAGTTGCTCCAACTCCAAAAAGGAGTTCGGTAATTCTCTAACGCTATTGTAGGACAAATCCAAGACGGAAAGTAGGGGCATTTTAGAGAAGAAAAGTGGTGGGATCTTTGTCAGGTCAGCATTGTTGTGCAACTTTTAACACTTTGAATTCATAACAATTCGGGGACAAAGGCAGCTCAGCAGCTTATTGTCTGCCAAATCAATATGTACAGCACTATGCCATAGCTTTGGTGGTTCAACCAACCCTAACTCAGATTGTTTTTTTCATGAACAAAGGATTCTGAGTGTTTAATAATTGCAAGATAGCATATGTGGCTTGTGGAATTTGAATATACCATGACTTGGTGTCCTCTAATTGCAATAAGGCAAAACGGTCCACAAGCTCTCTCAAATTATGATTTGCTTCTCTTGCAACCACTAATCGAGAAGAAATCCAATCATTGATCAGTTCATTTTCAAGCTTCCCAAATTTAGAAACGAATAAACATGACGGAAGACAATATTTTTGTGTCTTACTTAAATCTTGCCAGATGAAGTTTAGGAATGCTTTAAGCAAGACGCTGCTCTGACCCTGAAACATACCAATGTCATAAGAAGGATGAAGCGAACACATTTTGTGCAGATCATGTTCCCAATGTTCAACGTATTTTGCATTCCGTAGTGACTCTGCTACAATGACACCGGCAAGAAGATGGCCACCACAGTTTTAACTATACGAACGGCCATTCTCTCAGAACAAGATGATTGTAAGATCGTAGTGCGGATATTCTGTATTCTCAAGGGATTACTTTGGAAGCAGGGGTGTTTATTGATGATTCAGTTAACTAATTATTATTTAATTATTATTTTATTAATTTAAATTAGTCAAATTTATTATCCCATATAATTTGACTCTCTCGCCCATTTTTTTTATTTTTTTTTATTTATTATTTAATATTTTTCTATTATTTTTTTAATTATAAAATTATTCTATTTCAGTCAATAAATATATACGTGTCTCATCTATTATATTCTCTTTGCAAAATTCAACAACAGCATGATAAAATCCCTTATCCGGCTCAATTGCAGCAGCAATCTCTCTCTCGCCCCCATCAATAAACGTCGATCCAATCAGTGGAAAACCGAACAGCTTCACTGTTTTGGCTTTGGAAAAAACGTGGCTTTGTTGTTTCTATCTTGCAAGAATCTAGCAGCTCTGTTTTCCCAAATCTCTCCGTCTTTTCTATTTTGGGAAGACCGAATGGCTCTGCTTTCACAAATGGTTCCACTTCTTTTCCTTTGCGAAAATCAAATGTTTCCACTGTCTCTATTTTCTCCATTTTGGGAAATGTATCCTGTGCTTGTTTTATAGGTGGCTTCATTTTCGCCACTTCGTGTGCTTTGCAATCGTTAGAATGCATTTGCTCATTGTTTCCCTCCATAGAAAGTTAGAAACTCCAGAGATGAAATGTTTCCCACATTAAAATAAGACGATGACAGCGGGGGAAAAAAAAGTCATCCGAAAACGTTTTTTTAAAATAAAACGTGATTTGAATATAACTTCCAATAGCCTCCCTGTTTAGGTGGGTGTTTGGGTTTTCTAATCCTTAATTTTAAAAAGATGTTTATATAGTTTGAAGAAAATTTAAAATAAATAATTATATTTATTTTAAAAAAATTATAAATTAAATTATAATTTTTGATAAATTTCTGAGAATATTTTTTATATAAGAAAAAAAACGTATAGAATGCTCAATTATTATTTTATCATTATTTTTTCTGCTACACCATCTTTTCTCTTTTTTTTTTCTCTTCGCCTTCTCTCTCTATTGTTTTTTCTCCATGTCGTCTCTGTCTCCCCTCTGTTGATGGTGGATGAAGAGGAAGAAAAAAAGGAAGTTGGAAGAAGGAGAGCAGGATGACGAAGGAGGACAATTGTCACTTCTATCGTCAATTCTAATGACTTGTAGCCGACTAGCTGTATGTCTCCTCTTCTGTGTTGTCATTGCTTACTGTGTGTCTCCTTCATTTGTGTCATCACTGCTCGCCGTGTGTCTTCATATATTTGTGCAGTCGCTGCTCGCTAGTGGTCTTTATAGAAGAAGATGATGAATAGTAGAGGTGATAGAGGTTCTTTATTTTTCTATCTCATACTATTTCTGATAATTTACTAATTATAAAAGTCATTTTAGTAATAATCATCTAAATACTCATTTATTCATGATTATTTTTTTGTCCATAAGCTTTTCTTCCAAAATCAATTTTTAAAAAAAAAAAATTCTAAAAGTTAATCCAAAGTGTGTCATGTTTGGTAATCTATTAAATAGGATTTTTACCATTTGAGCCAAAAACTCCAAAACATATTTAGCGCACAAAATGATTTAAATAAAGAAATCTAAAATTCTCACAATTACATGTAGATTAAAGGCCTGGATTGATTATGGATGTCTGTTTTCATCTACCATATTTTGTAAGTTTAAAGAAGCAAACAGAAATTTAACATAAATAAGAGCAAAATTAATTAAAACGTACTCTAAAATTTAGAGATATTTAAAGTTAAAAACAATTAATTAAATCTTTACTATTATTCAATATCATTATCACATCATGAAGTCATCTTTCATATCGTTGACTAAAGTTGACCATATTTTAAAAATTAACTTTTAATTAAAACAAGCTGCAAGAACCTTAACTGAACATTTCTAACCCCCAATCTCTTGCTGTAAATCTTTATTTGTATATTTCTTTCTCCACTTGTTCATTTTCTTGACAGAACTCAAAAGCAGAATAAAAAGTCGAAACCAAGCAATGCCAAATCCAGATACCTCTGATATCTCAGCTAAAAGAATCAAGCAACTTAGCATCAAATTCAATAGCTTCAAAGTCCAAACTACAAAAAGCAGGAATCGTCGCTTGCTTCCCATTCTTTTGATTTGAAAATCATATGACCGTTGGCTGGTGTCATGACAAACAATTAATATTAATAAAGCATGAGTTGTGTAACTCGCCGTGAATTTTTCAACTGTAATAAAGGTGATTCTAACTGCTTCAGATTCATTAGTTGAATTCATGAATATCGAAGGAAGAAGAATTTGAAATTGAAGATCATAAACAAGAAAATATATGGATGAGGATGGGATCATGGTAGCCTTGCCCTTCTTTGTATGAGTAAAGAACTTCATATAGAAAATGGAGAGGTCAAGGTCCCTGTCCTTCCTCATAAGCTTTAAGACTAAAATATTACGAAGAAGATGCAACTGAGCTTCCTCCTTTTTTATACAGCTTAAAGTTGAAATATATTTTAAATTTATTTGGCTCATACCAATTTTAGTCGTTGGCCTAATAAGCGTCTAAATTAGTGTATTTAGTCAATAAATGAACGATTTATTTAAAAATTAGGCCCTTTTTAAATGGATTCATTATAATTTCCTCAATTGTAAGTACTGGTCCTCGTACTCATAATTTGCAAGAGAAACAGAGTTAGTAGCTAAATTGAGAAATGATTATGCGTAAATTATCATCCTCTGACTGTAAGGTTTGTAGCAGTTGATCAACCGCAAGATTCATTCGTAGCTAGATTGGGAACTGGCATTGGTAAAAGGCCCTAGATGACGCATTTAGTAGATGAAAACTAATGGAGAGATCAACCAAGAGAGTATACCACGTTTACAAAAGTTTGATTTTTCAAACAAGTATCATAACAAGTGTGACCTAATGAGAATAATTTAAAAATACATAGAAGACAATATAGCTGTATCTTTTCAAACAAATCCCTGGGGGATGTCAACATAATCTGCCCAACAGTCTATGCTGTCATGAAGGGAATCGTCAAAATTGTCAGATGTAGGCATATGTGTCATTCACAGAAGGTTCAATCCCAAATCCCATGGAGAAAATGACACAAAATCTGCATTGGCTGCTGACTTGCCACTCTGATCTATACTGTCAGTTAGAGTAGGATTTGTCACACAGGAGGTTTGTGAGCAAGTGTCGCTTCTCCTGTAAGTGATTTTAGAGATGGTTGAAATACAGTTCAGCTTACAAATACATACAATTCTTTTTGTATAGTCTTATAAATAGAGATACGTTGAATACAGCCATGCATATATATACCTGCTGCTTGTGTTAGCAATTTGCTTTTCTTCCTCGAAGATCCTCCAACTGGAAGGCCGTAACACTGTAGATTTTAACGATGCCAAGGAATCAAGGGAAATAGTTATGCTATAGATATAAATTCCCCTTATTAAAGGAAGAAAAAGAGGTTATGACATTCACGCTGAAATAACGTTATAAATGGGATATAGAGTTACCCTGATGAGAGTAAATATCTTCGTCATCTACCCCAGATTGAGTCCTTAAGTCGCCCTGATTGTTCATGGAGGCATTTGTTACACTGGAAGACTGCAGTGGCGCACCCTCTATCCCCGCTATTGCAATAACATTTCACAAAGATAGTGAATTAAAGCAGTTGTCATGTGGATCATTGATAATTCATCATATTTAAGGAAGTGAAAATGAGGCTATGACACACATAGTAGAAATAACAACCTTTAGAATTAAAATCAAATACTGTTAGACTTAACTGGACTGCAGTTCATGGAGAGATCTTCTAGGCTGGGGGATTGTGTGCGTGTGTATTCCGTTGTAACAAACTTCAATCTTTCTTGGGTCTTTTTCAGATTGTTGTGAATACTTTCTAACCGGGCAACCTACATGAGTACATTTGTAATAGCTTCTGCACATTGACATCACACAGTATTAGCCAAATGATGCATATATATTGAAGTAATTAAGTCTCTCTTTTTTCTTTTAGGGTAATTGTAGTGGTGCTACCTTGGATTTTTGGATCCAACCATTGTTTTTTGGCCATATTTCCTCCACCTGTACCCATCATCTAAAACAAAATCTCCGAGTTCAGCCGTTTCTATTGGCACTGAAAAAGTCACTCTGTGATACAAGAACTCTTGTTACAAATCACATCACAATTTTTGAATAGAGGTACATAAAATACAGTTATGCAAAAATACCTGCTGATATTATCAGCACTTTGCTTTGGGAGCTCAAATATAGTCTGAAGCGGCGTTATATCTTCTGTGATAGATTTTAACAAGGTAAGGGAATCAAGAGAAATAAAAATGCTAAAGGTTATGACATTCAGATTGAGAAAATTTAAATTAAAAATAGAGAATTACCTGCAGCATCGTCAATGTCATCATCATCATTCCAAATTTGAGTCATTATATCAACCTGATTATCAATTGAGGAAAAGACGCGATCAAACTTTGATGGTCGTTGCGAAATTCCCCATTCTTCTTTGCTCCATTGCAGTTGGTCCCACCACTTGATTTCTCCCTTAATGATCTTCAGAGTTTGGCTTGACAGTTCCGACCGAGAAAGGCTTTGGAGCTTTGGGCAATCATAAATTGCCATATTATTCAATCTTGGACCTATGTAACATCCATTGGAAATGGTGATCAACTCAGGAAGATGGAGAAGCATTATCTTTCTCAATTTAGGCAGGAAAACCTCTCCTTTATGTTTGAATGATCCATCACTAATCAATGTGGTTACTTTGGGACAATCCTTAACCATATCACTAATCAATGTGGTTACTTTGGGACAATCCTTAACCATAAGTTCCTTTAATAGTGAAAGATTGCCAAGAAAATCCATGGTAAAGACAGTTGTTAACTCAGGGCAATTTTGCAATACTAAAGACTTGAGCATACCAAAAAAGCAGCGAGGTGGCATTGGCCCTTCCCATATGCTTCTTAAACTCTTCATGTGCGATATGTACAAGTATAACAAATGTGAGAAAATCTCATTACCCCAAATCAATTGTCTTCCATCAACAACGGTTTGCATTTCTCTGCATTCTGCCAAAATACATACGCGCAGCTGTTCTAGATTCATCATCTGAAATTCTGATAGATTCTTGATTGTCTTGTGTCGCTCCAGAAATAAAGCCTTACTGTGCCTAGCAAGCCTTTTAATTTCTTTAGGGACATGATCACCATTTACAAACTTCAAGCTACAACCACTTTGTTTAAATTTTGCCTCAGCTGTGGATGGTGTACTTGATATGATCCTTTGCATATGCCTACCAACAATAAGTTTAAAATCAACCTGAGCTATACGGTTTGGTATGAACTTTAAAATTTCCAGATGTGGGATGTATAAGCTAAGAGTCAGCAAATACTCTAATCCCAATATTTCTGGAAGAATGTCTTGTACATTCTCATACCACCGCTCGTCATCAGGGTTCACATCAATACTTAAATGTTTTAGCCCCTTGAGTTTTGAGATTACCTGAGATGGAATAATTTTTGAGCACGTGTATTGCTTACCTTTTTTGCCACGATATTCATAGAAGCAAAGGAACAAGCTTTGGAGATTGGTTAACTCTTGAATCTCTTCTGGCAGATGTATAATCTGAGTTCCTTCAAGATCAAGCTTCTCCAGTTTCTTCAATTTCCCAATTTTTGGTGATAATTTCATGTAAGATTCACAGACTTTCAAATACATTTCTCTGAGCTGCTCCAACTCAAAAAGAGAGTCTGGTAGTTCTCGTACACTAGTGTAAGATAAGTCCAGGATCGTAAGCAAGGGCATTTTAACAAAAAACGTATTTGGGATTCTTGTTAAATCAACATTTCCCTGCAACATTAACACTCTGAGTTCAGGGCTGCTTGGAGACAAAGGCAGTTCAGATAGTTTATTGTTTGCAAGTTCCAAATGTACAACACTATGCCATTCCTCATCCTTTGGTGGTTCCGTCAACCCTAGTCCAGGTTTCTTCATGAACAAAGGGGTTAGGGTGTTCAATGAATGCAAAATAGCATGTATGTCCTCCGGCAATCGGACATACTTATCATTTGATTGATCTTGGATTAAGACAGAGCGTTCTACAAGCTCTGTCAAGTTATGCAGACCTTCTCCATCATCCGTTAACTGCCAAGAAATCCAATGATGCATCAATTCATTTGACAACTTACCAGTTTTGATATGAGGAATGAATAAGCAACTTGTTAGGCATAGCTTTAGTATTTGATTCATATCATTCCAGATGAAGTTTATGAATGTAGTAACCATAACTCTGCTTACGCCCTGAAACATGTTCATGTCATAAGGAGGATTAAGGAAGCTCAATTTGTTGAGTGCAAGTTCCCAGAGTTTGACATCCTTCACACTCTCCAATGACTTCGCCACAAGGACAATGGCTAAAAGATGGCCACCACATTCTTGGACTATGCGTACTGCAATTTCCTGGAGGGCACTAGATGAAAAGACAAGCTCATTGCCTACAGTTTGACAAAAGACTCTGCATGGCAACAAATGATCATTTGTACTGATTGCCAGATCCATCGCTATTGTTCCTTTATCCTTTTCTTCTTGCTTTCGAGATTCAGTGGTAATCAACACCATAATAGCCTCATCACCTCCAGCCAAATTCAATTTCCCCATATCAACAGTTTTCTCATCATATCCATCAAAACCAAGCACTAAATATTTCTTTCTGATCATGCTTTGGTGATTGCTCTGACTGATCCCTGAAAGCTGGCGAAGCTGCAGATTGATTTGTTTTTGAGCATGAGCCTTTACGTTTACTTGGCTTTGACACAATGACTCATCAACCCACAAGACTTCATGAAAGATTTCATTAAAACAAGGCATATTGTCGATATCCTTCATCAGTTTTTCAAAAACTTGTCTTCGTTCATCATCATTTCTGGTGCAAATCATGATACGACGAATGTTAAGTGAATGATCATCCCCAGAGAGTAAGATTTGAAGCAGTTGATTTATAGCAAGATCAGCAGCTAAATTGAGAATCGAAACTGGTATCTTAGTATGATCGAACATGGAACTTAAGTCACCAACTCCTCCCATTTGATTACTCGAACCATAGTAGGCCTGGCCTACTATATCCGAAGCAGAAGCACTGTTGGAAGACGCAGAGGTGGTTGAAGTAGCACTGCCTGTCTGGCGATCTGAGCTCACCGGTGGCGACTTTGAGCTGCTTCCTTTACTTCTCTGGTTCCTCCGGCATCCCCCGCCGGCTGGGACATTTCGCAGGGTCCCCCCTCGGGTCCAGTACCTTCTACAGGTTTTGCATAAATGGCGAGGCTGAGAGGGGTCGCAGTTGATGAAGTAGCAAAACTCAGTGTTGGTGGAATGGCAGCGAGGGCATTTGAACGCCACATCCGGCTTGAGTATGTGGCCCATCAGAGCCGTGCCAGCCATGAAACCAGGCCTAATGGAGCCGGAGCCACTAGGTCCATGAGACTGAGTAGGTGGCAGTGTTGGAGTCAGAGGAGCAACAAGCTGAGAACCTGGGGCTGCTGCAATAATAGAAGAGTCATAAAACGAAGAAGCAAAGTTGATACTCCGGTCGTTCGAATAAGAACTGGTGCAAATTACACTACTAGTCTTAAAAAAGTGAAAAAAAAAACTAAATAAATGATTTAATTATAATGTATAGATTATATATCACAATAGAATAAAGGTAGAAACTAATATTTACGTATTGATCAACAAGTGAATGCCATAGATGTAAGCAAGCGGGCATGGTAGATATTAGAATTAAAGCTGCTGCATAGAGTAAGAAGACCAATAAGCACAGATACGGAATATGACACGTTATACGTGAGAAGCAATTATTTTAGATGGACTATGAAGGGTTGTGTTATCTGAGGGCTGCGCTGTAACATATATTTGCATATGCCCATCAATAACCAAAAAAGAAAATAAATTATGCCATTAGTTTGACTAACAAGATTCCACTTAAAAAAAATTATTGCATCCATCCTAAATATAAAAATCAATTAAAAAATTAAATTTAATCTTAAATATAAAATATTAATCTATTTTATCTGTTAAATTTATAATTTTTTTCTAAAAATATTTTATTGATTGTATATGTTGATTAAGAGAGTTTTATCAAAGGTAATCATAATACATATTATTAGAGAGAATATAATAAAAAAATTAATATATATTTATTACAAATAATTTATTTAATATACGGGTATATGTTGTGAATTGGAAAATGTCTTTCTAATCATTATATATTTATTTAATAACTTATTAACAATTAATTTGGTTATTTATATTATTTTTTAAAGATATCTTTTTAATTATTATAACTCCATTAATAAAAACCCTCTTAATATATACTATCAATAAGACTAAAAAAATATATTGATATCTTATATTTAGTATTAAAATAAATCTTTCAACTAATTCTTATATTTATAAATTGAGGAATATAACAACATAGAGCTGGTAAAATTAGTTGAGCATATTTTATATAAAAAGGAAAGAGCCCTTCTTTAAATTATTAATATTATTATTTATTTTATTTAAATATTATAATAATATAAATTTCAATAGAAAGGTAGTTTCATTGATGATTTTATATCAATTAATATATATTGCTATTTTAATTAATTAATGATCACCTTTCCCAAGATAATCAGATGAAAGTCTCTCACGAGCCCGTGCCAAACGCTTTTGAAGATCCCATGCCAAACGCCTTCTACAACTCCGTTGTGAGTTGTCAAACTCTGAAAGCTCATGAAACCTGCAAAAGTTACAATCCATTAAGGGAAATTAATATCCGTTAAGGAAACATAAAATTTTAGTCAAAGTTACTCACAATTTGAGAAATTACATTAAAGATACTCAATATCTTTTTTCCTGCAAATCTTCTATATATTTGGCATCTCGATTGAATGCCCTCTTCTTGATCAGAACATTTTGTGTTTTGCAACTCAGTTGACCAAGATTAGACCCCAAATCTATTTATGTGATCATTAATTAGTGAAATTTATGATTATTAGGTAAAAAGTCTATTATTATTGAACCTGATCAGAGAAGTAATTTTAAACTCTGAATCAAACCTGTTGGATCTTTCAACCCATGATAAACAAAATAAAGAAAGCAATAAGAACGTGTATTCCGTGCTTCTTTTTTTTTTTTACCTGCTACATTGCTGGCAAAATCGTTGCTCATGCCCTGAAAAGAGTACTTTCGGTGCTTTAGCGTGGTGCTCACAGACCTTGTGCCGCCGGTGATACGCTCTGGCGTTGCTCAGATCAGCGTGGCAACCATCGACCTGACAACTCGGTGGCGCTGACAAGCTTCCTGGTTTGGGGACTCTCTGGCTGTATGCATCAGATATAACCCGGCTCTTTCTGCCATGTTCTACTCGATAGCCTAATTCACTCTCTATCTTTCCTTTATCGTCGTCGTCTTCGTCTTTCTCCTCCTCTTCCTCTTTCTTGTACATGATCAAGCTCCTCTTTCCCTCATCTCTGCTTGTTTTCATAAGTTCAGGGGAGCAGGCTCTGCTTGTTTCCATAAGTTCAGGGAAGCAAGAAAGGACCAAACAAAGATAACCAGGAGAATAATTTGGGAGAGGAGAAGTCAAGGAGAAGACGATAGAGGCTGATATCAATAGTGCAGTAAGATTAAGGTGAGAATCTGAGGTTAAATATATATTAGTTCTATGATTTTTTGGAATAATTAAAAATTAAATTATAGCTTTAGCTGTATATAAAAATCTCCAATAAGGACCTAAATTGGAGTACCACCTATTATATATTTCTTGGTTGTAAAGAAATAAAAGAGAATAATAGGTTTGTACAGGATAAGAAGAACTGGCAAAACATTTTTAAAATAATGTTAGTTTTTAAATATAAACATCAGAAATTTAAATATTTTATTATATTATGAAGAATTAACTAGATTTATTATATTAAACAAAAGGAAACTTACCTGTAGCTTCGCTTGCTTTTTTCAATCAACTCTAAATCGGAGTGGATTGCTCAATAATTGAAGGAGGAAACTTACATGTAACTTCGTGTTATGGTCATGAATTTTTTAATAAATATTTCTAATCCATTGCCGACACTTACTTTTTTGTTCCCTACATTCCTTCCATACAATGAATTAAGGGAATATTTAGATTAATTTGTAGGGGAGAGATTTTAAAAAAAATAAATTTTTGAAAATAAATTTTAGAAAAATAGATTTTAGAAAAAATAGATTTTGAAAATAGAGATGTTTGGATGATTAGTAGTAGAATCACTTTTTATATTGATAAATTATTAACGTGTATGATTTGATTAAAGTATGAGAGAGAATAGAGGGTATAAAAAAATGAGAGAGGAGAGAGGAGAGAGAAGAAATAGGAGAGAGTGTAAAAAAAAGAGAGAAAATAGGAGATAGGGTGAAGAAGAAAGATGAGAAGGGAGAGAGGAGAGAGGAGAGATAGTTAAAAAAAATAAAGGTAAAATAGTAATTGGATAGTCTATAAACTTTTTTACTGTTCTAAAAACTATTTTTAATAACTTATTCAAAATTATAATTTTAAATTATAATTTTAGTTAAAATTAATTCTGGATAAAAATAACTATTTATTTAAAAAAATTAAACTAAAATTTTACTTAAAATTAATTTTCAGAAGCTGCTCCCAAATAATCACTAAATAGACTCGGCATGTTAAAGGTAAAAGGAAACTTACATGTAGCTTCGCTTGCTTTTTTTTAAAAAAAAAATCAATTATAAATTGGAGTGGATTGCTCAATAATTGAAAGAGGGTAGTCATTATTTTTTTTAATAAATATTTCTATTGTCATTTCTGCATTTGCTTTCATCTTTTTAGCCTGCCCTAATGATATGATTTAGCTTTTTTATGTGGATATATAATCCATTGCCGACACTTAACCCTTTTTCCGTACAATCAATTAAAACAAACTCGCACTCATGAGCCTGTTCATATTGCGTTCCAACCGGGACACTCTTGTTAGAGATGTGTCAGCCATCAGTACAATTAATTACTTACTAAAGGACCTTTGCAGGGTTGACTTCCCTGTTTCAGGCGTTGACCCGAAATAGATGCTTGTTTCTTTTCTTGATCTACTCGAGCTTGTAGATTGTGATCACTCAGGAACACAGTACTATCCGTCTCAAACCGGTGGATTTCATCTTTTTCACTCTGCTTCAAGCCAGGTATAATATACCCTTTACTCTTTCTCTTCATTAAAACATTCCCCAGATTTTCTTTCTTGGCCATTTCTATTTTTCCGCTTGAATCTCAGAAACTCCCCAGCTCAGAATCTTGTCCTCCATCCGCTGGAAATATAATCACAAGTATATTGCTTTGAAATTCTAATATTTTCTTTGTCTTACATATTCCGACATGATTCATCTCCTTATAACCCCGACATATATGTTTTATAGAATGGATTCCTTATAATATTCTTTCATAGTATTTATGTAACTCGTAGATTGATTACATTTTTTAAAAGTAACTGTTCATAATCGTATTATGCTGTATGTGTGTGTATTATTCCTTAATTGCGTGTACAAAACCACATCACAGTGAAGTGAAATGAATATATAACATGTTTTGATCTTGTATAGAATTCTATACGCCACACATATCTCGTTAACAGCTTCTGTTGAATCATTAATCATTCTAGGAACTTGAAGTTTCGCCATGAATGGAATCAGAAACACCGTCTCTGCTGTTGGAGAGATAGCAACAGAGCTGGTCACGCAGGTTGGATTGCAGTTTTCAGCAGATTCAGTGACAGGCACGCTTCGGGCTTTCGCTGATTTGGAAGAGAAATACGAAGACTTAAAGCGAGAAAGGTTGTTGCTACGTGCCCTGAGAAATGACATAGAGAGGGAAGTTCAAAGATGTAGAGAGAAAGATACCACAAGTTCTTACAGCTTATGGATCACTGAGGCATCAAAGGTTGATGAAGGAGTGAATGATTTGGTGACCAGATACGAAGCAGATATGCAAGCTTCAAACCGATTTTGGCTACGATCAAGTCTGTCTTCAGAGATGGAGAAAATGATTGATGAAATTAAGAAACTAGTGAAACAAAAAAGTTCTATGGTTTTTCAAGTCGACAAACCTCCAGAGCGTGTCTTAAAGGTTTTAAATGCTCCTCGTATCGCAGGTTATCCTACCCTACAAGGTGCACTGGAGAAAGTTTTGGAATTGGTCAAAAATAGTAAGATAAAAACCATTGGAGTTCATGGACTGAAAGGCGTGGGGAAAACAGCAATAACGCAGAATTTGAACAATCATGAAGAAGTTGCCAAGTTGTTTGATATTGTTATTTTTGTGAGAGTCTTGGATGATGAGACTGATCTTGAACTCCAACAAAAAATCGCGAGGCGATTGAAGGTGGATGCCAAAGGGATCAATGACCCTGAAGATATTGCTAGAAAAATACACGAAGAGCTGAAGCATAAGAAGTATCTGCTGATTTTGGATGGAGTAGTGGACTATATAGATTTGTCTCAGCTGGGAATTCCAAACAATCACAATTATAGTAAGGTTGTAGTGACTGCTCAACATAAACAGGTTTGTACCTTGAATGAAGCGGACCGGTTGATCAAGGTTGACCAGTTATCTCGCGAGGAGGCTTGGAAGATGTTTCGAGATACAGTTGGTCCTATAATCGATCAGCCAGACATCCCGGAGATTGCTCAACGTGTATGTGACAAGTGCTCTTGTCTTCCACTGCTGATACATAAGATAGCGCGTTCTTTCAAATTGAAAGGTAGTGCTTCAAGTTGGAGGGCAGGACTAGAAGATCTCGAAGAAAGATGGCCAGATTATGAAAATGAAGGCGTGAATGAGTTGTATTCATTCCTGACATTCTGCTATGATGAGTTGAAAGATGAAAAGAAACAGAAATGCTTTCTGTATACTTCATTGTACCCCGCAGATAGCAAGGTTTACAGTGATTATTTGGTGGAGTGCTTGGCAGCTCAGGACTTCCTCGGTGATATCAATGGTACGAGAAAGTACCAAAATGCGCGTGATCGTGGTTATGCAATGCTAGAGCACCTCACTAATGTCTCATTACTGGAGAAAGGAAAACAGATGATATATGTCAGCATGAATGATTGTATGAAGCAACTTGCTTTGTACATATCTTCTAAATATCCTCAGTATAGCTCTTATGTCCAAACTAGAGAGGAGCTTGAGGAACCTGAAACTTCAAAATCTTGGCAAAATGCTAAGTGGGTATCTTTGATTGACAGCAATTTGCAGACTTTACCAATAAACCAAGATTGTAGCATGCTTGAGACATTATTGTTGCAGAAGAATCCGGAGTTATCTACAATTCCTAGAACATTTTTCAAGAAGCATATGAGAAATCTGCGGTTGTTAGATTTTTATGGTACCGGAATTAGAAGCCTGCCATCATCTGTATCGAAGCTGACTCATCTTAGAGGATTGTATCTTAATGATTGCAAGCATCTAACACAGTTGAATTTTGGATTAAGATCACTTGAACAGCTTGAATTCCTTGACATTCGAGGAACCAAAGTACTCTTCTTATCATCCGATATTGGATACTTGACCAATTTAAGGTGCTTGCGAATCCCATACATTAAAATGATAGGTCAAAGAGAAGATCCAGCTGCCAACGCTGATTATGGTGCACTTTCAAGGCTTCAAAAATTAGAAGAATTGATAATTGAAGTGGTTTCCTACCAAGAATGGTGTAATGATGCTGCAAATGTGATGCAGCAGTTGGCTTGTCTGGAAAATTTAACCAACCTCAGGTTTAGTTTTCCCACTTCAAATATTCTTGCAAATCTTCTAACAGTGAGAGCTGGCAAGCAATTCAGTTCATTCCGATTCTTTATTGGATGTCAAAACTCTAAGCGTCCTTCAATTCTTGAATCTTTTGAGTACAGAATTTCCAAATATTTAAGATATAACAATGGCGGATGCGAGGATACTTCTGCAATCAGTGTTATACTTCCTCAAACCGATGCGTTAGAATTGATCAACTGTAACCATATCAGAGATTTGTCAAACCTTGGGACAGAAAGCTTGAAGCGTGTACGTGGCATTCTGATTGAGAAATGCAATGAAATCCATACCGTTCTACCGGGAATTATGAATGGCACAAGACACGTAAGCATCTTGCCAAATCTTGAGCAACTGCACCTGATAAATTTGCCCAAGTTGAATTGTGTTTTTGGAGGTCCCTTGCATCAGGAATCCCTTTCCAAACTAAGGGCTTTAACATTGAAAGATTGCTCATCTTTGAAATACATTTTTGGTGATGGAGCTATTCAGCATTTCTCAGAACTTCATACCCTAGAAGTTCAAAACTGTTCAGATGTTGAAGAACTTATTGCGGTGGCTGATTTTCGCAGCACCGTGCTTCCCAAATTAGAGGTGTTAGTGCTGGCTTATTTGCCGAGATTCAGTTCAGTGTGCATAGATCAGACTTTGCCATGGTCTTCACTGGAGGTTCTTAAAATATATAAATGCCCAAAATTGAGATCACTGTCTTTAAGCAAGGAGAAGGCAACCAACCTAAGATCCATCAAAGGTGAACAAGAATGGTGGGATGAACTTCAGTGGACAGACAAAGAGCATTTTCAACATATATTTGCAGCCTCAAGTGAGTATTAGTTGTTGTACTTGTATGAGTTATTATCCATAGATTTGATTGTTGACAGACAAAGAGCATTTTCTACAATGGTGTTTTGCGATACATGTCATCAACCCCACCTAATAGAATAAGGCTTGTTGTTGTACTTGTTGATGTTTGAAGTGAAAGACTCGGTGTGCCTTTTTTCTGGACTTACGTATTTCTAGTGGGGTTAAGTACTACTGTAAAACTGTAATAGGTATATCACTGTTGTAATTTATGTTTTCTTACTTTTACCATGACTGTTGTAATTTGTGATGTGTTAGTTTACTGTTTAAGATTTTGATGATAAACAGCTTGTTGAAAATATAAGTTGATGTTCTACTTTTCCTACTTTAGTTTAACATCATGGCCAGTTTATATCTAGATTTAAAAATTCAGTCAAGTGAAAGATATGTAGTAAATCATGAACATATTATCATTTTAACTATATTATATCCTTAAATGTGTTTTTACCCTAGCTCTTAACATGTAGTACTTCGTAATTTTCCTTTTTCATCAAGAAAATAGTATGGCTTAATTCTCTTGTGCAAGTTCTTGAGGTTTATCTTTCACATTCTCTAAAATCCATGGTAGTCTGCAGCCAAACGGCCCTCTGATCTGACTTCCAAATCCATTTATTATAGTGATTCTGGTATTTGGGCGTACTAATATGAACATATTGTTTTATTGTTGCACCAAATTTCTTAGAATTATTTATATTCATGCTTATGTGGATAGGTGTGTCTTTGTGTCGGTCATTTTGATATTCTATTCTTTTTGTAGTAAACAAGTAGCAATACAACAGAGTCCAAGACGGTATATCATAACAAGTCATATGTAATGAGAATTTTATAATACAAGGCACGAGATTAACAATTTTCAAATAAATCGTTTGGAGGATGTGGGTGTGATCCGCTCAAGTCCTGTCAATTCTGAGTCAGTAGTGGAGTGATATGGATCTCTACAGAATGGAGTGGAACAAGTGAAAATGACTCAAGAACTGTGTCTTAATGCACAAGTGTGAGCTCCATTGTAAGTGATTTCAGCTCTTGCTGGGTCTTCATCAGATATTTGCTCGTTTTTTAGCAGAGCAATCTGCTGAAATATGTAATAGCTTCTTCATCATTATGTCAACCTGATTATCAACTGAGGAAAAGATGCAATCAAATTCAGATGGTCGTTGTGATATTCCCCATTCTTCTTTGCTCCATTGCAGTTGGTCCCACCACTTGATTTCTCCCTTAATGACCTTCAGAGTTTGGCTTGACAGTTCTGACTTTGAAAAGGCTTTGGAGCTTTGGGCAATCTTGGACCCATGTAACATCCACTGGAGATGGTGATCAACTTTGGAAGATGGAGAAGCATTATCTTTCTCAATTTAGGCAGGAAAACCTCTCCTTTCCGTTTGAATGATCCATCACATGCCAAGATGGTTACTTTGGGACAATCCTTAACCGTAAGTTCTTCTAAAAGTGAAAGATTGCCCAAAAAATCCAAGGTGAAGACAGTTGTTAACTCGGCAATTTTGCAATACTAAGAGACTTCAGCATACCAAAAAAGCAGTGCGGTGGCATTGGCCCTTCCCATATGATTCTTAAACTCTTCATGTGCGATGTGTACAAGTATAGCAAATGTGAGAAAATCTCGTCACCCCTGATTGATTTCTTCCGTCAACAACCGTTATACACACACACACACACACAATAATTGATGTTGACTTCCATCCAACGTACATTTTGATTAATTTTGCGGCATAAATTTAAATAAATCCGAATCAATTAGATTGTCTATTACAAATTACATGTAAATACAAAGACATGATTACGAGTATAATAATATTTTATTTTTTATATTAATAATAAATGAATTTTACTCTATCATTTTAATTTTAGAAGAACTCATTCTTTATTTGTACTTTATATGATATACATTTAGTTATCATTCACACCAGTTTTAATTAGCATATTAAAGACAAATGTCTAAAGCCAAGACAACTCTACGGATTCAACAAACAAATATAAAAATCTAATTAAAAATTATAAAATTAGTACCGAGTTAATTTCTCAGCTTTTTTAGTCTGTTTTGATTTGTTTAAAAACTTGCCGATCTCTTTGGTAAAATGGAAAATTTTTTTATAAAAATAAAAATAAAATTAAGCTAAAAATTGACTTTAAATATTTGTTTGATATGTAAAAATGAGTATGAAATTTATATATATATATATATTATAACTTAAGATAAAATTATCTAAAATATTTTTTTATAACTTAGGAAAGTTAAAATTATCTAGAAATTTTATAATTTATGATAAAATAGTATAAAATATTTTACTTTCACTTTTATTATCTTATTTATTAATTTTTTTAATAAAATTAAAATAACTTAAAATATTATAAGGGGAAGTAATTTATGTTCCACCAAACAACTTAAGTGTAAGATTCAATTTCTAATCAAACATGCCCCTGATGCTTTCATTTGTCAGTTGTCACCATACGGTATGGTAGCCTCTTTTTTAACATAATTAATTACATCAATCTTCAATCCTCTGAGTTAAATTTATATTGTTTAGCTTAATGATAATTTCTCAAATTATTTCTATTCATACTATTTTAATAATAATTAAATTAAAAAATAAAAAATTATTAAAAAATATTACTTAAAAAATATTATATTAATTAATTTAACTAATTTTTTAATCTAATTAAATTAATTAAATATATTATATAGTAAAGATAATAAAGTATAAGGCTAAGAGTCAGCTAAGAGATTAAATTTAGGCTAAAATATAATATTTTAGTTCTATTTATTTTCTCTATTTATTATTTTTTAAATTAATTTATTTAACTTATAAATTAATACACATTTTATATAATTACTTAATTTTATTTTTTAATCAAATTATTTAAGTGGCTTAAAGAGTAGAGAAAGTATTTTTCTTGTCATTCAAATTAACTTAATTCCATTCCCACGTGTCTTTTTCATGCTTTTAGCCGACCCTAATAATATGATTAGCTTTCTGTGTGCTTAGTCATTCCATTTTCAGTATACTTTAAATAGATTTTTCCCTCTTTTTTGTGTAAGATTAGATTTAAAGAATCTTCTACTATCCAGGAAGACTAATCTCTCTAAAAAATTAGAAGATAAATGATATACTAAAAAAAACTCAAAGTAAGATATTACATATATATTAAACCAATACAAGTTTTAAAATTTTAATTTAGGTTAGTTAAATTCTGATTTAAAAGCTCAATTTTAAAATAAAAATAGTACATAAATAAAAAAAAATACAACATAATGTAAAAGCTTCTTATAAATTTTTGGCCAATGAAGTTCAGGACAAAATTTAAATTAAATTACTCACATTCATTAAATCAAATTCTCTAATCACATTTATCATTAAAAAATTATGTGCAAGTGTTATTTCTCCACCAAAAATCTGTTTGTCGCAACGAAAAAAGTATCACAATGCGAGCGTACTAACATGAAAGTATTGTTTTATTGTTGCACCAAATCTCTTAGAATTCTTTATACTCACGCCTGTGTACAACTAGGAAATGAATTTAATTTTGATTTAGAAAAAATGAAAATAAAAAATGGCTTTGAAAATTTTTAATTAACTTTCTTACCTTTACCTTTTACAACTTGTCCACACTAAAATTTTAATCCTGCTTGTCCATTTTCTTTAAAATCAAACACGTTAAAATCTTTCCTTTCATCAAGAGGAGGTCAAAAAATTGTGTCAAGAGGAAGGCATCTGGAGTTCGAGAACACATCAAATGTTCCTAAAAAACCCCAAACAATTTCACCCAAAAATAGCCCAAACAGTATAATGAAGAAAGGGGCAAAACAAAAACCAAAACTACTTTGTATAACAAAAAAAAAACTACTCGAGTCCAAAAATCGCCAGCAGAAAGCTTTTAACTTTCCTAAAGCATAACACCGATATCTAAATATAGAGATGCTTCAGGGCAGTGAACCCTATCTAATCTAAATTTCTACTAAAAAAATGAGATAAATTACAATCAGTCATAAGACAAGGATATGAATGAACAAGTTTCTATACATTTGTACAGGTCCTTTAAAACAATGCACGGGAAAAGCAGTAAGGATGGTACCTTGCATGCCCATTGGAAAAGCAGCTTCGCATTTTTAATAATCTCCAAATTATCACGCCAGAATAACTTCCACCCATAAATAGTCTTTCCCCTACACACAAAAAAGAAAGGGGTCATTTTAAAGCTTCAATTGAGCACTACAAAGTTCGAGCCCCATCGATTTGCTTTCTCACCCACATATCGCTTTTCCTTCCATCACTAAATCATACACTGCCAATTCTACCATACGCCACAACCAATCGTCAAGCATTCCTACCATTGCCAGAAATATCTCTAAAACCTTTTAATGAAACTGGTTGCTCCCTTACTCGAGATAGAAGGAGGGAAACTTGCTCTGTCGCAATATCCAATCTTTCCTTTGACTTAGCAGATTCTGTGATAAGAGCAGAAACCATGTTTTGTAATAACTGCACTCTTTCAGCATGATCCTTAGGTGCACTCTGAAGAAGCTTAGAAGAAGTCATGCTGATTCGACGCCAACGAGAGGGAAGATATCTATCTGGGATCTGAAAGCAATTTCCTGTTGACAGAACTCTAAGAGCATGCCGACAAAGAATTCCAGAGAACTCAAACTGGTGGCAGCTGCAACTTATAATTCCTTCTCGGGGAGCCCAATACACTCTCCGACCTCCCTCAGCTTTTGTATGGTGTCTCACAAGGAAACCATCTTCAAATGGAAAAGATGCATAATGAGCAGCCAACACAAGTTGTTCCTGAAGTTTTGTAAAGGCAAAAGGAGTGAGGATTGTGGCAGCATGTGACTCCATGGGGGCCCCAGTTTTAAGGCAAATATTTTGAAGATTCTGTTGCATAGTTTGTTGCTCTCCAGTTTGATCTTTGAAATCCACAGCAACAGCCACCTGATTGTGTAAGCCCAAGTGAACAATAAGGTAATATTTTACATCTTCCATACTATAGGATGGACCATACATATGAGTATAATGAACATCTAATCCAAATGTATTTCTAAAAAAGAAACTAACACAGTGAAAACAATTTAATAATTTCCAAATAGAGGGAGTACCTGCTCCACAAAGTGTGCAAGCCGGGTCTGTGCACTCAGAAATCGCTGAATGAAAGCATTAATTGACTTTGACTGACCAGTGGTAGTCATTCCCGCAAAAAAATGGCTTCTCAGAAATGGCAATGCCCAAAGCGAACGTAAAGTATATAAATTAGCAATATGCCTGCTGGCATGCAACCCAAAAGAACTGACCATATCCCTCCAACCTAGTTCAAAATCCTCAACTGACTCAAGATTGTACAGCCTATAAAATTCAGCCTTCCATTCATTGTAACGTTCTCCTAGAACAGCACTAAACCAAGAAGGAAATTTTGCTACAATCATCCATATGCAGAGAGCATGTTTACTTGCTGGCATTTCAATAGCTAATGCTTCTTTGAGACACATATTTTGGTCTGTTAATATTGTCTGCGGAGCTTTCCCATTCATAAACCCTAAGAAAGCCTTCCAAGAAGACGAAGAAACAAAAAAAGCAAAAGGAAACTGCCTAAGTGAATTGTAGAGCCATTAAACTTTCAAAAATTAAATGCATCCATGACATACAAATTCCACAAATAAGGGATAAAAGAAAGAAAATTAAAGAATTTCTCATTGATAATGGAAATGACTTGCCAATTCTAGATGATTGGAAAAATCACCAAAGGACTATAAGCCTATCATAAGTCGTATGCTAGGAGATTTTGTTCCAAAATATGTCATTTTGCTAATTTAATTTTCTAGAGTAGTTAAGACGGTTTTTTTAACAGAAATAGCCTCCTAAGATTTAAAAATTACTGGACCCATGGTCTGCTGATCCATTAAAATGTTTTGTCCAATGCATGAGAAGTTACTTTTGGTTGAACTTTCCAATACACCAACTAAAGAGGTGTGAGAGAGTTAAGTGTATTTAATGAGTGAAAATTTGGAAAAGCTGTAAGGTTTATCATACACCAACTAACTTTTAACATCATCTTGGTGTGTGTGAGGTAGTTATATATGACCTATAATAAGGAATAGAGGGAGTACTTAAACAAATTTATTGGGGGAAATTATTTAAAAAGATGCATTATGCAACAAAATTAATTTTAACATAATTGGCCAACATTATGACCATCTCGCAGATGAAGTAAATCTTGGAGACCACCCTATTGATGTGTTGGCTACACTACTCCAGTTAAATTTTTCTCTCTCCTTCCATTCCTTCAAATAAAAGATGCAAAAGATCATGAAGGAAACAGAAGCTGACACAAACAACTAGAGAAATAAAAGTGAAATCATAAGGATGCAAAAAGCACCTTCACACTACCTTCAATGCCCAGGAATATGACCGTAAGTTTTCTTCTCGTAGAAGCACACAGCCAAAAAAACAAGGCATTCCGTAATTATTCATTCCAACCCATATACCCAATGGCATGTCAAATGCAGTTAGGCGATGTGTTGTATCAAATACCACTGCATCACCAAAGATATCATATGATTGTATTGATGAAGCATATGACCAGGCTATATTCTCCAGACAGTTGTTCGAATCAAGTGTGTACTCAAATTTGAAATTAGGGTCTTTCTCCTTAATATTTCTGCACATTCTTAGTAAATCTATGCTTTCCTCTTCTGGTTCTAATTTCCTAAATGATTGAAGTAAATTCCTCACATCCTTTTCAGTAAAAGGCAGATATCCAGGTTCTACACACTTCTCAAGCTCCATAAGCCGCATCATTTGATGGATAGAAATCCCAGTTTTAGCATACATCAGGATTCGGCTTTTGTCTGAATCTGAAATAGTTCTGTATGCAGGAAGAAATCGAACTTGATTTGGTTCTAAAAGTTCATGATTATGGTGGTTGGCAAAACCAGTAACACGCCATTCTGGAGTACCTAATTCTGTTGTTTTGCTTATACGCATATAAGCCTGGCATCCACATCGGGATGATTTTCGATTTCTTTGGGGTTTACTTTCAGTTGATGTTTTGACAGGAGTGTTACCAGCACGATGGCAAACAAAATAGCGTCTAGTTAGTCCTTTTCCAACACCATCTTTTCCCTCTGTACGGTGTCGTCGAATTGAGAACCCACACCGCTTGGCAAATTCACTATAAAATTCGTATGCAGCATCATGAGTGCTAAATCTCTGCCCAATATATGGAATCAAATCATTAGTAGTCTCCAATGAGAGCCTGGTTTCATCTGGTGATTCTTCTGTGCTGCTTGTATCATCCAAAGATAGTGATCGTTGGTCTGAGGGATCATCATAAACTACAAGCATGGGGCTAGCATCCTCAGACATTATATTCCAGTTACCAACTTAAGACAACCTGCACTAAACAACACAGACATGAACAAATAGATACAGATGTAAACAACACAACCATGGCAGGTAAAAATTGATGGAAGTAGCTGACCAAGTCTAATCTTGTTAACCAATTAATAAAGCATCAACACACACGGAACGGGGATTTGGGACAAAGGGGGGCATCTAAGATGATATTTCAAAACAAATTTTCACCACCGTTCTGAAACCAAATCAGCAAGAAACAAAAATATAGGGTATATATCAATAATAGCGATGAATATTATAGATGAACTTTCATAAAGACAGAACCAGAATAAGTATTATCGTGTGTGTGTGTGTGTATCATTAAAACACCACTTTACCAGAACAAAAGGAAAAAATAAACTCAAAATGATCATGACATATGAGGACTCTTCATATTATTCGAATTATCTGCAATGAAGAACTTCTTCCATTTCTTATTGCCCCCAAATTCACGCTATAGAAGTACAATTATGCGGGCACAAAAATAGCCATTACTCCACTACCATCATAGGCGGACCTATATTACATTCAAGAGGGGCCATCTGCCCCCACTGAAATCTATGAAATATGCAAAGTCAATATAGTGCCCTTTAATTTTTGCTCCAGATAATTTGACGAAGGAGCCTCAGTAAGCCAACTGATTCCGGTAACTCCTCCAAGCCACCGAAGAATGACAATTAAAACTCAAGCTTATATATCGCAAGACACAACTCAAGCTAAGTCATTTACCAAATCATGCATCACAAATACCTCGATAATTTTCTAAATTGATAACAATACACAGAGATTAATAAAAAGAAGGCCCATAGACCACAAATCCAACATTGCACAACAAAACAATCCAAAGCATATAAGTCGCTAGTTATCAGAAAGAAAAGGGCAGAAGCACAATAGCCGATTACACACCATTGAAGCAAAAATCAGTAATCGAAGTTTATAAAAAAAAACAAAAAGAAAACACAATCTTTATTCAAAAGCGTCAATATTCAAACGATTATACGAACAGATGCAAAGCCAAATTAAAATGAAAAATTTAAAACACAGCAAGAAACGTGCAACGACGTCCAAAACAGGGTCGATAACCAGGCAGGGAACAGATGACGCGGGGAACAGATTCAAAGCCAGATTGAACAAATCAATCTCACTGGATTTTGGGAGTGGACAAAGCCGTAGGGTTTGATACTTCTCCAATACTTGCCAGTGAACAGATCAACGACCACGCAGGGCTGACAACGGCAGACGGCGTCCGACGGCGAGCGCAACAACTGCGGGATGCAGCGTCGACGGAGAAAACTGGTTCCGCTCCTTCTTTCGACGAGACTGCTTTGCTAGGGTTAGAATTATTTTTTAATATTTTTGAATTTTTATTTAACTCTTCCATCAAATTTAAAAAACAAAACTATTTCATGTTATACAAAAATAAACCAAATTACAATGAAAAATATTATTAGTATTTTATAAATAACAACAAAGATTGAAAATAAAACTAAACAAGTAAACATTAAGATAAAAACATTCTAAAGTCATGATTTTCAAAATATATAATTCTTTTGGATAAAAAAATATAATTGTGAAAACATTAATTAAATTAATAATTAAGATAAAATTTCAAATCAGATATGAACTTATAAAAACACAATAATCATAGAAGAGCAAAAAATTGAATAATTTTTTTTTAACATACAAGATCATTTTCAACATGTATTTGCAACCGCAAGTGAATATTATTTGTTATTCAAAGATTTAATCCCTCATAGAGTTGTTTAATAGGATGGATTTGGAGGCGAGGGAAGTAGAGGGAAAAAAATTTCAAGTTGAATTTATAAAAATTATAGAAAATAAGTTAAAATTTTTAATTAATTTTTTTTACTATTTTATCTTACATTTTATTTTTATTAAAATTTTAATCCTTCCCTCCTATCCGCTCCTAATCCCTCGGTCCAAATAAATCCTTGGTTCCAAACAGCTCTCATGTGATAGAGATAATTGCTCTTTTTTTTAAATACATTTCTGGTGAACCTCAACGATGTAAGAACATCACATCATGTGATATTTAATTCCATTCCTTAGAAATTGTATTAGAGCTAAATTTCACTCATGACTTGTGTAAAAATGATATCAAAACTTGTAATTGCACACAATTTAAAACCCAAAACTTTTAATGATTCTATGTCACCCAAAAGAGTATCGCTAAGCTAAATTGCCTAAAAAATGTTGCTTTATATGCCCACATCATTTATCCAAATGTACATTTACAGATGTAGATTAGATATGGCAGCCTCAAAAATGTTAGTTTATATGCCCACGAAATGTTTGAAATGTCATATGTGAATTATATATCATTTCCACCCCCCAACTATGGCATGAATGATTGCATTGATCTTTTACATCCATAGATTAAAGTGCATAATTTTAATACTTTAGAATTGACTGATGCTGAATCCAAAAAAATAATATCGAATAAATTGAATAACATGGACCAGAAATCAGATTAGTATACAATAATGGCAATCGCAACAAATTAGAAAGTCCTCGACGAATTCCTAATTTCATACATTATTGAAGAAATTTCGTACATGATTGAAGATTAAGAAACACGAAACTTCTGATAACAATAAGAAACAACAAGGGACAAAATCGCAGACAAGTCATATGTGAGTATGTAGCTCCGAGAATGGCAAATTTTCACCTATGGCATAGACCTTAAAGCCCATTTTTTGGGGATTCACTATCAGTAGTTTCTCTAGTAGATGTCACTGTCAAGGCTTGTGAATTTTTTATTTCGTCCAACTGTCAAGCAAAATGGGATTTGGTGACAAAATCCTTACATGGTGTAAACATGACACTTTAAGAACTATAAAGAATCTACGAAATGTCTGAATAGCAACATATAACCACACATAAGAAAGTTAATGTGGTATAAAAATTAGATCTGTTAAGGCAAGTGAAGTAACAACATCCACATATTTCATTAACAAACAGTTTGTAAATTAGTCATATACCACAGTCAGTATTCAGTAACAATAGAAATTTCTGGAGTAGTTTTCAGTTTAGTCAACCAGCATCTTAAAGTAAGGCTATTGGTAAAACAACGTCTGGTAACAAAGATTAGATAACTACTCTGTCAGGAAAGGATAGTATGGATAATCCTGTCAAACACAACAGAGATGCGAGCGGCAGATTAGATAGATAATGCAGCTCATGAGATGACTTGGTATCCTCACATATTCTAAGAACCCCTTGCCCGCATGCAGGGATATTTTAGCTAAGGAGGCTTTTCAAGTTACAGAGAGAAAAGAGGGAGAATCAGCCCTGACCCTAGCAAACGGCCTCTGTTCCAAAACAGTTATGCTGACAGAGTCAACCATAATACATGGGTGTTCCAAAGCAGTTCTTTACCCAGGCAAATGGCCTCTGTTCCATTTTTTCTTTCATTCATTTCCTTCTTTCTCATTGGTTCCCAATTTTCTGCCACAATTCCCTATTCTTGTTGCTAACCAAATATTTCAAGTCATTATATACCATACTTCATACATTGTAAGTAAGCATCATTCCTCTGCCATCTTCAATCCCAAGATCCCAACATTCCTAACTTGACGCATAATCAACAGTTTGTGCTTGCAGATACAAAGAATGCTCCTAGTCATTTCAATACTATTCATTTCTTAAAGAAAAATAAGTAAGATGATCATATAGTGTTTAAACTTTTGAGCTATGTAGAACTGACTAGATGAAACATACATGCTCTATATGGAATGTATCTCAACTACTAATATATCTATAACAAAAGAGCTCCATGGAATAGTAGCAGTTATTACTGAGTCATGTACTGGTGGTGGGTATGGGGTAGGATAGACTTCTTTGATGACAAGAAAATCATATAATATGATGAAAATATTGCAGGAGACAACAAACAACAGCGTTGACATATCACTTTTTCCTAACATTTATAAACTTTGCTGTTTTAGGACTAGGTGCAAGCTAAATTGTCAACAATAAATCCCACGTCTTTTGTTAAAGCTTGAAGTTGTCAAGAAAAATTATAACCAGGAAACCATTAGTAGGTCAGATTTTAGTAAAGCTGTTAATTTCCAGTGGTTTTATACCAATACTACAACTCATTCAAAAAAAAATGTAAATGATTCAAGAGTACCTCTTTGCAGGTCTGCTGGTGTGCCACCAAAAGCTCATTATATTTAAGTTGAAGATCCGACAATTCAGCTTGCAATGTTTCATATTCGGAGATAGAAGTACTGCCTAGTTTTTGTTGAATGAACCTGAAAAAGAGAGGTTTGTTACACATGTGACACAACAAACAGTATCCCCTGAAGCTCAAGCCTTGCAAGTGATACATCTATTTGTACTTATTGCCTTCAAGTGATTTACGCTAAGTATATCACACTTGAATAGATCAAATTCAAATGAAAAAAAAAGAAAGAATTATGCACCATGAATTGAAGAGATACCTAATCTCCCAGCAAATTAAAAATGACTTGATTTTAGTCCAACGAATATTTATGTTCATACGGATTTATATGAATGGTCTCTGGCACAAAATTTGGGCATGCACATTGCCACAAACCACACAAAAAACCAAAAGATACTTACTCAAGGGCTGAGGAAGGCTTGTCATTTTGCTCATATAAAGCAACGAGAACTGGAAGACAACAAAAGAGAACAATAGATTATTCTTCTAGTAAATTAATTGATGGACTCAACAATTCAAAGAACTATCAGTCACTCCAACAGACTGTTGGGATTGAGGAAGAAGGTAGAGAAACCTTTGGTCAGGGCGTCCACAGCTCCGCTTGACTCCAGATATTTCCTGAACGCTTCCTTCTTCGCCTCTTTTTCCTGAATCAATGTTCTTAGTGAGTTATGAAATTAACAAATCACCGGTTCTTAGAATATCAAACATTGCATGCTTTAATCATCGATAATGGAATTCACAGAGAGAGATAGAGTTTATAACCTCTTTGTATCGCATCATGATCTGCTCTCCTTCACAACCACAAGCAC
Organism: Leucaena leucocephala; assembly: GCA_037074615.1. Taxonomy (NCBI): domain Eukaryota; kingdom Viridiplantae; phylum Streptophyta; class Magnoliopsida; order Fabales; family Fabaceae; genus Leucaena; species Leucaena leucocephala. The sequence continues at coordinate 24,551,477 of CM073547.1, forward strand.
CAAACCAGATTTTGGTAATGATGGCTGGACTGGAGGAGGTGAACGTGTAAATGCAGCAAGCAAGGCTGCATTTATTTTAATGGTGGGACCTCCCGTGGTCTCTCCAAGCAGGTAATTAGAACCGTTCGTTGGATCTAATGGTGGAGAAGCTGGCCGTCTGTTTTCTATTAAAAATAAAATATAGAGATCACATGGGCTTTTATGAGTTGGTATGTTTGTTGTATGCTTTTGTTTTATTCTGCTCAGAAATTTCGTTTTATTTTTAAATTGTTAGTGAGTTTAACTGTTTTTTAAATATTTTTATAAAAAAACTGTATTCAGGTAATTTATCTTTTTTACATTTTGATTTTTTAATAAAAGTAGTACTTATTATATATTTAATATAAGAGTTAATTAAAAAATTGATTATATTTCTAAATAAAAATATAAAATATATTTCTTATATTTATCAATTTTTTTAAATTATTTTTATTGATATTCTATTAATAATAATTAAATAAAAAAATAAATTAATAAATTAATAAAAATAATTAGAATATTTAAAAAATATATTATATAAATTAATTTAATTAATTTTTTAATATAATTAAATTAGTTAAATATATTTTATATTAATAATAAGAGGAGTAATAAATAAGAAGGTAATAGCATGGGTCGATCAAGTGGAGGCGGAGGAAAATCTCACATAACCTAATGACGTGGTCATGGAAACTTGAGAAATCAGATTCAATTCCCAGATGTAACATTAAATAATTAGTATTTTTTATTAATATTAGATAAAATAAATTGTCAATTATTCTTAAAAATAAATTTAAATATCTAAAAATTAAGATACTTTTTAAATATTATTATTGAAACTATAATAAAATAATATTATTTAAAAATTAAATATATTTTAAATAATTGTATATTTTATTAATATTTGTTTGATCCTCAAGAATAAAAATGTGAGGGTTTAGTGACCCAAGAAGTTGGGAAATTCAATAATTGGCCCAAAACCGAGAATTCCAAGAATGATGAAGCTAGCCCAATGTATATGAGCAGCTGTTTGAATAGTTGACATAAAACTTGATATATGTGAATTTAATTGACAAAAAAATAAAATATAAGGGTATATATGGGTAGGATTAGGCAAGGTAGCCTCCTGCCTGATGCCCTACTCAAAAAAAGTATGAGTTATATTTTATAACCTGATGCCCGGCCCTACCCGATAAAAGTCTTAACAATTTTGGGCTGAGCATGCCCAAGTCGTGATGTCATGCTCATGTTATGAAAAAAATCTACAATTATGAATTTATAAAATAATATTATATTTATATGTCTTCAAGAGTTAAATAATATCAATAATTTACTAAGAATAAGGCAACAAAGATAATAATTAAAATCTTGAGATCCATTATATATAAAAAATAAGTGTTGAAGTCTAAATAGTTTATAATTGTAACTTTGCATCAATCTCCCCAATATTGACAAAGATAAATCATCTAAAAAAATAAAATAAATAATTATAATTTGTAATGTAATCGTATGATAATTAACAAAGTTAAAAAAAGAAAAAATTAGTATAATTATAAATATTAAAAAATACAACTTACCTACTTAATTACTCATATTTTTAAAATTACTTTATAGTCACCAATAGCTATCATATTCTCCCTTTCAAGATAGAGAAAAAATAAAAAAAATAAAAGAAAGGGTACTCATAGGCAGGGCAGTCTCTATGCCCGATGCCCAGCCCGAAAAATGTATGGACTGTATTTTACAGCCTGATGCCCAGCCCTGCCCTATATTTATCGGGCTGGGCAGGGCATTTTTATTGCGGGCTCAGGTGGACATATCGGGCCACGGGCTTTGTGCATATCTCTAATGAAACATACGACTATTTGAAACATATTCCATTCCTAAAGAGTATCATTTTATCGTGGATCCAGTTGTAAAATTTAGAAAGACATTCTAACTCCTAGACGCTTAAATTTACACATGAAAATAGATAGCTCACTCTATCTAATATTAGTATTACCTAAGAGAAATAGAAAATTCACTATACCCTTAAATCCTAGATGAATCTAACCCATTTTTAAAAAAATTTGTACCAAAAATAAAAACTTGACATGTTAATTTCATTGGCAATTTCTTAACCATTTTTTGGCCAAACTATTATTGTTCTCACCTAGACGAAAATTTGCATTGATATTTACATTCATAGATATTACACCCAAGTACCCACTAGTTACGATTGCAATTTATGCCTTGTTCAACAATGGCGCATGAAAGCAATACTTCTCGAACTGATTTTTACCTGAGGAAGTAATTGTTATTAACATCTTCGAAAGAAGCACCCCATCTCACTTTCATCATCCAAAAATTAAAGTTGACACATAAATTGAATGCCTCGGAACAGAAATCAGATACAGTATACAATATTAATGACAATGGCAACAAATTAGAAAGTCCTCGAATATTTCCTAATTTCGTACATGATTGAAGATATGGAAACAAGATCCTTGTTAAGTGTGGAGCCACCAACGATCTTCTTTATGCAATCTGAAAGTCTAGTATAATAAAGCAACAGCTGAGTCAATGCGGCCCTTAAGATCTCCATACCGCATAAGAAGTTGCTGAAAGAAGTTATGACATCTTTGTGCATCAACTCTATTGCAGCCTTCCACCTACTAGCAAAATCCTTCACCAGCGGCTCCACTTCAGCAACGGTTATGGGCTTATCGGAACTAGAAGTGGGGTCCTCAGCTGATATATCAATTACACATAATTAAGCCAAATTTCAGAAAAACATGTTTGCAGATAAGAATGTCATAAAGTGTCATTTATTATGGTACTCACAGGCTCTGGTCTTCACAAATTTGATTAAATCGTTAAAATGTTCCTGAAGCAATTCTTCCTGCAAGAATGAAGGACGATTTAAAGAAAATTGTAGATGAGGAGGGTTAATTGGTTTTATTCCCTATTAAATCTATAGGTACCCCTCCCCATTTTGTAAGTTCTCCCAAAAAGCTGAAGCATTTGACCAGCATATATAACTGTTTCCTCATAAAAAGTAATTTCTTGAGTTGCCCTAGGTACTTAGAGAAATGATTAGCTATTCTTACAATTAATTGATACTCCTCCAGTCCTAAATATAAGACCTAGTTATATTTAGGACAAGAGGAGTATCTCATATAGTTCAACTTCTGGAAGGGAGAGGGTGAGTTTTAGACATGAACATTCCATGATAAGACATGCTAAATTAAAGCTAAGTTAACTTTAAACCTCTGTAAACTATGTTTTCCCTTAATGAAACCAGAGATTGAGGAAAATGATTCCAGTTACCACAAATAATGCTGTATTGCTTTTCAGCAGTTCCTCAAAGTGCATTTGAATTTTCCCACCTTCGGGACCTGCTTCCTGGAATCAGACGAGACAGAAATTTTCAGCTTACCAAGGCTAAAAGAAAAGGTGCAGCCCATGATCATCAGTATTTGTGTGAACCACATTGCCAGCAGGTTAAGAGAACTTTTCATTTCATGTTTTAGAATAAAACGGATCCTTGTCCAAGTAACTTGCTGTTTTTCATAAAAACCCTTGACACTTCTCGCTTGATGCAGATATGATGATACCCAAAAAAAAAAAAGAAAACAAAGAAAAGGAGTTCAATATGCAATTTAAAGTTTATCATTGTGTCTGAAGCCAGTGTTCAACATGTGTTCGATGTGGACGAGACTTACTTTCAGAGTGAACTTGCTTTATAAGCTCTAATAAAAAAATGAAATAAAGGATCAATTCACAGATTCCTACCTTTAGGACAGCAATGGTCATATCATAATTGTTTATAAGAAAAACAGTTTGCAGCTTCGGTTTTGGAAAATGTTTGGCAAGCTTGATAAGTAAGTCGTCAACAGCCATTCTCAATCGTTCCAAATTCAATTCAAGCTGAAACATATAAGGAGAAAGATTGTGTCACCAATTTACAAAAAGAAACATTCATGCCTCTAATTTGTTTTCATTACACGGACCTGTCCATCTCCATACTCAACATTTAAGAGGATAAGGGATGCTGTAAACTCAGCATAACGTCTCATGACATAGTGAGGATGAACATCATCTTCCCATAAAGTCTTTACATTGGCATTACGCAGGCTGCTGAGGTGCATGTCAAATACCATCTTAAAACGAGGCCATAGGGAAATATTGACCTGCCAATTTAAGATCCAACATCTGTTATAGATCAAGCCAACTAAACTCTGATGTACATGGCTATTGACTCTTTTTAATCCGTTATATCCATTATAACCATCAAATTGCAGGTCCATTTACGTAGTTTATTCTGCTATGCCACATGTCATTTATAGAGAGCATAGCTGGTGTATATGTATAATCCTATTTCTGTCTTAATAAATAGTGTGACTGAATCATTTGCGACATTTGTTTTTCTCCCATTTTCCCTGATTTCAATTCTCTATTAAGCATTAAGCAATGAGGCAGTTTCCAACAAACTTCCATCCTTTGATTTCGACCACTCCAATTTTACATAAAGCTAGATTGGCCCAATGCAAATCCTACAGTTACTCATGAATCCACATCCATTCACCAAAAATTTTGTCAGGGTCTTGCATATGAAACATGATTAAGAAAGCATTTTCTAAATAAGTATATAGATAATGGAAACTGACCTTGTCAAAGTAAGAATCCAAGCATGGGATTCGCCTTCGAGACATGATGAGCTGAAAAGAACAAGCATGTTAGCTACAGATTAAGCAAACTATTTGAAGTTGTACTAAAAATATTAGCCAAAAGACACTATATCTTAATAGGCATTTTGTCCCTAGAGACAAGATTCTCTGGCCAATTGTCTTTAGGAATACCATCCAGGAAGTTAAGACTCAGATCCTCATAAAAATTTCAAGGACAAGCTTCAACTCACTTTAGGCTAGGATTGTCTAATTTGGATCAATATTGTGATCTGCCAACGGTACTACTCCACCTAAGGCTACTTTGAAGGAGACTAGCCAGATAATATTAATACAGAATTTTCCTTTCATTATATTTGATTGATACAAGGCTATCTAGTCTCCTCTCTCAAAAATCAATAACATAGTGTTTGTTACCTGATGTTGACGTATTATGCATATCATAAGCATCAGCCCTATAGCATCATAGCAATTTTGAAGTATTAAACTGAAGTGCTCATCAATGACACCAAAAGGACCTGAAAATATCAAATATCAAATACTAAGTCAGTTGTTTCGAAGTTCGAACTCCCATGATCTTCATTTTCTCATGTATCAGACAATTATGCTTACTCAAGATTTATTAAATAACTACAACAAACATAACAGTGAACATAAAGGGGTTTATTCCATATATCATAAGCAAGCACTTCCCCAGTTTACAATATGTTCAAATGTTAAGTAGAAAATACATAAATATTGAGAAACTTCATAAGTTATACCTGAGAAGATTTCATAAAATATAGATTCCTCCACAAAGAAAACATCACAGAAATGATATCTGTAGATGAAAGAACATAATGTCAACATGCATATAGATAAAGATTTTTAGAGCATTATCACTATATGACAAGACTATGAGGCCCAGAAAACTGCAAAGTACTCAGAAGTAGCAGTATCCATAAGCAGCTTCTGCAGGCTCCTGAACAAGACCTCATATGGATATTTAGTGGAGCTGGCTTCAGCTATATGAGGAATCAATGCAGGCTCATCAATTTCCTGGTACCAACGCAAGAATTAACTGACTGTCCATTATAAATAGTTCTCCAAAACTCCCTAAAATTGGTAAAGATCAGAATCATCTAGATACTTATTAGCTCCTACTAATCATACCAAAGCAGAAAAAATTCATTGTCCAACAAAAGTAAAGTAAATGCTTTCTGATATGACCTTGTTCCCTCTCATATCAAACCAAAAATAAAATTTATAAATAACTTGATAAAACCAGTAACGGATACCTAAAGCCTCGAAAATGATCCCCCTCAAGACATGTTTCTTTCTCTTCATACAATTGTTAAATTTATTTTAAGAGATCTTCGCTCCTTGAGAATAACCATTGACACCAGTAGACACAAAGGTTTCTTGGCAAATTCAGTGAGCAATTAGAAAGGAAATCGTCTGCAAAAATACTCCTTTCTAAACTTACGCATAACTATTGTAGGAAAAAATAAAGGCATAGAGAAACGTTCTTCTCTTGTATGAATGCTCTGATCCTTTTACAAATGATGGAATGCCTAAATTTATAGGAAAGAGGTAAAATAAATTTACACACACACGCATGCCTAGATTTAAGGGGAATACATAGTAATACCCTTAAGATCTAATATATTTACAAAACAACAAAAAAAATAGACACTTTCATAGTACCTTTAATATATTGATCCTATCCCCAAGAGCAAAAACTGCAGATCGATTCTTCAATGGTTCCCAAACTCTTGTAAAAAGACCAGTGCTTCTTGTCTCCACACCAATTAAATCATTGGATGTTGCAATATCCAACTGTAGTTTCTCTAGAGCTTGTATGTAAGCTCGGAAATGTGCACTAAGAACCTGCAAACATATACATTTAATTGTATATAAAACTATTCTAGCCTCATGCTTCATGAAACTACTATTAATTGTATATAAAATTATTCCAGCCTCAAGCAGAAAATGAGCTCTTTTCATTCTCAAATGCTGCCATACCAAGATTAACTACATTAAAAATTTTCATTTTTTGGCACTTAGGAAATAATAGAACACCAAATTAAATAAAACCTAAACTGATGACACATTGGCCACAATTATGACATAAAGTTCATTCAAAAAGTCTCCCCTATGCACAAATAAAATCGAAGATAATTGCATCTTGAGCAACCAAACCTTCTCTACCCATAAAAGTTTCTCCAACATTTTGGTCAAGGAAAATCTTAATTCAATATTCTGATTAAAACAATTACCTTGTTCATTGTATCAATGTATGCTGCACGAACTTCATTGTAAACCTCCTTGCCATGTTCCTTGAGAAAGGAAACAATATACCTACACTTGCATCTCCCAATTGTTAGGCTTACAAAGAACCCATAGTTAACAAACAACCAAAACACAGACTTCCACATTCAAAAGCAACCAAGCGAAAAAAGATATACTAAATTTCACATCATTCTCTTCTCGGCTGGCTAAACAGACAAGTGAGAATCAGACAGCAAGCAAAAAAGTAAACCAGAAAAGAAAACCTTGAGAATATTCAGCAACTATATTCTAAAAAATCAACAAATACTTTTAGTGAGCAAAATCTCTAATGTTTTAGCTACCTCTGTGCTTCCAAGACTGAAAACAATAAATTCAAACCCTAGGAAGCAATGATATTAATAGATGACACAGTACGTTGCATGAGATGCAAATACTGTAACACATGGAGATATATAGCACTGAAATGCAATCTGAAGTGTCATGCTGGACACTATGCAGCTCCACTTTTTATGCATCACATTTCATAGTTTAATCTTATCCAATATCTAGTCAAAAACTTAAGGTTGAACATATTCCATTAGAAAATCAAAATACCAACTCTTTTTCACAAGAGAGGTGCATTTGAAGAAAATTCAACAAGCAAACACATGTACCCATTATTTGAGTAATAAAAAAGAGCTATTGAAATTATTCATTAAAATTAGAAAACGATTTTGAGAAAATGTATTATGAGGCAAAACCATCTTCATAGACTTAACTAAGGGAGAATCATTCAGACAAATGTCTAAACAAATAATGATTTGCCATCAAAATAAAAGAACAACAAATTGTAACTAGATTTTGAAGCTAACAAAATATCTATTGATCAAATAAATTTTGAAGTTATTAGTATTAGGATGAAAAAAGCAGTGTCTGGGGAAAAGGGGAGAACTCACTTGTATTTTAACAGGACACTCTGTTGAAGAATTTGGATATTTGTTTTGGGCTTTCTTAGCGCATAGAGTTTCTGAACAATGAAGTCAAACACCTGTGAAAATTTAGCCATGGTGAAGTTAACTGTTAGCAGATGGCATCTCACACTGAGGAAAAAAAACATGCAAGATATTTATATAAAATCATTAAAAAGAGAAAGTACGAACACTGTCCTAGGATTACATAACCTTTGAAACTGCTTTCTGCCGTAGTTTTTCAAGCTCAGGTTGAACATCTTTTAGAGCTTTTGAAGCCTTAACCATTGGGTCCACTTCTACAAACTTCAGTTTCTTACTCAAAATTTCAAGAGTTCGCATATATTCCTCGTTGACCTGAATTCCAAAGATAATAAGAAAGCTACAAGGATATACTGGGCAATGTACACATCAAGTACTGGTGATGCAGATGAAATTCATAACATATACTCAAATGTAACGATTAAAATAAATTTGCTTTAGATCAAAATTAGAAGAGACATCTTATCAAAAAGTCACAATAACTTATCAATCAAAGTCCCATGCCCAAAAAGGGGAATCGATCCATTTATCATAAATATGGCCATACTTAATGACATCTAGAATTATGTCAACTGTTAAATTGAACAAAGTTACAAATTTCAAAGAATGAGATCACTGAAATGATAAAAACAAATAAAGATCTTGAACCTTCTAACCGCTCATTCCATAAGGACTTGATCACTTGAATGATACAACATAAAAGGCAGGTTGTGGCAACAAGAAGTTACAGGAGTTTATCATGCAGATATTCAGAAACCATATGCTTCAACATTTGGCACATACTTCTATCTTCATGAATTAATTAAGAGAGATACTCAATCAAAACTGCCTCTTCAACAGCCCAAAAAACTGAAATAGATTTTGAGATCAAATCAAGAAGCAAGAGTGCTACAAGAAATGATTATATGCTTTTTGCACCAACAAAATCAATAAATTCAATACTGGCAGAACAAAGTAGATTGAGGAATAAAGACCTCTCCATCGACAATTATATCCACCATCCTTGGAGGTACTATTATGTCTTCTACAAACTCAGCTAATTTGGATTCAGCTACCTGTTGCAAGAAAACTATCCATCAAACAACATATTACACAAGTTAGGGGGAAGGGCTGACAAATGCCCATCAGAAGGATTGATTCAACTGTCAAATAGCAATCAGCATTAGGCTTTTTTTATGCAGATCAAAATGACAGTAATACACGATATTAGTCATTTAGCTTATGGGCCTATTTTAATAAGATTTTGGAAACGGGCTTATGAAAAAAAGGGCTTTTGGGCAACTTTTAGAAAAGGGCTTTTGGAGAAAAGTTTATGAAAAAAAAGTAGTTTTGAATAAATGAGTGTTTGGATAGTTATTTCTAGAAGTACTTTTATTATTGGTAAATTACGAAAAAGGGTATGAGCATTAAATGAGAGATGAGAGATGAGAGGAGAAAGGGTGTAAGAAAAGAAAAGAGAAAGGATGTAAGAAAAAGTAGGAGAGAGGAGAGAGGGTATAAGAAAAAGTAGGAGAGAGGAGAGAGGGTGTAAGAAAAAGTAAGGGTAATATAGTAATTGGTTAGTTCATAAGCTTTTTTACTGTTCCATAAGCTACTCTAACCAGCTTATCTGAAACTTTAGTTTTAAACCATGGTTTAGTCCAAAAGTCCGTTTAAACAAATATAGCTGTTTGTTTTAAAATTTCTCAAAATCTAGGTTTTGAGGTGTTCCAAACACCCACTATATAGTACTAAGCAGGAGGTATCACCATTATCAACATTTTTTAATTTTGTTGTATAAAACAAAGTTCATACCTTACGATTCTTAAGCCTCAAGCCCATATCCATAGACTTCTCCTGGAGAATCTTTATGTCTGAACTGATAGAACCAATTTCAACCTGGAAAACAAATTTACGATAGAGATAATAATAAAATATTCAAGCATCACAAAGAATTCAAAATTCAAAGTAGTCCTTCAAATTATTTTACAATAAATGCAAGCTCATAAAAGTTGAGCAACAAATAACAAGAGTAGACAACTCCAGATATGATTGACATCTTTTTATCCTCTACTATTAATAATCTCCAACACAAAAACATGCATATAACCAAAGATATGGAAGTTAAAACCTTTGATGTAGTTATAACAAAGATATGGAAGAAAAATTACAAAGATGACCCAACTGCATCAATTAGACTAATTTTATGAGTGAAAAACTGCTTCCTAGCAGCATATGCTGAAATGGAGAATTCTTCAACATACATAAAAATAGAACAGTGAATGATATCATCAGCTATCTCTATGCTGATAAATGCTCATATACCTAATTGATCAAAGAGTCAACATACCTGAAATCCACTAAGAAGGGTTTCCATTTGCGACAAGATGCTATCACAATCTCGAATTTGATCGTGAAGAGAGACTAGATTATCACTTTCTCTGATATAATCCTGCAGCGTTTGGAGCATTGGGGAAAACTAATTGATTAGCATACTGTCCATAATGATGGAACAACACATGATTATTACTGTGGAATAAATGACATAATAATAATTCTACAATAATGGATAAAAGATTTACAGCCCTTTTAGTATGCAAAATATAACAAAAAAGTGCTTTTGTAAATGCGAAATGTCCTTTGTGCCATTAGATACAAATGGAAGCTGGTGTGCAATGGCAAGTAATGATGCAGCATATGAATAGATAGGGGAATGGGCCTGCTAACTGGCTTGCAAACTTTAGTATCACTAAGGATTTTGAGTTGAAGAAGTTGCTCAAACCACTGGAAGGTCTTAGACCTTTTTTTGCTTGCATATTCTATAGTGTTGCTCACCCAAGACAGATTTTGGATGGAAAAAGTTAGCAATTGTACAGTGTTAATGGACATAGGCCCATTTTATATCCAAAAAAAACATGGTCAGGATAAAATCATAAAAAATAGCAATTTATCAGAAATAATAGAAGTCACATTTTCTCAACATGGATGGATGAGATATTACAACCATAGTGCCACATCTACTTTCTAATATCAACACCGCCATCACAAATGAATAAACATTCACAAATGTCACAAAATTAACCACAAACCTGAATTGAATCCAATTCCACTTTGCGCAAATTGTTCTCAACACCTTTCGTATAGTCCCTTATTTTAGTACCTTTAGATAATATGTTTGCAACTACCTAAACAAGAGAAACAAAGTTAATAATCATGCATATACATCAATGTAGTTGCAGAAGAGAAATTGGAAGCATGTTAGAAAGACGGGGGAAATTGGGAAAACTTTTAAACAATGTGCATTGTAACCAAAGACCAAAAGAAGTTAGCTTTGTTCATAAAACTACAAACTTAAGGACGCGTAATGTGCCAAGTAAATATATATGGCATGCCATGCACTATGTTTTGGAAGTTTAATCCATGAGTCCATATCTGTTTTTGTGGCTCATTAGTTAACAGACTAAACATCAGCCTAGTTACTGCAAAAACCCAGCGCACAAGAAAAGTGTTTTTAGATTCAACATCAGACGATATCCTAACTTAAATATCCATTGCCAAGAGAAAACAGACATGCTTGGGTTGCAATTGATCAAATTCAAATGCCTAGAGGGAGGGGGGGATGTTATCATAACAGCACTTGTAATTTCTCCGCAGTAGAACTTTATCGAGAACAAGTACAAACATCTCAAGGGAGAAATGTTATTGTTACTAGAAGCAGAATGCAGAGAACATGTTATGTCTATATATAAGCATGTAAGAGAAGTAAACCTGATCCCAGTGATCCATTTCACAAGTATCTTAATTAACAGATTTCCCAAAACACTGATCATTGAATTGCTTACTTCATCATTTTTACATTCTTCTAGTTCTTGTTGCAGTCCCTCCAAAGATATATCATCACTGCATCGAAAGAATTTTAACTCAAACACCTCAGATAGAACTTTCACATAAATCAGGATGACAATTGACGTCATCATCACGAAAAAAGGATTTGATCTGAGGTGGTCGACAAAGAAATCTTCAAATTTGAAAGCGCCATATTAGAGTACCTGCTTAGATCCTCTTCGACATTTAAGTCTCCAACAAACGCTCCCAAGTCAAACTTCGTGGTATCATTATTTTCACCAAAAGAAGGACTCTGCATACCAGTATATCACTCACAAACAAATAAAAGAAAAAAAAATAAACTAACTAACGGATGCTCTCGTATGTTGTTTATAATTGTCCGTGAATCAAGAACAAATGCGGAATATTACAAACTGAAAAGTTTAAAGATGGAGCTTTAATGGAGAGAAAAAATCAGAACAAGTAGATAGGCTAGCAGTGACTACCACTGTGCTTTCGGCAATCTCAGGCATATTGTTCGGGCAGCTCAATTGCAGAACCAAGTCACCAGTGTCGGGTAAATTTCTTAAGAGAAGGAGCACCAAGCGCTCAACGGCATCATCCAATACATACTGAAGAAATACAATTATGTTGCACTGAGATCTGGCGAGTTGATCGACGATTTCCCCTCTCCTGTTACAATTTTTTTTTCATTATTTCAGATCAAAGAAAAATGATTATATTTACGGGACCCAACAACGTAGGGGCAGGCTTTTTTTTTTTTGGGCCAGCGAATCACGATGCTTTTCTAACAAAATTAGATGGGTTGATCCGTTTGAGTCTTCCTCCGCCAGAAAATGAATAAACTTGCTGCAGCCTCACAAGTCACAACCCCAATTATTATTGTTTCAGAATTCAGTGGTGTTCATATACCTCTAGATATTGTTAATATTTGAATATTATAAATCTAATTGAAACAATTTTCCTATCATAATTTCTTTTACCTACGAAATATAAAAAGAATTACATTATTTTCTTTCATTCTACCTAATCACTTTTCTTAATTGAAGTTTAATTTTAATTTAATTTAGATTAAATATAACCAAACCGTGTAATTTTAATTTAATTTAATTTAACGTTGACAAATACGAGTATTTTTGTTAGGCCAACAATTGAGGAATTTTCTGAACTGTAAAAATTAGTAGTTTAAAATTGTTCATCCATTGAAATTCTTATATTTCCACTCAAAAAGTTGAAGTTATTTTTTTTTATTTTTTTTGTATAAAAATTTTTAAAAATAAATTTGACTCACCTACAATTTAAGGATAGGATAAAATCTTTTTTTTTAAATAATACTAATATTAAGTAGAATAAAATATTTATTATTTTTAACCAAATTAAAATTATTATAAGGGAAAAAAGAAAAGCATATCGTGTAAAAAATTATTTTGTAACTTTATGTCAATTTGACTTTTAAAATTATTATTTTTTAAAAAATTATATTTAAGTATTATGTAAATAATATAATTATAAAAAAAATTAAAAAATATATATAACGATTATGAAATCTCATAGTATCTAAAATTAATATTTTTTAAATTTAAAAAAAATATTATTTTTTTTTAAATTATATTTTTTTAATAATTATTATTCATATTATTTAAATTATTATTTTTGTTCTCATTGTCAAAATTATTATTTTTCACATTAAGTTATCATTCGTATTGTTTTAACTATTTTATTAAGAATAATTCTATTATTTTATAATTTTAAAAAAAATAATCTTAAATTTTTATAAAATTTTACAGTTGTTTAATAATTTTTTAAAATATTTTTATAATTAAACTCTTTATTTGAGATTTAATTATAATTTTTTTATTAAAAGAAAAGCATATTTGTCAAACGGAATCAAAGAACAGAGTTGTTAATTAACCTCCACTAATCATTGCTGTTCTTTTTTAAAAGGAGAGCTGAGTCACTATCAGTTGACAATTCTAGATAATCATCATCTTATTTAAAATACGATCCGGTTCTGTTTTTTTTTTATTAACAACATTGTATAAGAACTATAATTTTTGTGACCGTAAAGCAAATGACTCTTGCAATTAATATATATATATATATATATATATATATATATATTATTAATGGAGAAATAAAAAGATACATGGGACTGAGTTTTGACTCCAATTCTCGACAGTTTAGATTAAAATTAGAAGGTGAATGTTTAATATAACATTATTTTTTGTTTTTTAATAATATTTTATTTTAATATATGAAGAATCAAAAATAAAAATAACTATCTAATTTTTTTTTACCTAAGAAATAACTCTCTAATTAAAATTGTGTAAAAAGTATAAATGTAAACAACTCCAATGGTAGTGAAGGAAATTGACAAATTGTGATTATCCTATCTACTAAATATGGATCTCTGTTTTTCGTTTATTATTTTTTATTATTAATAAACGGGATAAGAGTCAGGATTTGTGTGAATGTAAATTCCAGGACTCTCTTTGACCAAACAAAATTTCCCCGGCTCTCATAGATTATGCGCAGAAAAAAAACAGAAAAGAGAATTTTAAATTTAAAAAAAGATAAGGAGAATTGGGAAAAGTCCATAAGTAAAAATTTAATTGGTGACAAGGACATGAGAAATTTTTATCCATAAAACCTTAATTAATTCATAAACCAAAAAATTTAAATGACTCATTAAATCTATTTTAAAATATTTTTTTTAGTTTTACCTATCTTAATGAAGTTATGTAGATAAGAAATATAAAATGAGTCATATTTAAATATTAATTATAAAAATAAATTTAATAAATGAACATTAATTGTTAACTTATGTTGTTGACTAATAAATTTTTGTAGAAGTGACATATATTATAAAATAAGAGAAAAATATTTATATATTTTGAAGTACTATATTATTTAAATTTCATCTAATTAAAATATAATAATATAATTGATAATTTATTTAAAAAATTTATAATTTATTTTATGTTTAAAAAAATAAATATTTTGATTTTAAAAAATAAAAATTCATCTAAATCAAATTAATAAAATTATTTTTTTAAAATAAAATAAAAATTATTTTAAATAAATTATCAATTAAATAAAATTAAAATATATTAAATTATTATATTTTAATTAGTTAAAATTTAGATAACATAATACTTTTAAAATATATAAATATTTTTTAAAATATAAACTATAGGGAGTATAAAGTATTTTACTCTAATTTAGGTCATTTTTACTTATTAATTTTTTAATTAGGGAATTTTTCATAATTTTCTTCCCGAAAAGATAGAGGCAGCGGGAGAAACAATAATTCGCAGTTTCGCCCCAGAGCCCACGATGTGGCATCCACCGTTTAAGACGTTTGCGCATACACGTGGCTTCTCACTGTTCCCGGTTTTCCATACGTTAATTACACGGTCACATAATATTGACACTCGTGTGTTTGAATTAGATTTTTTTAAAAAAAAATATTTTAGATAAAATATGTTATAGAAAATATAATTTAAAAAATAGAATATAAGTAGAATAAATTTAAAATAAAATATATTTTTGTGAAAAAAATTCTTTTTAATTTAAAATATAGTTTTAGATTAAATAATCTAAATACTTCACATTTTCCATAATCAATTTTTTTAGAAAAACTAATAAATTATCTAAATAATATTTTTTTTCATTAACTATTTTTCTATTAAAATATAATTTTGAAAAATTTAAAAGAAACCACTTCTAATTATGGATTTTTTTTATAAAATATATCTTCTGAAAGTTAATCCAAATATATAAATAAAAAATATATTTTCTATCAAAATCTATTATATTCAAAATATATTTTTTCTCAAAAATCCATTATTTAAAAGATAACTCAAACATAGTTAAAAGTGGTTTCTCTAACTTATACCAACATATGATACAATTATCGAAAATATTATTTTAAAAATACAAGATAATTAATTTTCAAAATACTGATAAATAAAACATAGACAGTCCAAATCTACGGTTTTAAAGTGGCACAAATACTCAAATGGTAGTGGGGAATATGGATAGTGTCACAAGGCGGTAGAGATTTTCTTTTAAAAAAATTAAAGCTTCATGACAAGAATTACCGTTACTTGGTATGTGCATTTTTTTTGTTCTGGTTTTAGTAAATGTAGTGAAAATTATTGTAAATTGTGATAATAATAATAATAATAATAAAAATTGTAATAGTATTCCCCCCCCCCAACAAGAATACTTCATTAATATACTAAACTCCATCATACAGAGTCTGGGAACACCCAACAAGAAAATCAATCCGAAAAATTAAAATAAAATACATCTAAAGTAAAACAAAAACAACCACATGATTGATTATCCATGGAACCACAATCAGTCAATCCTTATATAACAAAAGTTGTAATTGTCTCGGAAGTATCAATAAAAATTAATATAAATAATAAAAAATAAATTTATATATTATAATACGGTGATTTTAATTCCTATTATTGTTATAAAAAAATTTAGTAGGTAATTTTATAAAATTTATATAAGTACTTTATGAATCTTAAAGTTATACCTTAATTTTAATAGAAAATTGATACTCAATTTATTTAAATTTATTTTTATTAAAAAATAAAGAGACACGACCCTATGAACAAAGTTTCAGTAATTCAATCAGCCACCAAATTTACTTCCCTAAAAACCCATGCACAGGAGCTTTTGCTAATGAGTTTCCTTGATGCAATGATATTTCCAATCAAAATTTTAGTTGTAATAGTATTTATTTACTCTATTTTTTTTTGGACAAGATATATTTATTTACTTGCTGACTTTTCTTAACCACCACTTTTTCGTTGTCTTCCTTTCAGTAGTAGTGTGATGTAACAGCTTAGCTTCAATAAAGAACCCTTTTATATGGCTGGATAATTTATTTTTAATCTTATAAATGTTTTTTATGAATTTTGGAAATGAATCATGGATTTATATATATCTTAAATATTTTTTTGAAACCCATGTAATTTATTTAATTTTTTAGTAAAAGTTGATCGATCATATTTATTGTTATTACTTGAGGGATTTGCCCCATTTTTTCTTCCCATTACAAGATTAATCCCTGAGTAATACCAAGGGGTTTCTTCAAGTTTTAATAAATTTAGCGAAAATAATTGTAATTTGTTCTCATCATTTACTAATACTAACTGCTTTTATAAAAAAAAAAAACTACTTCTATTACTATTATTTATATCTATCCATTCGTTTACTGACTTTCCTTACCCATCACTATTTTCTGTGGGTCTTGCTTTAACCGATGGCGGAAGTTAACAGCGATGGTTTGCTAATTTGCTTCCTTTCAAGTTTCAACTTTGAACTTTCTATTCAATTCAACTGACGACTCTCTGTATTTTCATACGGTGTCGTTTCATCCGAATAAAGCAACCTCTCCTTGCATGGGGCTCGTTCTCCCTCTAGTTCTCTTGTTGATTTCGCCTTTCTCCATTCAACTTTCCTCCATCCATTCCTTTCTTTTCTTTCAGACAACTCGCCTCTGAATCGAAAGAATACCAAAAAGTTGTCTTTTTTATTAGTTTCTGTACAACTTGTTATCCGTTCTCTTTATCATCCACAACCAAAAAAATGAAGGCTTTCAATTCTGTAAGCTCTCTCTCCTTCTCACCATTCTGGGTTTTTCAATGATGGCTGTTCAGTCTAGTTAGCTGATTTTCTCATTGGCTTTCATTTTTTATTCGTTGTACTAATAGCTCCCTCTTCTGATTTTTAATGGTTTTGAAATTTGAATATTAAAAAATTATGAAGTTAATTGTTTTAGAACTTCGAGGAGGAAATTTTGGTTGCGTTTGAATTGCATCTCTGTTGCTATCTTCTTCGGTGGTGAGATTTTCTTCGAAAACTAGTTTGAGTTCGCAGTTCAGTTTGGTCCTTTTTCAACTCAAAATCATTTAATTGTTGACTTTACCTTATAATGAGACTTTACTCTGTTTATTAATTGTTTTCGGTTGTATTTCTGGGGAAGTAAGACTTTTTAGTTTCTGTCAAAGTTCAAACGACTAAAAGTTGCTCCAATTCCAATCGAGTTGAAAGTAGATATTGTTTGCAAATTAGCGTGTGAGAAGAAATACTGTAATGCGTTTTTCAATTTATGATTCCGAGAGAAGAGAAGAAATTGAAATTGCATTTGTCTCGTTGCCTTATACTAGCTTTAAACTTCATCACACGTTTACTTTTTCACAGAATATTCTGATTTTTGAATAATTAGGTGGACTGGTAGTTCCTTGGGGGGTCGCCTTAGACTGGTAGATCAATGAGATAATCAAATTTTCACTGTAAGAAATCATTTTGTGATTTAATGTAACTTTGATTTCTCATTCTTTTTTGTCAGGCTTTTGTATCGGCAGAATCAAAGAACTGGTTATTGCTTTTGACCTTCATCATTGCGGTTTCTTTAATTTGTGGAGCTTACTTTGTTGGTAGCACATCCATCGCAAAGGAGTACAAAGGAGTATGCAACTCTAATTTTTAGTCTCAAAGTTTTGACATTACACTGTGAAAGAAAGTAGATGTTATAAAGAATTTTATTGATATAAATTATTTGATGATAACTCGTTCTTTCTCAATGTACAGCTATCAAGAATCAATCACTTTTCTCAAAATTCTTACTTTCACTTAAGCATTTAGCATTTTAAGACTTATTACTATTTATTTATTGTATCATCAACAAGATGCATCTTCTAGATTTAAGTTGCAGCTTGCAAAAGCTAGGTCAATCTGAAAAGTTGATTTTCTTCTTTTGATCACAAAGACCAGTTGAAAAGTTGAGTTTGAAATCTGATTAACAACTATCAAGCGAATAATGTTTGACATTATGCATGCAGAAATTAGCACAATGGGGTCTAATTCGTGCAACGCAGAATACAAAACCCACTGGATGCAAGGTTTGTCTGTTTTTAGGGAAAGAAATCCTTCGAGAATGATTTGTAACTTTACTTAAAAATTAGTTCTAACTCTCTCTCTTTCCCCTCAGAGTCAATGTAGACCTTCTGGAACTGAGGCATTGCCCCAAGGAATCGTTGTTAAAACATCTAACTTGGAAATGCGACCATTATGGGATTCAGGTGTAAATAATGTACGTGGAATGCGTGCTTTGTGCTAATCCTTAGTTTATTTTTGTATTTAATCATTGAGCTAAAACTAAATGCCATGCTAGTCATTAAACTTTGCATGAAAAGTAAAGTGCATCTTCTAGTTAGCCATAAAATTTTTTTGTCTTTTATATAGTGGATACTGTATACATATCAAATGAGAGGCGAATATTTATTTGAAATTTTCTGGAGAACTTCATGTCCTACTAATATTATAGTTCAAATCCTTGTACTTTGTTAATTTTATTCTTTTCCTCCTTTATTTTCCTTCAACTTTATTCCTCATGCATTATGCTTGCTTCAGAGAAATTCAAAGCCCTCATTGAACTTGTTGGCTATGGCAGTAGGAATTAAGCAGAAAGCAATTGTCAATAGAATTGTAGAAAAGGTGATCAAAGCTGCTTTACTTGTATAGTTTGACTTATATCAGACGTTCATATTTCATATTCTGACTTCGCAACCGATTTCAGTTCTCTTCAAGTAATTTTGTTGTGATGCTTTTTCACTATGACGGTGTTGTGGATGGATGGAAGGATTTATCTTGGAGCAACCATGCCATACATGTGTCTGCATTCAATCAAACAAAATGGTATTGACAAGATTATATGTGAATCTGTTTTCTAAAACTGTAATCAGCTATATGCATAATTAAATTTCCATGTATTATTGATTGAATGTAATAATGCTATTTGATGGTGTAGGTGGTTTGCCAAACGGTTTTTGCATCCAGACATAGTTGGTGATTACAATTACATATTTCTGTGGGATGAGGACATAGGTGTTGAAAATTTTGACCCCAAAAAGTAAATCATTTGCTTTTCCCTTTGTCAAAAAACTACACATAATGATTTGTGCTTCATATTGACAACATCAATTATCTTATAGGTATTTATCTATTGTCAAAGAAGAGGGACTTGAGATATCACAGCCTGCACTGGATCCCAGGAAATCAGAAGTACATCATCCACTAACAGTTCGTATAAGAGGATCAAAAGTGCACAGGTTAACTAACCTTATTTCCTCCCTTTGCCTTCTGCTGCTTGCATTTTCAGTTAACACACTGAGAGACACAAGAATTATGTGTATTCGTGTCTGTATATGAAAACGTTAAGCTCTGTTGTAGACATGCCAATTATTGTGGACTATTGTTTTGCTCTGTAACAGAAGGTATTATAAGTTAAAAGGCAGTGGAAGGTGTGATGACCATAGCACTTCTCCTCCTTGTATTGGGTAAGTAAACGGTTTGACGCTGTATATCATACTGTGCTGTTTCAACTCAATACCATTCTGTTCTCTCTTTAATGAAGTTCAAATCATCAAAATCAATTATGCTTTTAAAGCCCACGTTCAATTTAATAGCAAGAGAAATGATACTGCAGTTGGGTGGAAATGATGGCGCCAGTGTTCTCTAGAAATGCATGGCGATGCGCGTGGCATATGATACAGGTATTGAATATTTGATAAGAGAACATTCTCAACTAGCGCTGAATCATTTTCTGAAAATCACAATAAATTATTTCTGCCCAAGAACAGCATCTGACACTTGTGACATGATAATGCGCGTCACAATGACTTTGCATCTGGGAAATGGTTATAATGATATGGATGATGGAAAGTAATAAGCTTTTTAAGCCTTCTGTGGGCTTATAATCTGGATTTATGCCCGAACAAATCACTTCACATTACTTTAGTCAATTGACCTCTTTACGATTGGTTTGATTTATCTAACTTGGATGTACCCAAGAATTTCTCATTGGTATAGCCTACTATAGGGTGTGATAGCATTTTTCTTTTACACACACACATTTGACTGTATGGTGCTGTTGTGCTTAGTAGGACTATTTTAATCTTTCCATTTAGCACTATTTCTTCTTTAATCGTCATGTTTCCCTGATCATATTTCTGTCTGCAGAATGACTTAATCCATGCCTGGGGCCTGGATAGGCAGCTCGGTTATTGTGCACAGGTAATTTGCTGGTTCAGAGCAGATTCATTTAAAACAATTTTTTTAAAAAAAAAAATTTATAGGTAGTTGATATATCTTGACAATATTTCAGGGTGATCGAATGAGAAATGTCGGCGTAGTTGATCCTCAGTACATAGTTCATTTGGGTCTGCCAACTCTTGGTGGTTCACATGGCAATGAGGTTAGTGATCTCCATTGTTTCATGTGACAGTGTCTTGTTTAGTTTCCATATTGGATTCTAACACACATTTCAGCTAATTTCATTAATCACTTCTAAGCTTACTTTTTGAACTGAATCTAACATTTTTTTTATTCAATGTAGGTAAGCAATAAAGCTCCTGCATATCCTCCTTCAAGTTTGAATGCGCTGGTACATATTCTAAAATCTAAAGTGAAGTTCTGTTTCATTTGACCTATTCATTATTAAAGTGTTTGTTCTTTTATGGGATTGCAGGCACCATCAACCACTCATGAAGATAGCTCTAGAGCTAAAGCAAGTCTTCATACATTCTTCTCTGTGAATCTTTTCGTCCGCGCACACACCCCCACACCCCACACTTGCATTAAATTAATAATGTGTTTTAATCTTGAATGGTAATTTTGATTCAAGAATGGTTGATAACTTATCGCAGTTCTTACCTCTCACAATACAACTTTAACACCAACTGCAGGTGAGGATGCAGTCATTCATTGAAATGCAAGTTTTTGCGCAAAGATGGAAAGATGCTGTTAAAAATGACAAATGCTGGATTGATCCGTATGAAAAACACTCTAACCAGACCGACCATTATTAGTTCGACATTTGTGGCGTTGACCAGGTAAAACCCTCGCTAACCTTGTTTTCATTGTCAAATGTTCAAAACTGACACATTTTACAAAGTATTTGAGTTTTGCAGGCAACTGATACGATTAATTTCTTGCCTTAGATGGAGCTTTTGATTTGGAGCCTCAGTGAACGAAAATTCCAAGAGTATGGGGACTTCACAATTTTCTGTCTTCGTTTTTGTGATTGTGCCATTCATTCATTACTTTAAATTATGGTGTACATAGTGAGGAATAGAGGTGTTCATTATTTAGTTCTTTTATTTTATTTTTTTCCTTTGTGAAAGTCATTGCAAATGGCTTACATGACTAAACAGCCCGTGATACATTCTTCAGATAATTTTTTTTTCTTCCCCCTTAGTGGCTTGTTGATGTTTTTCTTTCTAGCAACTCTTTGATATTTCTTTCCATTTTACCTCTTGTGTTCTTGCCACATTATTGTTCAAATAATTTTTTTTTCTAGTTTCATTCTGGAAATGTTCTTGTGCTTCATGGTTAATGTGGCTACTACATATTAAACAATTTCAATACTCATATCTCAGAAATGCATTACTGTTTAAGATAAGTTAAGCAATGGCTTCAATGCAGATGAGTGAAACTTGCGAGCAAAGAGAAAACAAACAGAAGTGATCTCTGAGTTATATGAAATGGCTTCAATGCAGATGAGTGAAACTTGCGAGCAAAGAGAAAACAAACAGAAGTGATCTCTGAGTTATATCAACGAATGTTCCATTGTCCCTTATAGCCTGTAAGAATCCCATTGATATTCTCTCTACCATAAGTTTGCTGGATGAGGACCTCCCACTGAGCAGTTCACCCATGTGATCGGAAAAGCTTCAGAGAGGAGGTCTTGGGTTAGGGTTGTGATAGGAGGTTGGAGGGCTATGGCTATCACGTTTCGCTTCACCAAGTTGATTGGCTAAGTCTTGTAGACTATAGAGCATATCTACTCCATTAATTGGCTTCATTAATATTGTGACTCGTTCCACATTGGTAGACTCACAATTTTACAAGTTTTAAAGGCTCTCTTTTCTAATAAACTAATATTTTAAGATTAGACTTTTTCTTAAAACTTTTATTCATCTCATTAGTTCTTTTATTAAGAGTCCGATATTCATAAAGAGAATTATCTACGGATGGTTTTGAGCGCAAGAGGAATTATTCCCTCCAAACTTTTCTTTTCTGCTTGAGTTGTACTCGTCCATTTTTATTAAAAAACAAAAAAAATATCTAAAATATTCAAGCCATTTTGTTTTTCTTTTCTTTTTCTTTGGAGATATAACTTAGGACAAATTTGGTATGGGCAAGTAGTGGAGATTCCCTTCCAAATGAATAAAAGAAAAAGAATTTTTTAATGTAATATCTATTTTATTTTTTGTTATTAATTATTCAGGATTTATTTTTATTATATTTTAATTGGGACACCATGCTTACTTTTCCTCAATATCTTCATTGTTTGTCTGTCCTTTCTTTCTTCTTTTTATTAACTTAAACATTACGCATCTCAAAATCAAACACGCATGATGTTGACAATCCACCAAATGGGTATTCTATATTTAAAACACTTTTCCAAATCAGAAGCAAACTCCAAAGATGATGCTCCACCATGGTCATTTAAAAATCCATAACACGTAACTTGTCATATGCTTTCCCATGCATATAACAGCTCACAAGATCTATTCCATCAAACAAATAGTCATTAAGAAATAGAATTGAAGATACTAGTAAGAAATAGAATGGAAGATGATAGTAACTCTTCCAGTTTACGGTGTGTATAAATCACATTTATATTTCCATAACCTACATGATAAACTATGTATGAAGAGTGCAAATACATGACTCAATAAGAAGAAGAAAAATCCTATCCATAATGAAAGCCTCCTATTACTTGCCTCTCATAAGGTCCAGTATGATCACTACAACTACGTCGATCATTTCTATAATCTCCAAAAGAAAAAATGCCGTAACAAAGATTGCAGTCGTCTTCAGATTCCGCCAATAACTCACCGCTTGCCAGAGAGAATGAAACAGAGAGAACCATCATCGAATAACCAAAGGGAATATTTTTGCCCGATATCTTGGGCTCCAATTTTAGATAGGACCTTGGGTCTTCTCCGCCTGTGAGAGTAAGCTTAATTTCCCAACGGCATCCTTGCGGGTCAAAAAGAAACCCCTAGATTCCATCTTTAAGAACCTCATTCGCATTCAGTTTTGATCGAATTTAGTCTACCGTCTTTTTACCTAGATTGGCATTTGACATAGTGCGTCATGTCAGAGCCATAATGCAGCTTACGGAATATGAAAGTATGTCAACTGCCAGCTGATGGATGCTTTCAAAATTTCAACATACCTTGGGAGGGTTGCGGATGCCGGAGCCACTGGGAAATCCTCCGCACAAAGCTCTCTCGAGCAAGATTTTGTCCTCCCATGAATGGGAAATCTTCCATCAATTCTCGATACAAAAAATATGCCATTTCATGATCCTTGAAGTTAGTGATTCTTGAGAGTAAGGAATCGATTTGAAATGCTACTTCTTTATAACAGTAAGCGTAAGGTAACAGAAAAAGTTTGGGTGCTCATCAGGCAACTAAACTCGCGAGATTTGTACTGTCCAGATTTAATCCAGATTTAATTTTTTTAAAGTAGGGTTTTTTTAACTAACAGAATAGTTTTTAAAATAATATGGTTAAGAGGTTATCTTCATTTTATTAGATTTATTACCATTAAAATGTTTTTTAAAAAATAAATATAAAAAAATCTGGACCTTCCGGATCAAATTTGGATCAAAATTTGGATTTGGATGATCCAAATTTGATGAGCTTAAGGTGCTCATCAAAATGATAAGAACCCAAATTAGTTCCCATCTAGGTGTACACTGAGCTCATCAAATTTAGAATTTATAGATGTAATTTTTTAATTACTTTTTTAAAAAAATTATTTTATGAGGTATAAAGTCTAAAATAAATATAATATCTTTACTACTACTATGTTTTTAGTATATAACATATTTAAATAATTTGATTTGATTATTTAAATTAATTGATATAAATTATTTTTCTATAAATATCATAATCATCTCCCTTGACTTCTATATTCCTTTCTTACTTGATTATTATTAAAGAGTATTAATAGAGGTAATTTTGAACAAAAATTGATAAATATAAGAAATATATCATATAATTATGACTAAGATAAATCCACTAATTAGATAATATATTAAATATACGAAGAGTCTCATTTTTTTCAAGAGATAATAATGTAAATGCTTAATGTTACAAAATTTTACTCTACTCTCTGTTTGGATGATGTGACCACTTTGTGCATTATGCTTGCTTCAGGGAAATTCAAAGCCCTCATTAAACTAGCTTGTTGCTGTGGCAGTAGGAATTAAGCAGAAAGCAATTGTCAATAGAATTGTGGAAAAAGAGATCAAAGCTGCTTGACTTGCACGGTTTGACTTTTATCAGACTTTCATATTTTATCTTCTGATGACTTCAGAACTGATTGCAGTTCCCTGCAAGTAATTTTGTTGTGATGCTTTTTCACTATGATCGTGTCGTGGGCTGGTGGAAGGATTTAACCAAACAAAATTGTATTGACAAGATTATATGTGAATCTGTTTTCTGAAATTGTAAGCATCTATATGCAAAATTAAATTTAAATTTCAATGTACTGCTTGAATGTGATAATGCTATTTGATGGATAGGTGCTTTGCCAAACGGATTTTGCATGCCGACGTATTTTCAGATTAGGTATGTGTTTGGTAAACACATAAACTATGATTCTAAAAGCTATTTTAAATAAAAATTTTGTTTAGAAAAATTTTAAAATAAACAGTTATATTTATTTAAAAAGACTTTTAGACTAAAAAATAGTTTAAAATTAAAATTTTAAAGAAATTATTAAGACTAACTTATAGAACATTAAAAAAAAATTATAGAATAATCAATTACTATTTTATCCTTATTTTTTTTATATTCTCTCTCTTCTCCACATTCTCTCATATCTCATCTTTGCTCTCTTATATTTAATAAAATTATACCTTTCTAATATTTTTTCAATTTTAAAAGTCATTCTAATAATAATTATAAAAATACTTATTTATTCAGAACTATTTTTTTTATAAATTCTTCTCAAAAAAACTTTTTTTTAAAATTGTACAAAAACCTTTTTTTCATAAATCTTTTTCTAAACTCTTATTTAAAAGGGCCTCATAATTTTTTAGTAGAAACTAGATAGCGTTTCTTAATTAATAGTTTAGAGATGAATCATTTTAAAATATAGATTGCAATTTACATATTCCTCTCTCGGTCTTCTGCTGCTTACATTTTCAGTTAACACAGAGAGGCACTAGAATTATGTGTATTTGCGTGTATATATGAAAAAGTTAATCTCTGTTGTTTATACTGGATTCTATTATCCCTCATCCACCTGGTACGCGTATGTGATATTTTATTATAATTTTTTGGCCCTTTAATAATGCTTCTTGTTAGAATATGTGTCGATCCACCCTTAGTGGATTAAGTTTAAATCCATTGACCTAGGGTCATAATTTAAATATCAAAATGCATGAGGTAAATAGTTGCAATTTAGCCATTATGTTTGAATTGCAGGAACGGTTAGAGGAACGTGGGTGGAGGTCGAGATTTTAGAGGAACAACTGATACACAATAGATGTGGGTTGCTTTCTCATCAGTGCGTCCAGAACACAAGTTCAGATAGTTTTCTCTCATCCTCTGCCCTTTGGCTCTCTCTTCCTGACCTGTGTATTTGCTGTTTTTTAGCGTCCGACTGCATCATCGGATCTTGCGTGGGTATTGGAGAAATTCGACTGCAAAGATACGCCCCATTCCTTCAGTTCTCAAAGGTGGCGGAAGGTGCAATGCCCATAGCACTCCTGATTGAGTTCTCTAAATTGGCTATTGATATGAGAAGTCATAGTTGTAAACCAATAACCACACCCGCAACTAAAACTACCAAAAATGAAAGCACTTGAGCTAATCTAATCAAAACCCACGCGCTTCTCTGGATCATCTCTGTCTCTAACCTTCCTCATCCTTTTTGATCCAATCCTCTCTGTTTCTCTTCTGAGGCTATTTGACTATATCAACATGAAAAACGTTACGGTTTTCACTGAAATTCAAGGGGCGGCATTCAGTACTTCGAGTTTGGAGTTCTTAACGAAATTCACGAGCATTGATCGCTGAACATTTCGAAATCGAAACCCTTCAAGAATATTAGCTCGATAAAAGAATTGAATAACTGTAGTTACCTCAGAAAACCTAGCCTGCACAGCCAAAACAAATCGATTGGTTCAAAATGCAGCAAAAAAGGTAGATGAAGGGAAAAGAATCAGAAGGAGCCTTTTTGTGAAAAGGCGCTAACGAGTATTTCTAGAATAGAATCAAAATCAAAATAAAATCGGAATAACGTTTATGGTAGAAGACGAATGAAGAAAGAGGTGCAAGCTAAGGTTGTGAATGAGAAGGAAAGTGAGAGTGCGAAGAGAATCCGAATGTGAGTGATGGATAATCAGAAGTATGATTAGTATTACACTTGTGCTGAAATGATGGGAAGTTGGAAACCGTGCTACTACTATGGTAGTTTTTACATAAGAACGACGCATGGGAACTAATATTTACTATAAATAGCTACAAAAATTATAATTAATTTGAGGGACCAAATGAGAGCAAATTACTGATAATGTGGTGGCTACTTTCCAGTTTTTGAATGATGATTTATTTTAACCAATTTAATTTAGTTAAAATACATAAAAATATTCGTATATAATCTTTAAAAGAGTAATATTTAAATAAAAATATAATAATTTATAAATAAATAAAACATTAATATATAACTACACTCTACCCATAATTCAATAACAACACAAATCTGGGACTACAGACTAATGATGGGAGGAAAAAAGATATAAAATTTAACCTAACTCATTTGTACAAAACTTTTATCTTAATTAATTTATCAATTTATTAGTCCAATTGACTAATATGGATTTTGATTAATTTTATATTTATGTAATTATTTATAACCCTAAAAAATGACCCAAAGCAACAAATCAATTTGGATTCGTTAGAATCCTAATCTATAAGTTCTATATTAGAGAGCCTCATAAGCAGAGTGTGATTTATAAGTTTAAAGGATATTCTTTATAAACATGATAGTCTTTTAGGATAAACTATTCATTTAGGTTTATGCTTATCATATTGACATTTTCATTAAGAGCCCTCATGTTTACGAAGAGGAGCTACCTATGAAGGGTTTTGACGGAAGGAAAGTCAAGTGATAAAATATCATATTATGAAGCTGTTGAGGACATCGGCTTTTAAGGAGGTGTCATTGTTATAAGTTCTATTTTAAAGAGTCTCATATAAGGGGAGTAAGATATATAAGTTCAAAGAATTTTTCTTCTAAATAGGTACTTGTCACAGTCTACTATTATAAGATGGGCAATTTAATATTTTTGAAATTAGATTTTTAATATGTAGTCTTTTTAAATAATAATTTTTAAGATTTTTGAAGTAAATACCATCTTATTTTGGTCTCTAATACCCTTCCAGTTGTAAATATAGACATATTTAGTAAATTAGTTTTGATACTAAATATAATATTTTATTTTGTTTTATTTCTTAATATTTATAATTTTTTAGATTAATTTATATAATTTATAAATTTATATATAATTAAATTTTATATAAAGGTGTTTTAGATAGATTAAGGCCTAGCTATTATAATAAATAATTTACCTAATTTCATTGAATTAATATAATTTTTATTTGCTTGGTCATATTAAAAGGAAATTGTTTTCTCCTATTTGCCCGTTAAGAAAGGCTTATTTAAGACCTATCTTATCCAATAAAGGTTTAAATATTTATCCTTGAAATCCCCATAGTTTATCATAATAAAAGCTTATAATAATTATAATTAATTAATTATAATTATTATAAGCTTTTATTATGCTTAAAAATGTAAAATATCATAAAAAAATAAAGTTTAATCTTTAAAAGATTTTAAGCCTACTTTATCTTAAAAGATATTATATATTATAATAGCAATCAATCAATAATTCTCTTAAAGTGGATCTCAAAATCTTTTAAAAATTAAATTAAAATTATTGATTGTGATTTTAAACCTTATCATAACAAAACTATAGATTGCTTCCCGTGAGCTACATGAGGAGAAAGAAAAAATATGTTATAATTGATTAATTATTTATAATTATTATAAATTTTTATTATATTTAAAAATTATAAAATCATAAAAATTTAAAATTTAATATTTAGAAGATTTTAATCCCCTACTCTAATTTTTAAAGATTTTAAATTTTATGATAACAATTAATCAATAATCTTATTAAAGTTAGTATCAAAATATTTTAAAAATCAAATTAAAATTATTAGTTAGGATTATTGATTATGATTTATAAATAAAAAAATTGAAAACATTAAATCTAGCTAACTTAAATTTATTTTTAATTTAACTGTGTCTTATAATATTTTAAAATTATAGTTGATAGTTGATATTATATTTTTTTGGCAAAATATGAAAGAATAAAAAAAACACGTGGATGTGATTCTGCATGGAGAGAACAGCTTTTACGATAACTTCTCCGAATGGGAGATAGCGTCCATGCAATTTGTGCTCAGATGAGAAAACCAATTTTAGCATATCGCATTTCCTTTTCTGAATCGAACATCACATCACCAAACTGGAGAGTCTGAGATAGGATCGGCAACAAAGAAAGAAGAATCTTCAATGATCGCGTGTTAGGTCCAGAGAGAGACGAATAAGAAGACAATTCAGAGTCAAATTTACAGTTTGAATCAATCAAACTCGAAGACAGTGATCGATGGATGATAGGGGGTCGAGGATTAGGATACAGGAGAATATGGAGGAGAGGGAATCAGGAAATGATGAGAAAGGGACGCTCAGAGAGCCACTTATTGTGAGTAGATACAGAGCAAACAACAGTTCCCAGATCGCCATTGTAGGAGCCAATGTCTGTTCGATTGAAAGTCTCGATTACGAGTAATTTCTTTCTTTCTTTCTTTCCTTCCCATTTCTCCACATCTTTGCCTTTCAATTTCGTTGCCCTGGAAAAATTGATGATAGAAAGGGAAGAAAAAGGAGCAAATTACATTTAAATCCCATCAAAAAATGTAATTGCATAAAAGTTCTAAGAAATCATCAATCTTATGGGATCTGAGATTAATTTTTTTAAATTAAAAAAATGATAAAACTACTCCTATGGAAAAATAATTCAATTGTTATTTTTTTTATCTTCCAATTGTTATTCCTTCATACGAGTCACATTGTTTAAATTGTTATTTTTTTCCTATGAAGTTGTTATTCTTATTACTTGAATTATTTGTTCACGGGGATAGTTTTATTATTTTATAATTCAAAAAAATTAATCTCAAGTCTCATGTGATTTCATAGTAATTTGATAATTTTATGAGATTTTTTTTTAATTAAATTCTTTATATAGGACTTAGAATAAAATTTTCTCAAGAAAAAATTGGTGGAATCTCATAACTGTGCTTTCATTAAATTAATTTGATTTGATTGAATTATTATTCGAGTAAGATCTTTTAGGGAGGTACATGTAATGCTTAGATGGAGTATAATTTGAAATGTGTAACAAAAAATGAGCTGGCTATAGTTTTTTTTGCCAAAAAAATAATTATCTTCTGTTTCGAATATTACTCTGCTGGCCTGCTTAATTAATTAATTTTTCGAATAAGTTATGCCTCACTCTGTTCACTTTGTATGCAGGATTATTGAGAGTGATCTTTATATGCAAGATTTGAGGTCTAGAACAAAGGTTGAGAAGTGCCGTTATCTTGCCCTAAAATGGACTCTTGCACTTCTTGTTGGTTTAGGCACAGGTCTTGTTGCCTTTTTTAATAACATTGGAGTTGAGAATATTTCTGGCACCAAGCTTCTACTTACAGAGAAGCTCATGCTCAAAAATAAGTATGTCTATTTTCATCAATTATATGCAATCCGACCTTTTAGCTTCTACTTTTCAAGTATTTCATCTTATGATTCCATGAGGCTTAGCATTTTACATTCCGTACTCCTACATAGCTTGAGTGGTCTTGCAGCATATTTTTCATACTTTCAATTTCATTGATAAAAAGAAGCATAATTTTTAGCAGGCTTCTCATTTCAGCTACCTGGTTATCACAGTCTAGTTCTGTTATGACTCATGGTCTTTGAGGGAATGCTGACGCTACTAGATTTCAAGGAATGGTGTGAAAATTATATTTAAAAGAAATATTAGGATGAAAAAACAAAGCTGTTTCAAATTTACTTATGCAATGGATCGGAGTTGTATTTTTGGCATAACTATCATATCACTTTACTGCAGTACAGGTTTCTTGAGGCCTTTGCAGTGTATGCTGGTTGTAATTTGATTTTGGCAATTGCTGCAGCAGCCCTATGTGCTTATATTGCTCCTGCGGCAGCAGGCTCAGGCATACCTGAGGTGAAGGCATACCTCAATGGGGTTGATGCTCATTCTATACTCGCTCCGAGTACCCTCTTTGTAAAGGTTAGTTAGTTAGTTAGTTAGCAACTCAATGAGAAATTGTATTTGTTAACACACCCTTTTAGTATTTTTCATGATGTATGCATAAGTGCATTGCTTGCCAAGAAAGTCACCATATTCAAATTGCTTTTCTTTCTTGTTCACCCAAGTACACATTCATTCAAATCCCGAACTGATGTAGGGTAGAGGAAAATGGGTAATATAAAAGAAACTGAGGGGGGATTCTCCTTATTTTTTCCCATGATTATAAGAATATTTACTCCTCATATTCACAACAAGATTACTAAACCACTTGAATAACTTAGATAATTTATCATTTCTCTTCAACACATTTTCTTCACGAGTTCAATGTGTGTATATTTCCTTTAGTCCTCGATTGTTATTAATTTTCCACTATCTCCCCATCATCATTTTCCTTGTCGTCCTTACTGTTTTCTCCTCCTAATGAAATGAAGCTTTTTATACCATTTTGTTGGAAACTAAGGAAGAACTATTTCTAGGGTTGAGGAATAAAGTTGAGACTCACTTTCTTTCTTTCTTTTGCTAAGTTTGCTTTCTGTTATTTACTTGGCTTTGCTTGACTTACAAGGTGACCTAGTACATTATGTATATAAATTAGCCATGATGCAACTTTGTCTACTTGAATACACTTAAATGTCACGTTCCATCCCCACAACCTTAACAATCAGATTTTGCAATTCAATTTATTTTGGAACACACCCCATGTTTTGATGAAGATACTAGACAGCATATTAAAGGAAATATATGTAAAATCTATGAGAGAAATTTTATTTTTCTGATTCACTTTGAGATCATGTTTTGAAAAATACAAATGGTTTGGACTTTCGCAGATTTTTGGCTCAATTTTTGGGGTGGCCGGGGGATTTGTCGTGGGTAAGGAAGGACCTATGGTACATACTGGCTCTTGCATTGCGAATTTACTTGGACAGGGCGGTTCAAAAAAATATGGGCTAGACTGGAAACTGCTTAGATACATTAAAAATGACAGGGACAGGAGGGATTTGATCACATGCGGTGCAGCAGCAGGGGTTGCTGGTGCCTTCCGTGCCCCTGTTGGTGGTGTCCTTTTTGCACTTGAAGAAGCAACTTCATGGTCCTCTCTCTCTCTCTCTCTATATATGTGAAATAGATGGAACTCAAGTTTTGGTGCTTTGAGCAAACATGTATGATTTACTTTCTCATGATTTTATATTTTTTTGTTAATACACTTGTTTACTTTCAGGTGGAGAAGTGCTCTTCTGTGGCGGACTTTTTTTACAACAGCTGTAGTGGCTGTGGTATTGAGAGGCTTCATACAGTTATGCCGAGGGGGAAGATGTGGTCTTTTCGGGGAAGGAGGCTTGATAATGTTTGATGTTAGTTCAGAAATCCCTTCATACGAACTGCCTGACGTCCTGGCAGTAATGCTCATTGGAGTTATCGGAGGACTTTTGGGAAGCCTTTACAATTATCTAGTGCACAAAGTCCTTCGCACTTACAGTGTCATAAATGAGTATGCCCTAAATTCTTGATGTGCACATATACTAACCATAAACTTTATTCCACTATACAAAGTCCTTTACAATTATCTACTGCACAAAGTCCTTTAGAGGACTAAGGTTCTTATATAAAAGACTCTTGAGAGAGGCATTTTGCTCGCAAAATCTCAATATAAATTTGTCGGTTACTAGATACTTAGTATAAGATCTGGAAAAAGTGTTAGATATTCAGTCGTATGATGAGTTACTAAAAAAAAGCTTTATGATAGCATATATTTATTCATCTTTTGATTAACTTTTTGAATTTGTATAACTTGCTTGCTAATTGATGATAATTATGGGTTGCAGGAGAGGCCCCAAAGTGAAAATTCTACTTGTGATCGTTATCAACCTCTTGACATCTTGTGCTTCGTACGGCCTTCCATGGCTATCTCGATGTGTCCCTTGCCCTCCTAACTTGGGGGATAAGTGTCCCACCGGAGGTCGCTCTGGGAATTACAAGAGTTTCCAATGTCCACCAAACCATTACAATGATCTTGCCTCTCTCTTTTTCTCTCCCAATGATGATACTATCCGGAACCTATTAACATCAGGTGCTATCAAGGAATTTCAGATTTCTACTCTTATAACTTTCTTTGTGGTGATATACTTCCTTGGAATTATCACCTATGGCATTGCCATTCCCTCAGGCCTCTTCATTCCTGTTATTCTTGCTGGAGCCTCATATGGGCGTCTTGCTTCTCGCCTTTTAAGTTCGTTCACTGTTCTCGATGTGGGTATGTTCGCCCTCCTTGGAGCTGCATCGTTCCTTGGTGGTACCATGAGAATGACAGTTTCTATTTGTGTCATACTTCTTGAGCTCACTAATAACCTCTTGATACTCCCTTTGGTGATGCTAGTTCTCCTTATATCAAAGACTGTGGCTGATAATTTTAACCAAGGTATTTATGATCAGATTGTGAAAATGAAGGGCCTGCCTTATTTAGAAGCAGTTGCAGAACCATACATGAGGCATTTAACAGCAGGAGATGTTGTTTCTGGGGCTTTATTCACATTTTCTGGGGTTGAAAAAGTGAGGAATATTGTTCATGCTTTGAGGGTAACACAACATAACGGTTTTCCTGTGATTGATGAGCCTCCATTCTCAGAAGCTCCTCAGTTGTGTGGACTGGTGTTTAGGTCTCATTTGCTTGTGCTTCTTAAACAGAGGAAGTTCACAAAGCAAAAGGTTATGACTGGATCTACCATTATGAAGAACTTCGAAGCACATGATTTTGCAAAGCCAGGATTAGGCAAGGGAATCAAGCTAGGTGATATTCATATTGGGGAAGAGGAGATGGAAATGTATGTTGATCTTCATCCAGTCACAAACACATCACCGTACACAGTGGTGGAAACCATGTCTCTTGCAAAAGCTGCTCTTCTTTTCAGAGAGCTTGGCCTTAGGCATTTGCTGGTGGTGCCAAAGACACCAGGAGTAAGTCCGTCCTTTAATTTCTTTCCCTTTCTTTCTCCAGCTGCCACACTAGGCAGCCATCCCAAAATAACTACAAGCATGAAAAGCACTTCAAACTTAAGTCGGATGAAATTGATGTTTGATATGGCTTTGGGGATAACTTACCAAAAATCATTTTAAAGTTGAAATAACTTTTTCTAGTTTATAGCTTTGACCTTTTTTTTTAATATTTAAACTTCTTCAAATTAATTTTTAATATATCATTAAAATAAATTTATGTTAAACTGATTTTTTTAAAAAAATATAAATATAAATCACATTATAGTCATGATGTTTATCTAAATTTCAATTTGCAAAAATAAGTTGAAATAAAAGTCACTTTTGCCAATATCATCCCAAACAAGTCTTAAGCATATTATTACATGTGGTTGGTAAGAATTTGGAACCACTATATTTTGCTGCAAATTACAAAATCCAACAATTGAAAGTCTATTGAATTTTGAACTAATAGATCAAGTTTGTCCTAATTTATGAGCAGATATAATTATGAGTGATACTAGTTAAACTTTAACGGAATCTATTTAAAACCCCAAACCCACTGATAAAAGTGACTTATGAATAAAATAATCAAACTTGAAGGAAACAATGGATTATGTATTTGTGCACTAGCCCTGTGACAATTGTCTTTGGTTATTTTGCCATATTTTGATTGAACTTTGAGTTAATATTTCTGTTAACATACTATGCAGAGACCTCCTATTGTTGGGATATTGACAAGGCATGATTTTATGCCAGAGCATGTTTTGGGACTCTACCCTCACTTGGACCCTCACAATGGTTCAACCACATTACAAAGTGTTACAGGGTTTTTGTCACAAGAAGACTAATATCAATTTTGCTCATTCCCGTTATCAGTTTGTGAGACACGAATATTGCTTCGTTATTGTATCTTCACCATTTTCTGAAATTCCCAAAAAGCTTCATACACTTCACTTTTATTTTTGAGTAAAGACACCCATCGCATTCAAGTACATTATTCATCAATAAAAGTAGCAAAATAACGTGCTTGAGAGAACGTTGGGACCTTAGCTGGTCCCCAAAAGTCAGAATGAATTAGTGTACATGGTTCTGCACTTTTATTCAAACTTGGAGGATGAGAAACTTGATGATTTTTCGCAAATTCACAAATTTCACAATAGAAATATGCCAAATCTAAATTGGAGAAAATACTAAGCTTTAACCTTTGAAGATATGATGATCACGCGAGTGCTCACATTAATTATACAGAGTATAGATGCTGGAAGCCTGGAAATGGTATCTTAGGATATTTAGTTAGAATACACAATATAAAGCTAAAGGTTCTTTTATAAACTGCAGCCATTTTTTCAAACAAAAATACTTAATCTTGGTACCAATTGTGCCTCAGGCAATTTTCCTTGATACTTATGGAACGATATTTACTTCAATGATCAATTGATCAAATCTTTTCCAACGTAGATTTAAAGTAACTTAAAAGCTAACACGGATTATGGCTTTAGACTGAGAAGGTAGCTCTTGAAAATTACATGAGGATCATTCTAAATGCAGACTAGAAATTCATTAAGAAGCTTTAAATCTGATTTTAAATGGATGTTCTATCGCTCTATGGTGAGTTTCGAAGGGGAAATGAAAAAGAAGAGAATCTCCTTAATTGGGATCGGTTGGTAGAATTTGAACACATAAAGCTATGGCTTCTCTCTAGCCTCTCGCTAGTTAGTACCATTCTCAGAAGAAGAAAATTGAGGAATCTATTAATTATAATTAAATTTAATTTTTTTAAAATTAATTTATATTATATATTTATTAATTTATTATTAATTAATTTTTATATTAGTTATAATCAATTGATTTATTAAATTATTTTAATCTATATAAAAAAAATTAATTAATAGAATATGAGGAGTATTTTATTATTAATTTTAAATTTTTCTTTGAATCTCTACCTCTAATAGAACTGGCAAAATAAGCTAAATCCGTTTTTTATAAAAATAGAAAAATTTCAATTTATTTTGAGATGGATTGGCTTGTTTTCTAACTTTTAATTTTTATTTATTGGTAGATTGCTAAGATATATTATATGAGATAAAAAGAAGTTGAGTGAAGAGAATAATAAATTGAGAACGGTACTGTGTTTCTTAGATCATGTGAGTCCCAATGACCCAAGCCTATTCTTCTCTAGCGCTCTTGAAACTCTTCAATTTTTTCCCTTTTTAATTTGTGGATTCAAAATGTAATAATCAAATCATGTACAGACAAAACAGAAACGGTGAGTCATTGCATGGATCCATGTTAATCATTAGATTGAGACAACGGGAGAATTAGCTACAATTTTATTTTCTTAAAAAAAGTAATAAAGATCTTTACCTCAACGTGTCCTTAAAATTCAATCTAACGGCTGTAATATTCTTTAATTGATACTCAGTTTATGGAGCTCAATTGAGAGGATCCAAAACGTACCTTATTTGTCAGAATCAATTAAAAGGGAGACAATAAAAAACAATAATGATCCCTCAAAAATCAAAACTGAGTGTTTTATAAACCTTTTTAATCCAAAATATGAGTATTTTCTTTAAGTTTTGATCCAAAATATAAGTTTTATCTGGCTACTTCTCCAATTTTGAAAATAAGAGGATTTTAAGAGATTTATTTGTTCCAAATTATAAAAATCAAAGACCTTTCATTTAATTACATTATTCCAATTACACTCTTTAGGGGTGTGCATTTTGTCCTATCCTAGATTATCCTGACTCGGTCCTAGGCAATTCAGGACTGGTCTCGGCCTGACCCTCAGAATTTTCGTCCCGTCCTGAATATTTTTTTAAAAATAAAAAATATTTTTGTTTTATTTATTTTTTATAAAAAATAAAAATAGAAAATGATATTGGTTATGTCATATTATTTATTAGATAATTATATTTTTTTTCTTCCTTATATGTATTTATTTATTTACAGATGAAGTAGTAATTTCAGTTGGTGAAGTGAAAAAATTGAAAAAGTAATAGTATTTATAGTATAATTAATGGTATTTATTATTTTAAGTTGCTAATCATAATAAAGAGAATTTAATTTCTTCTATTATTTTTTATATTTTAATTATATGTTACTAATATATAGGATGTACGTAAAATATTTAATATTTTATTTTTTTTAAATTGGGTTCGGGAATTCCCGAACCCATCCCGATTCTGAAAGGAATTGGGACATATTCAGGACGGGACGGGACACAGGACGCATTTTGCGTCCCGTGTCCTATTCAGGACAAAACTGGGATGGGCGTGTCCCGGTCCTGTCCCGTTTCGTGCCCACCCTTAACACTCTTCATTAAATTGGAGTAGTAATTAAAAAGTATTAAGGACATGTTTGGTATCATAGAAATAAAATAAATTCAAATATTTCTTTTATTTAGTACAATAGAAACAACTTCTACTTCTACTTTTAACATTTTAGTTTATTTTATGTCCATAAAAAAGTTAAAAAATAAAATGTGAGAAATAAAAATAAAATATTTTAAACTATTTTACTCTAGGCAATAAAATTCGTGAATAATTTTAACTTTTACTAAACTATAAAAAAATCTTTTAAATTATTTTATCCTAAAATATAAACAAAAAAATATACATTAATTATATACTTATTTATAACTATCAAATAATTTTTTAAAACTAATTTCTAATATAATATTATTTTTATTTCTATTTTTATTAAAAACTCTTCTATCTTATTAAACTTATAGTAAATATAAGCTAAAAGTTTAAACATTTGTTATTATAGACTATATATACTTCAATTACTACTACTGCTGCTTCTTGAAATTAAATACTATTTTTTCTTAAATTATTTGGGTGAAATTAATTTTCACTACTTTTTTTTCTTGCTTTGCAAAGATTAAGCATGAAAATGAGTCTGTTTTTTTTTATAACGAAAATGAGTCATTTTATATGAAGTAGATACTAATATCAAATCTGGAAAGAGACACAAAATATGTACTTATAAATTTATTATCTAACTTTATCTTACACATCTAAATCTCTCACAAAACTTATTTATTACTGCCATTTTTTTACTATTTCTGTCCATGAAAAAATGGAATGGGTTGAACGTGGGAGTTATGGGTCGGGTCGGGTCACTCGGTTTTCTAGCCCACTTAAAAAAAAATGAAAAACAAAAAACACTGTGTTATTGCTCGGAAAGGTGAAAAGCGCGAAATACAGAAAAATGAAAAGACAAATTTTAAAAATAAATAAACAACAGGGAAAGATGTAGATCTAATTTAATTTCACTTCGGTTAACAGTTCCATCACACCACACACCCCGCTTTCCTCCATATTTCCTGAGATTCGCCGGCGATCTCTCTGCGCCGGAAACCTAACTTCCTCTGCTGCCAGATCCATTCATCTTCTCCTTCTGCCACTCTTGTAGTCTGTCCTGGTTTCTCTCCCTCGGAGAAATTTTAAAGTCCTAGCTCCGTCACAGATTTTGGCGATTTCGATTCCTCTCACCGTGTGAACATATGGAGGCAATTGAAGAACTGGCTCAGCTATCGGATTCTATGAGGCAAGCCGCTTCCGTGCTTGCCGATGAAGACGTTGATGAGACGACTCCCAGTAGGCGGTCTTCCACATTTCTAAATGTCGTCGCACTAGGCAATGTCGTAAGTTTCTCCATTCATCTGTCTATGCATACTTTCTGTGTGTCAATGCGGGGTTGTAAATTTATGGATCCGGTAGTTGGTCGCTAGGTTTTTTATTTAGGATGGGGAGTTTGTTTGCCTGAGGAGAAATTTTGCGGGGAATGGAAATTTGATGCTTACAGGAGAAAGTACGGTTGGTGATAGAAGGAATCACCATTTGAAATTGGGAAATTGAAAGCTACTCTTCCTCCCAGCCCAATGAGAAGATTTGTCAGTGTCTACAGCTGTGTATACATTGGATCATTTACTAGTTACTGTTCCGGTGTTTGATGAAAATAATTACATTGACCGTGGTTTAGAAGAAGTCTCACGGGTTTTGATAAATCATGGCAAGTGGAAAACTTGAGGGAGTCGGTTCACGGTGCATGGCTGACGTTTAGTGACTTTCGATCTGATTGGAATTGGTAAAAATGGCCTGGAAAGCTTGCTAGCCATGAACTTTTGTTGTAATCCTTGTTTACTTTTTGTATCTACTTTTGAGATTTGAAGCAATTATATGAATGTGATGCTTTTATTATGCTGCCCTGTCTTAAGATTTGTATGATTGGATGTAAATCTTAGTTCTACGAGTTCTTACGCTCCTGTGGTATTTGAACCTTATATATCATGTTGCTAGTGTTTTTGATCTCTCTGTTTCTGTACCAATTTTCTGCGTAGGGTGCTGGAAAATCTGCTGTCTTGAATAGCTTGATTGGACATCCAGTTTTGGTAAGTCAAATTTTCTATATGCCTTTTGCTGATTTTCTTTTCTGTACAAACTGATGCATCTCTTCTTTTGTTTGGTTTATTACTAACTGCGTCATGATACAATCAAATTATTGGCAGCCAACTGGTGAAAATGGCGCTACCAGGGCTCCCATAAGCATTGAATTAAATAGAGATAGCTCTTTAAGCAGCAAGTCAATCATATTACAAATTGAAAATAAATCTCA
The DNA here is from genome assembly GCA_037074615.1 of Leucaena leucocephala. Taxonomy (NCBI): domain Eukaryota; kingdom Viridiplantae; phylum Streptophyta; class Magnoliopsida; order Fabales; family Fabaceae; genus Leucaena; species Leucaena leucocephala. The sequence goes on from CM073547.1 coordinate 24,591,352, forward strand.
ACAGGTTTCTGCAAGTAAGAACTTTAGCTAAAACCCTATTCCTGAACAATCTGGTTTATATATTTTCTCTGCTCCTGGATAAAAGGCTTATCTGTAAGAAGTTCGGCATGCAGTGCTCCAGTGATGTTTCTTAATTGTGTCATAGGTGCTCTTCGACACTCTCTACAGGACAGGCTAAGCAAAGGTTCATCTGGCAGAAGTCGTGATGAAATATATCTTAAACTTCGTACTAGTACTGGTAGGCTCATGTTCATATGCTGTCCCTTTTTTTAAGTATGAAAAAGATCTTCCTGTGGAGTAAGTTATGGAGTGGTCAGTAAAACATTGCATTCTTATTCATACACACTGTTTTGGGACATAATTATACCTTCCCTTTACTTGCCGGCTGTCTCTTTCTCTGACTTGAAGAAACATAAACATCTGGGTGACATATCATGTCTATCTGCTTGCCTATATACTATAAGATGAAGCTTATTATCTCTGTCCTGTTTGGTAATTCTCCAGCTCCACCGTTGAAATTGATTGACTTGCCTGGATTGGATCAACGAATTGTGGATGACAGAATGGTGAGTAGATCTAAGTTATCAGTTCTAAGTTTTGAGTTTACACTAAGTATTATAAGCTATTCTCTCTTAAATTCTCGATCGATGTTGGGTATTATGTTAAACTTTTATTTAATTCTTGGATAACTGGTTGTTATTAGGGAACTTTGTTTTGAGAGATAAGTTAAATACCTTCGTTTTCGTATCTTTTAGATCAGTGAATATATCGAACACAATGATGCCATTCTGCTCGTCATAGTTCCTGCTGCCCAGGCACCAGAAATTTCATCTTCACGAGCACTACGAATAGCTAAGGAGTATGATGCTGAATGTACGTTTTCAGATTCTTCTTGTTTGTTTTGTCTTAAATCATGGCTGCCATGTACCAACTTTCTTTAAAGATTAATCTGTTAGGAGAAAGCCAGGAAATGGAATATGTCTAACACACCCTTTCGTGTTAGAGCCCTTTGGGCTTGAAGCATAGTAAGAACACAAGCCAGTATGCCTTGTGTTGCAATTTAATTTGATTAATTAAATGGAGGCTAAAAGATGGAAATCTTGGCCCCTTGGGGAAAAATGCTCTGGCAACATATCAATGACCAACTCTCCCTGAAGTTTAAGCGGTTAAGAGAAGACCTTGAAATTGTTTAAATGTAACTTCAACAATGGTTATCAAACTTCTTAAATTTGGAAATTCTTTTCTTTTTTGTGGCTCACTGTTTTTCTATCCTTTTATAGTACCACTTCATTTAAATTGTCTTCATTGTTTAAATTGTAGCCACCAGAACAGTTGGTGTTATTAGTAAAATTGATCAAGCAGCTTCAGAACCAAAAGCCCTCGCAGCTGTACAGGCTCTTCTTTTGAACCAGGGACCCCCAAAAACTTCTGATATTCCATGGATTGCAATAATAGGTCAATCTGTTTCAATAGCATCTGCACAGTCTGGTGCTGGGTCTGAGAGCTCTTTAGAAACTGCTTGGCGAGCTGAGACTGAAAGTTTGAAATCAATATTGACTGGAGCCCCACAAAGCAAGCTTGGTAGAATTGCCTTGGTTGAGTCACTTGCTAGCCAGATTAGCAATCGTATGAAGCTCAGGCTTCCAAATCTCCTTTCTGGGTATTTATTATGTGACTGGCATCTATTTGTTTGTTTGCGATATATTATCTTTTTTTTGGTTTGTTGTTTATTATACATGTCCCATCTCTATTTTGTTTGCGATGTTGCTTTGAAATTTTCCTTTTGTCCAACCTGTTGATGATGTTCCCATTATGGCTTCATTTATGCAGAAGCTGACTCTGTATTTTAGGTGTCTGCATAATTGACTGAATAGAAGGGATAAACCACAAATATTTAGAGACTTACCAGGATTATAAGTCACTCTTTGGAAGTTTATGTCCCTATGTATAAGTTATTTTTGTAAAATTTATGAAGCAATTAATATTGCTTTCTAATAGAGCCCTTGGCATGGATATTGTCAAGTAGTTGTGGTGGGGAGAGAGATTGAGAGATGATCAAGAATTTGCATTTAATTAACGTATTTGTGGAAAGAGGGTGTCATTGAGCGAGATTTAGGATTTAGTTTTTGATAGAGTATAATGGTGTCGTATGATTCATGTAGCTGACCCTATTTAATGGGATAAGGCTTGTTGTTGTTGTATTTGTGGAAAGATGGGTGATTTTAAGACAATCAACTAATTCTAAGTAATGTTCTTGGTTTGTTGAATTAGTTAAATGCCACTTATAGTTAGGAATGGAAGGACTAATATTATTATTGTAACAATCAAAATAATATAAATTTGTTATGCAGTTCAAATATCATCAAAGCATTTGGATAATTGGAAGGGAGCTTTTACAGTTACTGCCCTTGTTTTTTTTCATATTTATCTAGTATACTAACTATCAGATGCCTCTTTTTATCAAAAAGGCTAGTCCATAAGATTTAGAGGATTATGAGATTTTGTTTGGCAGTTTCTTTGTCTTGGATAATGCCTACATGTGAGGTCTGTTATCAAAGAGAAAGTGACCTGGTTTGAATGTAGTAGATCCTATGATTTGAGAGCTAAGGGTTCACCTTTTGCAGTGTTTATTTAAAAGATTTATAATATTTATTTGATTTCTTAATTTCTTTAATTGAAATGAAATGCTGCAGTCTTCAGGGGAAGTCTCAAATTGTTCAGGAAGAATTAATGAAGCTTGGTGAACAAATGGTTAGTAGTCCTGAAGGTACAAGAGCTCTAGCTTTGCAGTTATGCCGTGAATTTGAAGACAAGTTCCTTGGACATCTTACTGGTGGCGAGGTTAGTTCCTCTTATATCTTGGAATAGATAGACTTTTATAGTAAGCTTTTATTAGGTGAACCTCATAAGCCACCAATACTGGAGGAATAAATGAGCCTCAATTCAAAAAATAAAAAAGATTTTCCCCACAGGCAGGCCAAACAATCTCATAGAACTGGTAGAGAGCAGAAATTCATAGCAAGAAACATGGAGTCCTTGTGAGGTGTGAGTGAGTGAGAGAGAGGAATATAAAGCATGCAATTTCAATTATGCAGCTGTAGATTAATCAAACTTCAATCAGTTCCTTAATCATAAGCTATCAACTGGTCAATAATCACTCATTATTACTGGTAGACATCTGTTTCCAACTTCAGTCCAATCATTTTCAGGGTAATGGTTGGAAAGTTGTTGCCAGTTTTGAAGGCAATTTTCCCAACAGGATCAAACAGCTTCCTATAGACAGACACTTTGACATAAACAATGTTAAAAGGGTAAATTGTCTTTTGAAGATTTCCCTTTTATTGTATTGTCCCAGTTTTAATTCCTCATATTCTCTTCAAGTTTGCTTGCTACTTATATTGCTCTTTAAACTTACGTTAGATTGTCCTAGAAGCAGATGGATATCAACCTTATCTTATTTCTCCAGAAAAAGGGTTGAGGTCCTTAATTAAAGGTGTTCTTGAAATGGCAAAAGAGCCATCACGTCTTTGTGTTGATGAGGTAAGCTTTTAATTTGCCGTTGATTTTATTTATAAAGCTGCTATTGTGCTATGTGTCCAAAGAGGCATAAAAAGGAATGTTAGAAAGAAATTGGGTAGAGGGCTGACTTGTTAATACTTGTATGATAAATGGGTCTGTCCCTTGTCTTGTTCTGTCTCCTCTTGCTATAAACTTTCATCAAATGGCTTGTATAGAGGGAGGGCCTTGTTTTACATTCTTTTTCTTTTCATCTGCTATGTATGAAGTGTGGGAACATTTGGACTGTAAGGCTGATTGTCTGGTGTGTTATATTATCACCTCGGCTATGTAATTCAAACAATTGACTTGTAACTGGTATGTTATTTATTTTTCAATTCTGGAGATATTTTATTTTATTTAATCTGTAGTTCGATAGCATTAGGCCACTTGGGAGGGTTTGTTCGAATGTTGTTATCATCACGTGGATGCTGCAGTTTTAGGGTAGTTTTATAGACTGGTGATATAAAATTCCTGTTGCATTTTTCTCTTGAGCTGCATTTTGAACTTATGTTTTGGTAACTACCAAATTAGGTGCATCGGGTGCTTTTGGATATAGTTTCTGCTGCTGCTAATGCTACACCTGGCCTTGGACGATATCCTCCATTTAAAAGAGAGGTAAAAATGCTTTGCATTAATCTCAAAGTAACTTAGTCTAAGTTTTGAGAATGATCTATCTAGTGTTTGAAAATGTTAAACCAGCTTGTGGCGCTTGCAAGTTCTGCCCTAGATGGATTTAAAAATGAATCCAAAAAAATGGTGGTTGCTTTAGTTGATATGGAGCGTGCATTTGTTCCACCCCAACACTTCATTCGCTTAGTGCAGAGGCGGTATGTTAGATCTCTGACACTCGCATATTTCTCTATTAATTCAATATTATGCTTGTATGTAGGGACTTGGAACACTCAGTTGTCATTCATACATGAAGCTCTGAAGTAGAATCTTAAAATCATGATAATCACTGTTATTGATCAGCTATACCTCTTTAGTTAAGCTCAAATCATTTGAACTATAAAGCTGCCCACTTTTCAAAGAAAAGGGGATACGCATTTTCTAGAACTTGGGCCAATATGGTGATTCAGTTTTCGTTCTCCCCATTGTGTCTCTACCTCTCATTTCCCTCTGTTCCTTCCTTCTCTTCCGAATTCCCTCTGTTCTTCCCCTTCTCTCTCTCTCTCTCTTCTTTCTACAATTATTTAACAAAGTATGTGCTGCTCCCCTTGTGAAAAAAGTGAAGGGAAGAATAGCACATGCAGTGTAGGGTTAGGGTACTCAATGCCTTCAGTATTCTTCAATTTTTTTGCAAGTAAGTGGACAATGTTAATTCAGTCTCCTGAATTTCTCATGGTTTGATTATTTACATGCTTTTTACTGTTTTAAGGGCCTATCTTAATGGTCTTTCAATTTGTCATTTCTCCCTGTCCTTTTCATAGATAGAAGCTAGTTACCATTCTTAAATTGTTTAGAGATCATAAATATAAGGTATCTATTGAGAAGGGTAGCAATGGGCTGAGATTTGAATTCTGGATCTTTGTTGAGGTGATGATAATGTTATACTTTTCAGTTGTGCATATCTTATTTTAATGTTTTAACACCTTTTGTCAATTGCTTTAGAATGGAAAGGCAACGCAAAGAGGATGAGCTGAAGAACCGGTCTTCTAAAAAGGCTTCTGATGCTGAACAGTCTAGTCTGAATAGGGTTGGGATTGTCTTCTTTTTTCCCTTAAGAAACTAAGTTTGAATGTGTTATATGTGATATAGGTATTACATTAACTCTATTTCTAGAATTGTGATATAAAATCTGTTTTCATTTCTAGGCTGCTAGTCCTCAAACAGGTCAACAAAGTGGAGGAAGCTTGAAATCAATGAAAGATAAATCTGGTCAGCAGGACAAGGATACACAAGAAGGATCTGGTTTGAAGACGGCTGGGCCTGATGGAGAGATAACAGCAGGTTTCTACAAATTGATCATGACATTTTGTTGTGTGCCTAATTGTATGGTCGAGGTTTCTGTGACATAATGCGCTAAATATGTATTTTGTGGCTTGATGATATCTTCAAGAGCTTCAATATTGTCCTAGTTAAGACAGTTGCCTCTTTTTGCTTGGGGTTCCTCTTTATTGAAAATGGTTGGGCATTTCTCAATGGCTGGTTGGTTACAACTCTTGAAACTAAATTGATATGGCACATGTCATGTTATCTTCTCTATCCAAATGAATGGTATTATGTGGCTATGTGAAAGCAATTGAGAAGCTAGCATCACTAAAATCACTGAAAAAGAGAAAAACCGTAATGATTCCACCCTCCCCCCATCCCCACCGGGGGGAATTTCATGCCATTTTTTAAAGAATTGAATGAACCTTTCTACTTTCTATATTTTCAAGTTAATAGGTGATTAGGTATGTAAATTTTGCACTGTCCATAATATCTATCTAATATTTTGGGCTCCATTAATATATGGAACGTCAAAGCCTAGGCTTTTGTTTTATTTCAATCTATTTCTATTTTAAAATAATGAATCATCATTCTTAAATTACAATTATACTTAACTAAAATAAATGGAATGACTTGCTGCTTTTTCTCATGGATTTTCTCCTCAACACAGGATACTTATATAAAAAAAGTGGAAAAACTAGTGGCTGGAGTAAACGTTGGTTTGTTCTGAATGAGAAGACTGGAAAGGTTAGTATATCATTATTCTGTTGTCAAAGGCTTATTTGGAACTAAGTATCGTACTCAATTCTAATGTTATGATTTTAGATGTTATGGTTATTTTCATAACCTCTTGAAGTACTTGACCAATGAACGAGGAGAGGATGAAAGCTGAATGATATTCTTCAGAGGTTCAGCCAATAGAAATAGGGCTTGTAGGATTTGAAGATTAGGTATAATATCCCAGATTCTAGCCAAAGGGAATATAATCATATCTACAATATAAATCTAATTTGTTATATTTTAGGAAATAAATGTGATATAAAAAAAATACATGTTACTTGTTACGATAAAGCAAAAATTCTCATTGGCTTGGTATTATCTCCAAGTTGTTAGGTCCTGTGTATGTGTTGGGGCTGAACCTCTTCAAGGTTTATTACGACTCCTTGTGAATTTTGATTACAATTTGTGACAGGAATGATTACCTTTATTGAAGTACAATAATCCTATCAAATGTGTTCTTCAATAATTTAGTACTGTTTAGGTGTGCTTTGGATCTTTAACCTTTCTTTTAAGATTAATCATTATAATTTTCTTAAAATGAAATCTCTGATGGAAGAAATTGTTAGTTTATGTTTTTTTTTGGTAAATAGTGAGTTTATTGCAAGCCTTCATAATGTTATCCGTCTTAATTGTTTTGCATCAGTGCTGCATGTACTCATTCCATGATGCCAATGATTAACGTCTACGGGAAAGTTTGATTGCGATTACACAACTATCAGTTTTACATGGATTAATTTTATGAGGCTAATGACTAACATTTTCTGTGTCCCATGATTTGATAATGGCATATATTGCAGCTTGGTTACACCAAAAAACAGGAAGAGAGACACTTCCGAGGAGTCATTACACTAGAGGTATGACATAAACTTGTTCGTAATATGAAATACTTTGTAGAATAAATGAATCTTCTATAAGTTGTGTCTACGTTTACACAATCTTCTATGAGTATTAAACTTGTTCTCCCAAGTCATTTCATTACACAATCTCAATCCAGTTTCTCTGGTTGCCTTCTTTTATAAATTGTGCCTACGTTCATAATGTTTGATCATGTTTTTCGTTGTTTAAATCTTCTGTTACTTTTTAGTTGTTCGTGTGCACTTTGGTGCCTGTTATTCGACAAAAGAGAATGCTTATCAATTTTCCTTTCTTTTAAAAAACAGCATGATTAGTAAATGAGAAAGTAATGGTAGAAAATTGAGTTACTTGAAGCATTATGGCTTGCTTTCCATGAGAGGGAAACAATGGGATGATGTGGAAGATGAAATTCTTTCCAATATTATGTGTCATTTCCTAGGTGGTTAAGAAAACCTGCCGTATTCTTCTGAGTTTTATTTGCTTAAGAATAGAGCGTCAGCTACTTCGTCCCATGGCTTATTTTAGCAGTGAGATGATAATGAATTAGTGAAAATTCTTTCTTTTTCACCATCTCTTTCCTGCTCTGTTTTGCCCTTATTTTGAGCAATTAGAGTTTTTCTTCTTTCAGCCAGACTTACTCTTGTAACAATTACGTGAAATGACAAAGGCAGTCAATGATGGTCCATTCACTATCACAGAAAACTAGTGAGAACGTTAATACGAGTGAGACATGTTAGGATTAAGTGAAGCAGTTTAACAACCAAAGAAAAAAGAGAGAAGTCCGGTAAATTTTATGGATTTTTTTACCATGATTAAATGAATTCATAATTTTGGATATTATTGTCAAGGTTAATGTACTTTCTCTCTGTTTCTATGTACTATTTATAAATTTAGTGCATCTGTCTTTATGTCTGAAATTCAAGTCTTTGAGTATGTCAACCGAGGATTTAAAAGAGAATCGAGCCGCATAGTGACCCAATAGTTATTGGTTGGGATACTAACTGAATAGGAAAGTAGAAGAAAAGGTGTTTATGCCATGAGAGCTCGGTGTCAGAGCATGATATTGGAGCACAGGCCAATGTTGAGTAATTTTGATTTAACCATTGTATTATGGTACCAGACTGTGTTCATTCATGCACGACTGTTATGCGTGCATTAGAGGATAAATAAACCTCACTGGATGTGTATCAGAGTTCCACTATAATGCCTTTGAATCCTATGCTTTGAAACTGGCAGATGCTGTCAATTTTATAGTGTGTAAACCTTCTTAATAACTTCTAAAGTTCTCAAAAAGGGAGGATAAAATGTTTTAATTTCTGAGTTTTAAGTAGATAGGAAGAAAGAATAATTTAAGATTTCAGCATATTAATCCCTAGTTGCTTTGACTGTCAGGAATGCAACATTGGGGAACTTTCTGATGATGATGAAACTTCAACAAAGAGCTCAAAGGATAAAAAGGCCAATGGACCTGATTCAGGAAGAGCATCCAACCTCATTTTCAAGATAACAAGCAAGGTTCCCTATAAGACTGTTATGAAAGGTAATCTTTCTTGTAGTTCTAATGTCTGTTTTCAACTGATGAATCCTCCCAGGGCCCTCACCAGATCTGGGATGCCCCTGCTTGGTGTGTTACAATTTTGCTATATGCATTTTGCAGCTGAAAGTACAGTTCTGTTAAAGGCTGAGAGTGTAGCAGATAAGGTTGAGTGGCTAAAAAAGCTGGGAAATGTTGCACATCCTACAAAAGGTGGTCAAATAATGGGTGAATCAGGTCTTCCCATGCGGCACAGTCTTTCTGATGGTTCCCTAGTAAGTTATTAAATCACCCACCTCTTTTTATTCTCTTCATTTGATCGTTCTAATGGTAGGTAAGTAATTTTAATATACTCCTAGGGGCATATTTGGTAAAAAGATATTACTAACACTTAGAATTCTGTAAAATGCCTTATATATTGAAAACAGGACTTTCCTAGCATATAGTTTTTTAGTAGCTGCGCATCTCAACCAATCTATGATCAGTGACCCTTGTATGAACTGTTGTTGTCTAGGATTTGCTTGCTTTATTTCTGAAAAGTTGTTCATGTTAATCTCTTTTATAGGATACTATGACTAGAAGGCCTGCGGATCCAGAAGAGGAGCTCAGATGGATGGCCCAAGAAGTGCGTGGTTATGTTGAAGCTGTTCTTAACAGTCTTGGCGCTAATGTACCTAAGGTCAGTGTACTTTTTCAAGTACTGTATTTTTCTCTCTGGATCTGTTGCTGTTCAGTCTTTGTGAAATCAATTAGTTTTGGCTGAGCAGGCAGTTGTTCTATGTCAAGTGGAGAAAGCCAAAGAAGACATGCTTAACCAGTTGTACAGTTCTGTCAGGTTAGAGTTGTTCCCTCCGCCCTACTGCCTTCCAATAATTCGTCCTTTGAGCATTGAATATATTCAAAAAATTCTGGCAACCTAAGGGCTGCATTAAACACTTTTGTTTATACTTTGTGTATTCTTCATTGCTTTTCCTAGATATATTTTGGAGATCACCCAGGACATTTTGGATAATGATTAATTCTTGTAATTTGAGATATCTGTGCTATACAAACACTTCGAATTCGAATTCTTTTCAGGATTTTTTTCAAAAACTTCATAAAGAAAATTATTGAACTTGTTTCCATTTTTGTCATCGACAGCGCACAAAGCTCGGCAAAAATTGAAGAGCTTCTCCAAGAGGACCATAATGTAAAGCGTAAAAGGGAGCGCATTCAGAAACAGTCCTCCCTTCTTTCAAAGCTAACTAGGCAGCTTAGTATCCATGACAATAGAGCGACTGCAGCATCCAGTTGGTCTGATGAAGGTAGCACAACAGGTAATGTTTCTGCAAGCACGCACTTTCTGGTGATTTATTTGGATTAAATGAAAACAATTTATATCATCGATTTATGGTGATCAACATGATTCCCCATCCAAGGTTTTCCCCCATATAGATGCATTGTCTTTTATGGTGGCTAGTGGCACCTAAACTTCGTTTGTGCACATAACATAAATTAAAATAATGAGACGACAAGCGGTTTCATAAAGGTTTTACGCATGCTAGTAGATGTTAAAAGCCTGAAAAGGATATTATTGATACAAGTTCAAATCTATGCCACTTTACAATCTGTTCATTTCTAAGGCTTAGGTGGGTTTGGATAAACTTGTACTTTTCTTTTATAATGTAAACAAAGAATATGATTGCATGTAAATTTTATTGTCATCCTAGAGGAATATTTAATTGCTTGGATATATTTGAATTTTTGAGTGCGTACTTTCTGCATGCTGTAACTGTTGTCTAGAATATACATTTTGTATTAGTACTGTCATTGATTTTTACCCACTATTTGGTTTACTTCTCTATACAACTATAACAAATCTATTATGCAGAAAGTGGTGGTACCTTGTCTGGTAGTGATTGGAGATCGGCATTTGATGCTGCCGCAAATGGTTCCGTTGACTCATCATATAGGCTTGGATCTGGTGGACACAGTAGACGATACAGCGACCCATCTCAAAATGGGGATACAAGTTCGGCTTCAAATTCCAGCAGTCGCCGGACACCAACTCGGCTGCCACCGGCACCTCCATCTGGTTCCAGATATTAGATAAAGCTACAGATCATTCCAATTTTTTTTAATTTTGTATTCTTGTTGGGGTCGATGCTTGAGTCTTTTCCAGTCTTGTATTGACAGTCTTGCATCCTCTCTTCAAGTCATTAGAAATGGGTTAGGTGTGTAGATAAAGATTGCTATTACATCCATATTATCGCCATACATGTTTCTCCGCTTTCGCCCGTATTGGACGTTTGGGGAAATTGTTGGGTAAGAAGATAGTGTCTGCCCGACATTTTTTTTCCTCTTATATATGTAATTTTGTATCAATGTGATTACCAGAGGATAAATTGTATTGACGCGCATCAAGTGAACATTTTTGCTTAAAGTTTGTCATCTCTCAATCTTTTATTCTTAGGATAAACCTGTCAATGGTAGTTTTTGGTATGATTAGAATGGACAATTTAGGTTAGTAGCTTCACCAAGGGACCCAGCTTAGATGCTTATGCAAATAGCCTGTAAATTGCACGAATGCTATTAGCATTGGGAGATAGTGAGAGGCTCTATTATCTATTTGTCCTTCAGAGGTGACGTTAGCTTTTATGTTGAGGGAGATTCGCATAAATTTCATCTTTTTAAAGATTCCATGTATGATTTAAAATGCAGAAATTAACAGTCCCTAAAGAATTGCAAACTGGGGCGATAATCCTCAGATGAATTCCTAAGCAAGAATCAAGATGAACAGCTAAACAAACATTTCAGGCAGCTTTATCTTGCTAGAGTCAAATGACAATTTACAGCTCCATTCATACAAACATTTCAAAATGAAAAATAGGACTTAATCAAAAAAAATAAAAATCAATAGGAAGAGGTAGCCATGAATTTTGAAACTGGATACTTAATAATATGATCTAGAAAATAGTATTAAAAAAAGAAAAATCAATAGGTTGCCGGCAAGATACACTTTAATGTGGTTGTATATTCGCCTGCACTAATTCATGCTACACACTACAATCCATTTAGACAATTTTCTCTTTAGTTAAACTACAGTGTCTCCGCACATGCTAACTGACCATATGAAGCATACAGACCTAGTTTATCGGCATCTCCCATCATTCCCATGTAATGTAATGAATCGAAAGGGAAAAACTCCATTCACCTTCTGATGAAACCAATTTCCCAACCTAGCCTACAGGCAGGGGATGCTTGACCCTTATCTTAAACAGTGAGAGACGCACCATTGTCTGCTGCAGTAAGATTGAGAATCATGGTTGCTGCCTTTGGAGCCCTGAAATACAGGAGTAAATCCTATTTTATAGTTTTTTTATATACTTTCTAACCCAACAAAAGGATAATCTTCAGCATATTTATAGGAACCAAGGGGACCGAACAGTTAGGGAAACATGGGGGCAATGTCCTTTCATGCAAACAGAAAAAATGTTGCAACCAAAGTAACCCGGTAATCTTGAAGAAACATTTATACCATGCTTCAGGTGCTTGATATAGAGCAGCTGAATTGCCGAAGCATGATGCAAGCATCTCAGTGTTTATTACACCTGGATTAAGAGCTACAACTGCCATTCCTTCAGGCAACTCCTTTGCCACTGACCTAGTCAATCCTTCTATAGCCCATTTTGATGCACAGTAAGGTGCAACCTGTTGCACAATGCTAGAATGTCAAATATCAGTTGATACAAATGAAGGATGTTCACAGTTGCAAAAGTTGGACATGGTGACCTAAACTTCCACTTAGACAAGAAAAAGTTTAGGTTATCTGCATTATTATTGGGACAACCAAATAGTGACCTAGCGATACATGACTACCATATGCTCAACTAACCAGTGCAGCACCAGCTCTTCCCCATCCAGATGACAAATTGACAATGATTCCTTGCTTCCTTTTGATCATAAGAGGGATGAAGTGACGTAATACATTGGCCGTTCCTTTGAGATTTGTATCAATAACATTATCAAACTCTTCAACCGGAACTTCCCAAATTTTGTTGTTTCTATTAATGGTTCCTGCATTATTTACTGATTGTGCCATTTGCTTTAGTAGATCAGACTGCCCAAAGCACCATATGATAAATTACAAAATCAAACAGACACATCAAAATCAAGATAAACTGAATTAAGCAGGTTAGACAGCCTAAAATCCATCAGCTGGTTGAGTTTATATGCTTTACCCTCTGAATAATTACAACTCCTTGTAATACAAAATAAAGAAGTTGTATATTACTTTGAGATCAGACGAAAATAAGATTTTTTTCCTGTCTTCTGGTTGGGCAACTCAACTGATATTCCAGCTGCAAAATTTCTATAGCATTCTTGGGACTGTCAAACAGCATAATCTAAGGAGGATGATCAATTTCTTCACCAAATTTTCAGAGACAATATGCGGTTGATATCGTTTGTTTCAGAAAAAGAACTTCGAGAATAACAGGAAGCAACAACTCAACAGAGGACAGACAATGCCCGTATAGCTTGACTAAAAAGCTAGTAAAACAGCACAATCATTGAACTGGACGAGCTTTCTAGTCCCTTTCAAACTACACAAGGGCCAACCCCTATAAACAATTTGCTGAAAGCCCAAGGGCGGCCAAAAATAACCATTTCTCATGTTCAACTGAAGAAACATATATAATTTAAAATTCTCCAAAGCCATTGCTGACACAATCACGTTATATGCTAACTAGTGCCGGAAAATGGAATCATCACCGGTTAAGGCAAGAAGATTTAATTTTATTGTAACTCGCGTTCCAGATTTTAACACAATTATACCATCAATTTCCTCACATCCAGAATAAGGAAAAGAAAACGCAAACGCAACAATCATGATGAACTAAGGATACGCACCAATAATATCAGGAACGCCTTTTTTCTCCATCACAGTACGAGCCAGCTCCGCAACGCTGCTATCTGATCTCTGAACCCGAAAGAAATGAACAAGTGAACTTCTTTCAGTGACCCACAACACACTTTCAAATTTCCAATGCCCATCCATTATACAACAGCTATTGGCAAAGTGATGTACACCCACTACGCTTAAATTTCTCCAACACGCTCGCAAACGTGATTTTACAAGCAACAATCTGAAACGAATTCGAAAAACGAAACGAAACAAGAGAGATAAAGAGTACTAACTAGGTCGGCATCGAGCAACAAGTGCCTTTCAGATGACGAAGAATTGGAAGCGGCTAGGGCGGTAGAAAGTTCCGATTGAAGTGCATTGAGCTTATCCTGAGTACGTGAACAACCGATTACAGTGTGGCCTCGTTTGGCCAATTCTAGGGCAAGAGCTCTTCCGAGGCCCCTACTGACACCAGTAATGAGAACCGTTCGAGAGGTTGCGGCTCCTCCGCTGCAAACAAGGTTCATCCCGCCAAGCGACGTCGTTACACCGGTCATCTGCTTCCTTGGCTTCTTGAAATTTGATGATCACTTTCCCACCGAAATGCGCGCGAGAATTTTTATATAGCGTGTTTGATTTAACTAAAAAAAGAAAGTGCAGGGAGCTAAATAATAATTTTGGTCTAAAAGATCTAAATATTTATCTTGAACCCAGAATTAATTATAGAGAAAACCATATTTTCCTCATTTAAAACTATATTTTCCTATAAATTAATGGGATAAGTTTTCAATATCTTTTAATGAAATGACAAATTTGCCCTTTAGCTTTTTTGTCATATTACTTTTACTCGGTTGAAATATATAAAATTAAACTTTTAATTATATATAAGAAAATAAAAAATATAAATATAATTTGTTTAATTATTTATTATTAATTACTCTAATAATATATATATTATTTATTATTTTAATATTATATATTTTTAAAATTATACTTTATATAATTATCATTTTATTTCATATTTATCTATAAAAATATCAATTAAATACTTTTTTTTAAAATTATTTTTTTATATAAAATCTATTTTTTAAAATAATTTTATAATCAATTTTTTCTAAAAAGTTAAACTAAATACATCCGCGTAGTGTTGGAATTGGAAAGCGGAAGCTACTTCTTATCGCTTATGCTAAACGTGCGGCTGGAAGAAAACACCAAGGTTCAACGTGATAGGTAACAAAAACGGATCATTTTGGCGTACCCTAATCCAAACGGTTCTTTCAAGAAATTCTTAGAAACCATATAGTAATCCAGTTTGAGCAAGATACCATTTTTTTTTGGGGGGGCCGAGAAATACCAGTATAACGATAAACAACATTTTTCTTTTTTTGCAAAAATAATAGAAGTTATTTAGGATAAATTCTCATTTCACCAAGTAATTGAGTAATGAACCTGAAACTTGAGGTCCTTAAGTGTCAATAAACGTGAGGGGAAGAAAAGATCAAGTTACCCTTAATATTTAATAGTGAGAAAAATAGAAAGTAATTGTATATGACAGAAGGTAATAACATACAGTAAAAAGCACACATGCATATTGGTTCTTATTACATACTACAAAAGGTAATTGTCTTCTTCCCCGTCTTATCGTACTTGGAAGACACCAAGAATTCATATTTAAGCTTGGGAGTGAAAATGAAAACAACAAAGCAAGGGATAGCCTCAATAGAGTGAGAGGCAAAGCAAGGTGCTAATAAAAATCTAATCTTTCAAATACAATAGATTTTTTAAAACAACAAATCTCTAGAGAGAACTTTAGAAGTAAGAAGAATCCATTAGATTTACATATCAACACATGAATATAGATATGCGATGATTTCATTTGCTAGATATAAAGAAGAGGAGAGAGACACAACACAATAGATAAGAGATTGGGGTAAACGATTATGAAATTTTTTTTAAAGGTGAGTAAAGTCATAAGAAGGACAATTCTTTTATGATTAATTCTTCCAATGGCCTATCATGATTTTTTATTAGGAGTATGGGAGAAAGATGTAAAATTTTCTTCTAGATTTTGATAAGAATTGAATATAAGATACTGAACATAGAGAGAGAGAGAGGCTATATACAACTGCAATGGAAAACACTGATAGAAAAATAGATGATGATCTCCGTTTGGAGAACTATAATCTCAAGGCATGAGACAATGAGCATTGAATGACGTATAGAGTTGAGAGAGATGAAGTTCTCCGATAAATAATGAAAGATAAATGATTAACATATTCTAGAGAGAATGTGGAGATTCTCTTTTTACCGTATCTTATTATCTTTAAGTCTTTACTCTATTGACCTGTGGCCTCATTTCCTTTTTCCTAAAGGGAAATCTTGTCATTTCTTAAACATATCTATTTAACCTAAATGATTTTAGTCCATGAGGTCCCTCTGTCCTATTAATATGTTGAATGGGGATTTTTAACTAATTTTTCTAAGTTATTGGTAATAAAATAGTTTATACAACTCTGCCTTTTTAATTGCAATTTTTTATTTTCCAATTTATATAAAAAGTACCAAAAGAAAAAAAATATACAGTACCAAAGGATAAATTTACTATCAATGACTTAGTATTTTCAAAAAGGTTTAAGGTGGATTGAGCACACCACCCTAAATTTTGAAGGGCAAAATTGCACCAAAAGGGTGCTATCACATCTAAAAAATGTTTGATGCATTATAAAATTGTTTAGAGTACTGTATATATCTTAAAAAAAATAGTTCAAATGTACAGTATTTACAAAAAAATGCATAAAAAAGCCTAACGATGAGGTCCCTAATCCGGATATGCAAACCGAGCCCAACCATACTCCATTGCCACTCGGCCGAAAGCCTAAGGAAAGTATGGGTGTTTGTTTACAACATTTTTATTTATTTATAATTTTTACACTTCTTTTACTGAAAGTGCCTTTTGTATTATTTATTTTTAATTCCAATACTTCTCCTTTATAGTTTTGTTAAACATAAATTCAAATAGGAAGCTATGCATGCATATCATAAAATTTCAATTTTTTTTTTTTAAAAAATGAACTCCCTGTGCATCTCACAAATTTCTCTTTCCTTTTGGACCTGTATCTCACAAGTTACTAAGTAGTTATGCCAAAATATGAACCATAAAAATAAAAGAATATAATATATACTTAAATTGATTATCATTTATCAATCAATAGTTTGTGCCTTGTGGCTTTTTCCTTATTATTTGTGTGAATAAAGACTGAGATGCCTCTCTCCTTTGGTTTAACCTTCAACTTAATATAGTTGCAGAACAGAGAATACTACAAAATTCCAAGAATGACTTGCAAAATTTGAAGAAACTATTTTTTTTTCAATTACAAAAATACCATATATATGATATAAAGACCAGAAGTTAATGTCAACCAGGAGCCCAAGAAATCAACAGTGAGTTTTGCTTATTTTCCATACATGAACCAAGAACTCAGAATATGCTTGCTTATATGCATTCCAAACGACACTGATCACTTCCATTCTATGACCATACTATGTTCTGTCACTGGAGGTGAATCAGATGGAGTTCGATCAACACAAGTTTCGGATATAGAAAGAAGACAGGTTGAAGTTGAAAGCTTTTTATTAATCAGCTGGTTGCTCCTCAAGTCTTGGACAAGCCCTCTTTCTCAGATTAAAGTTGCTCTTCTGTATCTCAAAAGTAATTTGAAGACGAACTTTTGCTTCCTATCTGTTTAAATACTCAAGTCTCTGATCAGATGACTATACAAAACTCCAAACGGAGACCACACTTCTATAACTCTTGTCGGTGTAATCCCATGTATACTCTTTTTTATGGGTCTTGAAGATGTCATCACACAGTAGAAGTAACTCACGAGCGAAAATAAAAATAGGGAAGATGTTGTATATTTCGTAAGGCGAAAAGTGTGCTAAGGAGTGGGAAGAAAGTGTTGTAGTAATATAGTAGAAATCCCACATCGGGGAGTTAAGAAGGGGACGGGGGAAGGTGGGGCTATAAAATTAAAGGGATGGGAACGATTTCAACATACTTACCTGGACGGGGTCGATGGATGATCAGCAAGGTCCATGGCCTAGGTTGATGACCTCCATTGCACTTCGGAGGGGTGTCACCCTAAGGTCTCCCCAAGTGGGAGAGCCTACGTCATAATTTGTGGCAGCGGGGGCCAGCGTTCGCGCGGCCCCTACCCAATTCCTATTTCAATGTTCTTTATGGTAGTTTGTCTGAGAAGTTTAAGAATGAGGTGTTATCTCCCGATATTTTCATGTTTCGTTTCTAGTTCTCGAGTGTAGGCTAGCTCCCAGTCTTTGGTTGTTTACTGCCACGAGGTTGGTGTCTGCTGAGACGGGTCCTCCGATTCGGATGGTGATGTGCGTGTTATCTCGATGTGAATATTGGTTCTCGGATTATGACGGTAGATTTGTTGATGTGAACTGCAAATTTTGTGGATAGATTTGTTGATGTGAACTGCAAATTTTGTGGAAAAAAACCGTTTCTTATCGTCGTCATCGAGATGAACGAATTGAAGGAAGGGGAGAAGCCGATGAGGGGAATATTAGTTGCCACAGGTTATGGTTGACGATTGGACCTGGAATCAGATGGATCCTAGCTCGATTGAAACGAAGAAAGGCTCTGGATTCTGTTTGGGTAGAACTATGGAATATAAAAGTTCGTGAATATTTGATTTGCAGAATTTGGGTGGAAAATAATTCTATTTACCTTTCATATTATCATAAATGAAAATTGTAAAAATATATCCGCTTGTAATTGAATGATTTAGAGAGGAGGCTTTGAAAACAAAGAAAGCAGCCTATTGTGATGAAGGGAATGCTATTTCTAGTAGGTGAGGTGTAAACCCACTGATTTTAACCCGATGAAAATGGTCGCATCGGAGGGAAATATGCAGTTAGGTTTTTAAGTTCTGCAATTGTGTACTTGACTTTGAGCATTTACTTTTTCTTGTCCTTTTGGCTACTACGAGTGCAGCTAGGTAGTTGAACAGATTATTATTGCTTGCTCTTCATTCCATGTAAGATTATCACATTGATCGTGCTTACTGTTTGATGCTGGTTTGGTCTCTTTTTTCGTTTGCATCTTTATCAGAATTGTTATCATGGAATAGCAACTTGCAAACTTTATTAAATTTGCAAACTTAGAGCACATACACTTGTTTTATACATATACATATGAAGGCCTATCATCCACAGAAGGGAGAAAGACTTGTAAGCTTACCATTATCTATAAAAACAAGAAAGGAACGGAAAAAGAAATATGAACATAAGTCCAGTAATTAGACGTTCTGTATTTAAACTTCAGAGCATAGGGGGAAAGCTTGTATTCTAGTTAGGCCAGTACAAAACAAATATGTCCCTACTCTACTTTCATTCATTCCTACAAACGCGTGGTTCATGAATCCAAAGCCATTCATTCAAACATACTTTGTACCAGAACCATGCTTTATTAATTAAAGTGAAAGTAACACAGCTGTATATTTGTATGGTAACTTGTCTCTGAGTAGAACTCCGATTTACAGTACTAATCCAAAGAAGAAGGACCGACACTGCTTCATCTTCTACATTGTTTCACAAATCTGAGAGTCGCCAAGGACTTGAACACTATAATGAAAGATAAAAGACCAAGGGAGAAACAAGTGCTTGTGCTTGCAAGTTCCCGTATACCCACTTCAGACTTCACAAATGTGAGAACAAGGGAATAAAGCAGAGGAATAAATGAGCTCCAAAGCTGAAAACACACCCAAATAATCCCCCTGATCTCTCTCTTGTAGCCGTTTGAGTAATTGGAATGCAACAAACAGGTTCTGAAACCATATATATTGCTGATAAGATGAGCTTCTCTCAACAGCTACATTTTGTAAAACAGGCTAAGGTTCCACATCAAGGGGAACCAAACGATTAATTTCCCCTTCTCTTCTCACATCAAAGAATCAATTTTCATTTTGGCTGTATTATTTTATTTGTGATCAAGTCTGTTGAGTCATAAATAACCTCAAAAGGCACGTTAGTGAGAAGAAACTTTATCCCTTGATTATTTTACTGTGTTGTATGGTTTTACTTGGTGGACCACATTTATTTAGGTCCACAATTAAAAGATTAACAATCCAAAATGTCAAAACTCTGACCATTTTCAACATATTAACCTCAATTTTTAAATACTCTTAAATAATTAATCTTAAATGTTCTGAAAATTTTTGAAGCTGCTACTTTTGAAGAGATACTTCACACAATTATTCACATTTTGTAAAGAAGAGGAAGTGGTGTTTTACATTATAACTTAGTCCTTGTGAGCTTACATTACACAAAATTTACTCAAATGTTGTAACACAAGAAGTGCCATCAAGTCATTGTCTATCTATCCCCACCCCATAATTCTCCTATTAGTACAGGTTTGTCTTATACTATAATCCCAGTATAACTCATTGTTGAGGAAGCAAGTGGTGAATGAGAGGGCCTTTATGGGATTCTATAAACTGGGCTACGATGAGGGAAGTATTGAAGGAATTGAAGAGTAGTAAATTCAATTCCTAATCAAATGCAGATCAAAGCATTCAATCAAATACATAATCGCAATGATTCACATAGACAAAAATTATTTTTTTAAAGAAAGAAAAAAAGTATAGACTTGAGTTACCTATGAGGTAGTTTATTCATTTTTTACTGAGTGTGCTTTTTGTGTCATGTCTTCAACTTGATATAGCTGCCGAAGAGAATACTGCAAAGTTTCGTGACTATCAGTTGTCTAAAAGAAGACCTCTAATCTAATGAGACCTTTTGGCAAGCAATCATGAACCCCTCCATACGACATCACACATCTATACTCTATAGTTGCTTGTTACCTTCATGGGTTGCTGTGAGCAAGAATAGTGAAGAAAACTTCTCCTTTGAAGCTGTAATTCCATGCCTACTACACTTCTCTACGAGTCTTGAGGATGTTGTCAAACAGTAGAATTAACTCACGAACGAAAAGAAAGATAGCAAAGACATTCTATATTTCACAAGTCGTGAGGCGAAAAGTTAGCTATAGGGGGTGGGAAGAAAGTAGTGTAGTAATATAGTAGAAGTCCCACAACGGGGAGTTAAGAAGGGAAAGGGGGAGGCGGGGGCTATAAAATTAAAGGGATGGTGACAATTATAACATACTTACCTGGACGGGGTCGATGGGTGATCAGGAAGATTTATGGCCTAGGTTGGTGACCTCCATTGCACTTCGGAGGGGTGTCATCCTAAGGTCTCCCCAAGTGGGAGAGCCTACGTCATAATTTGTGGAAGAGGGGGCCTGCGTTCGCGCGGCCCCTACCCAATACATAGTTCAACTGTGTTTCACCTACATGGATTTATAAACCTAATAGATATAGTTTAGTTTGTGAGTTTTGGAAATGTATGCGCTAGATTGCATTGGTTAATTTCAGATACTTATGGCGAGGGGTCCGGATTTTTCGTTCGACTATTGTTTTGATGATTTGCATTTGCTTTGAAAATTTTCGCCCTCGAAATCATTTCCCAGTTTCAATCCGGTTGTGTTTGTGGCGTTCTTCCGATATTTTGCGCAACGTATTGCTTTCGCTTTGAAATTTCTGCACCCGGTTGTCCTTTTTTGTTAATTTTAGCTTTAGGCATCGATTGCGAGGGCCGAGGGGTCCGCCGATGCGGAGGTTTGATGTACGTGGTGTCTCAATGTGAATGATGGTTCTTGAAATGATGACGGTCGATCTCTTGATTTGAAGAACAGAAATACTGGTGATGGCTTATAGGCTGACTTCTATCAGGTGATTATTGCTCTTAACTTCATTTAAGATTATTCCATCATGCTTATGGTTGATGCTGGTTTGGTCTTTAAATTGTTCTCATAGCAACTTGCAAAAGTATCCCTGTTTCTGCAATCGTGAAGGACTATGTCGTCTATTTCTGTGGCCTGTAATTCGCAGACTTTGAGTGCATATCACCGATGTACTTGTTCTTACATAGATTTTTTATATGGGAGGCCTATAATCCGCAGGTGGGACACAGACTAGTAAGGTTTTCCTCATCTAATTGTACTTGTTATCAAAAACAGAAAAGAACAGAAATACTGGTGATTGGGGATTGATAAGCGAGAAACACGACTTGTCAGGATGCTCAAAATTTCTATTTGGTTTAAAATATTACTAAAAGGAATATAATTCCAGTAACTAGATGTTCTGTATTTAGACTTCAGAGAGCATAGGGGGAGCGCATACATTGTTGTTGGGACAGTAGAATTGAAATATGTCCCAACTCTGTTTTCAGCCATTTCTACAGCCACGCATTGTTCATGAGTCAGAAGTACACGCTTCATTTGAGAACCACGCTTTATTATACTAGTTGAAATGAAAGTAACAAAGCTGTATTTGTATGGGAACTTGTCTCTAAGTAGAACTCCTCTTTACAATACTAATCCAAAGAAGAAGGACCAACACTGCTTCATCTTCTTCCTTACTGCCCAAATCTGGAGTTGCCAAGGACTTGAACACTGTATAAAGGAAAATAGAACAAGGGAGAAAGAAGGGGTCGTGCTAGCATGCTGACTTTTACCAGTTTCAGACTTCTCGAATGTGAAAACAAGGGAATAAGCAGCGAAATAAATGAGCCCCAACGCTAAAAACACACCCAAATATTCCCCCCGATCTCTCTCTTTTAGCCGTTTGAGTAATTGGAATGCCATAAACAGGTTTTGGAACCATGTACTGTTGATAGGATGAGCTTCTTTCAACAGGCACGCTTTGAAAGACAGCATCAGGTTCCACTACAATCTCCCGTGGATGTACCTGAGCTTGACTTGGATATGTCACTTCTGGGGCAGGCTTGAAACTGGGTTCTAAGAAGGTCCCATAGTTCTGTTCAAGCCATGGCGGTAAGGGAGGAGCCGATGGCTCAGTGGAGGAGGAGCAAGAGCAGCAATGGTGGCAAGGAGGCGGAGGAGGAGGATAGGGAGGAGGAGGAGGATAGGGAGGTGGAGGAGGATAGTAAGGTGGATGGTTCTTCCTTTTCTTTTTCTTTCTTGACCAGAACTTGAGCTTCTTCACAGCTTTCATCATGTTCTTCATGGTGATGCAGGAGGAAGATGCACTTGAACTTGGAAGAACTCGATGGATGCGAAGTGGAATATGGATTTCGCTGTTGTTTGTGCCTATAAAGTGTTGTGGTTGGAGAAGAGAGATTAATTGGATGAACCGTTGGTAAGAGCGTGTTGGTTTGTTGACTTTAGCTTTCTCCTTTTTGTTTTTAAATTTATGACCGTTACATGCCCACCAGTCCTCAATCGATCTTCTTCCTCACTATACCGCCATCCGCCATGTTTTCTTTACATCACATTTTAGATCCATTTTGGGCCCTCAGAATCAGCAGATTCACTATTGTCTGCCTTTTTTTAGTTTTCTTTCCTTTTGTATCCCTTCATTTTTATTGTTAAATCACCCTTCAGATCCGTTTTAGGCACTCAGTCAGCAGATTCAGGATTGTCTACTTTTACTTTAATTACAAGATCTCTTCTCTATTTTAAAAATATACGTTCAAGTCCAAACTGTTAACTTTACTAAATATGTTGTGAAAAGATATTTTGTTAATTAAAATTTACTAATTCAACCTTCATAATTACAAGTCCCCTAATTTTGACTAAAATTGTTTAAAGAATTTGAGAGCTTTTCTCTTTTTCTTAATTTTATTTATTTTTGAAAATAGTTATTTATTTAATATTTTTATCACATTAATAAAAAAATTAAATAATTTAATTAAGATACAATTTATAAATATTTTTTATCACAATATAGTTGTTAATTATTGCTCCTTAACTTGTTAATTATAACACATAAAATTATTATTTATATTATCTTGCTTATCGCTTTTTAATAAATAAAAGCAAAATATTCATTACACAATTCAAATCTCTTCAATGGGACTTGTCAAAATATCAAAAAACGTTTAGGGCTATTAGAATGAGCGTGAAATTGCTTTATTATATAAGAGGCAAAATTTGTCACTAAATATTTTATAATGTTAAATATACCTTAAAAAATAGTTCATGGTGTGTGGTGTAGCTTAAATG